>JAHDVE020006553.1:0-401249 GCA_022606495.2 Halesus radiatus
TTAATTTTCTCAAAACTGTTAGAGCAATGTGATAATAATAATAATTTAATAAATATTGAAAATTTCTAAAAATTAATAAAGTTATTTGTTTAAAGATTTTTAAAATTAGCTTCTGTGAATTAATTAAAATTGTTTAAATGAAATGTGATTTAATTCATATTTTGTGTTGAACTAAATTCATTACGAGTTTAAGAAAAATTAAATATAATTGCGTTTAAAATAATTTAGTGAAAGTTTAAAAACAGCTGAGTCTTAGTTTCATATAATTCATTTTTAATACCTGGCGTGG
Source organism: Halesus radiatus (assembly GCA_022606495.2). NCBI lineage: Eukaryota > Metazoa > Arthropoda > Insecta > Trichoptera > Limnephilidae > Halesus > Halesus radiatus. The sequence goes on from JAHDVE020006553.1 coordinate 290, forward strand.
GATTAATTTCGTCAAAGAAAAATAATAAAGCTCTAAAATATTACCAAGCGTTCGGTTTACGGATTTAATTAATAGTTAGTAAAGAGAATTACGTGAGTACAAAGAATAAAATAGGAAAATAAAACAACAAAAATTTAAATATTGTTTAATAATATCAGGATTGAGAGATCATTAAATTTGAAGAAATAGTACAAATCGGTAGATCACGAATTGAAATTAGGAAACACTAGATTGTATTAAGTAAATATTTCTAACTTAGATTAAACATTCCAGGCAGGGAAGTTCAATATTTTCTGAATCTTCATATTGGCGTATATAACCCGTCTGGAAAAATTATGAATTTGTCGGAATTCAGGTGAGTCAAATTAATATACAAGTTTTCAGGATCCCGGGGAAGGCGAGGATGGAGATATGAATTATATTTCTAATGACTTATAAGTACATGTATTGTATGTGTGTATATGTAAATATGTATATATATATGTTTATATTTAATGTTTAATATATAGGTCAATACTATACGACCGTTATCTATCATGAGTGAATGTTTTGTATACGTGATCAAAGCCGTTCTAATCAAATATTTGAGTTCAAATACATTTTATGAACCCAGCGGGTACATCTTCCTTTATGAGATATTTTACGATAAATCTTTCCTTTCGCATTGAATTATAATTAAACTAGTACTATAGATAATTCAATTGTCTCACTCATTACCAGCACTTGACTTTTAAATATTCAAAAATACCTATTTTTTCCATAAATGCATTTGGGTATTTATAAGAATTTCCGGTAGATACCTACCTGTAAAATTGTCTTTATCGAGTTAATTCATAGTCAACAACTTCAGAACATCTTTTATAGGTATTTCACTGTGTAGTGAAATAACTTCGGCTAAAGACTTGGCCTTTACTAAGAGAATGTATGTGTGTATAGGTATATATATAAAGAAAGTGTATAATGTATCTATCAAATCTATATGGCCGTTATTTATTTTATGTTTATTTATATACAATGTTTAATATTTATATATATATAAAACCAATTATTATATTTATGTATATCTCCAATAAAAACAATTTATTTTATTAATATATACATTTTCCTAACATATAAATTCAAAACTAACGTTACTAAAATTACCAACAACCCAAACGATTTTTATTAATTCAAAGATCGTTATCATTCTAAAACAAACCAATGAATCCTAATTGTTATGCTTCCTGACGGGGGTCTCTGACACTTAATAACTGTCGCATATCTCAATGACACACTTCCTCGACTGTTATTAAAACTAGGTCAACATTCCAAACCACACCTTCTTTTATCGAAGTATGTAGATACGTATAAGTATATATATATTCGAATTTCAGTACATCTTACGAAGAATAAGTACTTTAACAAACGTCGACATTTAATTGAAAAATAACTATCATCTTTTGCGATGGACTATCATCTTTTAGAAACCACGTATTTGTAGTTTGCGTACATAAATATTTTTATAGCGCCATTTTCATAGAAAGATTCAATTCAAAGGCGCTCCACACCCGTTCGAACATATTGATGAATTCAACAGAACAAACAAAAACCCACATTACTGGAAATATCAAAATAAGCATAATCATTCGTCGACAATACGTTCCCAAGTTATGTTATAAAATTAATTTTATCTTCGACTTAGGTTTTCAAGGTTCAGGCCTTGCGAATTTTGGGCTTTTTGGAGTCCTACCTTTTCTCCAAACAAAAAATCAATATACAGTTAAATTCAAACTACATGAGATAGCAGGGTCTCATTAAATCAACCTGTCAACCAAACCAAAAGTAATATATCATGTATATTGTATTATCACTTTTACGTATATTCTTATGTAATATGTCTGAATATCTGGCACAGATTCACGACCTGTGTTGGAGATGTCAGATCCACAATTTTCTGGGAAAACTGGAGTATTGTGGATTATAAAAAACTCGTATTGTTTACATATATTTATAATTTGTACCTATCGATTGGGCAGAAATAATTGCTGATTTAAGCGTGGTTATCTCTGAACTCTTGATGCGGGGGACGGCCTTTCAACCCGGACTTTGCAAAATTCGCAAGTATATAATGTTGTTTGACGAGGGGACGGAACCGGTTTGATCTCCTTTAAATGTAACTGTCTGGAGGACGGGAATTCGGAGGGTCTCGGACCCATGGATAAGGAAGGTGCTCTTTCCGTCGCGGTACAGGGGATGACCAATAGCGCACGAACTGAAAATTGAAGAGGTTACGTATACCGTTTGGTCAGGCTGTACGTCTGTGTGGGGAGAGTTACTGACCGGAAACGTGGTCATCTGAGTACTTTAGGGGTAGGTCTGGAGCCGAATTGCAGCAAAACAAACCGTATTCGATCTCTCGTCATAACAAAAGCTGTGTAAACTAAAAACCTAATCATGTAATTTTCCCAAATTTAGGAGAGGATGGAGATGGCGCCAAAACAAGTAAAACTGTACCTTTTAACCATGAAATTCATTGAAACTAACCCATGTAGAATAACCCTTAGTACGATGAGGAAAGGCGATAATACTGTGATCATTACATTTATGTATACCAAATTTAAAATCGAAACTACGTCGTATTATATAGATCAGGAATAGTGCAATTAGTATAGCCCAGAAGCTAAGTTTTCCCATTAAAACTCACGATAGAAGAAAAATAGAAAATTTAGAGGTAAAGTTAGGAAAATGCTAGTCTTCCTATAGGAAATTAACGTAGATTGCATAGTAGGATAATAATAGAGAGTTCAGAACATTAAAGTCTAAGATAGGAATGTTAGGAATATGAATTCTGTCAATGGTATGCGAGAGTCTGCCTACGCTACAAAGAATAGGGGTTACCACAAAATAAGGCCTTGTTTTTCCAATAGTCTGAAACAAAAAACGACACAACGTAGACTCCGGAAAAGCTTGGGAAATTGACCACATTGGAGTGCAAAATTTCCGTGAAAATCATGAAAATCGGAAACACTCGAATGTTAGCATAGGGCTAGACGTTACACGCTGGCCAAGGAGGAGAAAAAACCTCAAATTGAAAGGAAAACTACAAAGAGTTTTCCAATCACATTAGTTAGGAAAATTTAAGGCAGCAGTAGAGGAGTCACCTTAAATCGGTGGCGCGAACGAAAGTCTATTGCTAAATTAAATCATAAACGAAGGAAGGACGGGCCATCACATCTTTAAAGCCTAGTGGGGGGGGGAGCCATCTCAAGGCTCTGGCACACAGAACGCGTGAGCGATTCAGTATCGTTGTTGATTCTTAGCGGGCAGATCTGTATCCCTTTTCTAACGGTTTTTGTTTTAAATGAGTTAAATAAGTAAAAATTAATTAAAAAAACGGTACATTGCAGGAACGTGCATAGAAATATTTATACAAAAAAATGAACTTTTAAAAAAAAAAAATTTATATGAATACCGCACAAAAGTCCCAACTGCTCCCAACCGTCTGGAGCCAGTGAGACTATGGCATTGCCAATTGGGGAATTTTGTGAGGCTGAAGGCATTGGGGAGGGGAAGGAGAGGGTGAAGAGGGAGGTGGGGAAATACCTGGCTATTCAGATCTGGTCACCAAACACGGCTAAAGCCATTTCAAGTACCGTTTCAATTCTGAATGGTGATCTTTCACCAGGGCGATACTGAGAGTATCTTCCATTCTGGAACGTGTGCAAATACACTATACATTATTTTTTAAATTAATTAATTGCGGAACAATATAAATTAATTAAATAAAATTTACTTGCGCACGCCGGGATTTGAACCCGCGATCTTCGGATTCGTAGTCGAGAGCCTTACCCCTCGATCATGGAGGCCATATTTAAAAAACAAACATTTGTAAAAAAAATACACCTATAAAACAACTCCGATTCTTCCACCATTGTACAGATCAAGTGGTCGATTTTGCGATTTTTTACAACTGTATCAATGCCCGCTGCGATCACGACTGGTTCACTGCGATGGATAGCCCTGTATGGAGCGGGTATGATGCAATCTTGTGTCACACAATCGCTGCCCGCCGCGACCGATTGCGTTCTATGAGACCAAACCTTTAAATTTGATTGAGGTAATGTAAGAAATCTAGAATCAACGAAAAACATATTTAAAAAATTCTTCGATAGATTTAGCAGTTATTTTGGGGCGTCATTATTAATCAATTAATAATAATTACTTTGTTTACACCACTGTTTTTAATATATAAACATCAACATGTTTCGAAAGCGAAGCTTTTTGTTTATGTTTGTAATTTGTCTATTCTTAAATAATTATTTTCTATGTTTATCATTTGCCTATACTTGTTATTTTTTTGTATACTGTGTATCATGATGAGAAAGTCTTCACTTTTGAAACATGTTGATATATATATATATATATATTAAAAACAGTGGTGTAAACAAAGTAATTTTTATTAATTTATTTAAAGAAAAAAATAACTAAATACGTTATCATTATGTTACTCGATTTCGACAATTCAATTTGAATAATAGCGTCGAAATTGCATCGTATTACAAGGTATTGGTATTCGCTGTAACTACAAACGAGTTCTAGTACTACTAGCGACTAGCAACGCCGCGGCAACACAGTGGTGTCGAAATCGCTCCGTCTGACCTAGGCTTTAATTAAGGAACCAGTGATATTATTTAAGATTCTTACGGCCAAAAGTATTATCGTCATTGATTTTTTGGATATTATTCCCTGATGATGGATACTGAAAGACTGTCTGAAACGTTGGCTCGAAGAAGAAGAAGCTCAATGCAGCATAATAACACCGTCACGACCAACTGTTATTTTGATTGAGTTAATCCTCCTGATTCATTGTGTCTAATATGGAACCGTTCATATGTTTTTTTGGACAATTACACAATATTTGCGGTAATCGTTTAGGACGGATTAGATAAAATGAGGTAAGATTACGTTCATTAGGAAAATCGGGCATGTTGGAATCTGCAGGGTATGGACTGAGATATATTATGTTCATCGCTTATCTTGGGATATTAGCTTACCAATATTAGAGATTTTATAGTAACAGACTCAAGTTGCTATATAAAATTCATAACATGTTTGGGATGGCCTACGTCACGGTATAAGCCGTTGACCAAATTTAGTAGGGAGGTTACAGGTTCGATTTCCAGCGAAAGACATTATATTCACACAGGAGGCTCCTAAGAATTATTTCTCTCAGGGCTTGTGCCATATTTGGAGATGCTGTGGAAGATATTTTTAATAAAAGGATGTAGAGAAAGTTCTGGAAAAGAAATAGGTATGAGCAGTGGGCAGAAATCTGGACTTCAGTGCATTCAAAAGTGACGGACGTATTAATCCACCCCTCCCACTGCAGTGTAAGGCGATGGGTTGAGAGAGTCCAGCTAGAGAGGTTAAGGGGTCTCCCTCGACCGGTCTCTCCCAATCTCACCCTGTGAACCTGGGCAGCCCTAATAAGTTACCAAACGCAGAAAACCACTCGGATTGACCTTTTTAAATATATTTAATAAGAAAAAATTTGTTTACATCACCGATTTTAATATATAGATAGCTACATGTTTCAGAAGCAAAGCTTCGTATAAACAATATACAAAAAAAAATTAATATACTTAAAATTGAAAATTTTAGTATATTGTTAATAATACATAATATATGTTACATTATACATATAAAATTAACATTTCTTAAGATAACAGTATATGCGTCCTGATAATGTATTATTTTAATTTATATAATCCTTATTGTTTCGTTAATGAATAACCCTCTAATTGAGAAATTCTTGTGTTAAGAGAGGGAATGGACCTATGGCAGAAGCGTTGGTTATTCGATCATTGGTTCCCGGGCTGCGGAACCCGTACCCGCCTTCCAAATTGAAATAAATTGATATTTTAAAAATATATTGAAATCGAAAAAGATTCGTACAATTTTTAATTTCATTTCTAACTTCATGCATTCCAAATTAACACTGTTTATGCTCCATCCATACCGCTTTTAAATTATGAAACAAGTGTAAAAAGATAGAACTAAATCTTTTACCAAAATGTAGCGTTTTGTATATCAGTCGAATTTATTTATTACGAAGTTAATGATTTACTGAACATTCGGCTTGGATTTTATTTGCCAGAGGTAGGTAACATAAATCTAAGCACTATAAATAAGTAATTATACGGTCTTTTTAACAATTTAGCAAATTCTTGGCCTACACGGACTGGCAGAGAGGATCTACTCACTTAACTGCATTATTCAGGAGGATCCGTGTCTGTAGGGATGATGTTTTTTGTGTTATTTCCCCGCTCCTCATTTGTTTGACAAAGGGGGTGGGAAAAGGGGTGGCTTACGGGAGGGTGCTCTCCGCTCACGTGCCAGCTTCATATCAAAAGAGAGAACGAAAATGCAAATACTGTGAAATAATAACGTCACACAATATTCATCTGTGCTCAACCCGCGAAAGGAAGCCATTATTTCAAACCAGACACTGTAAATTGTAGTCTCATACATATAGGTCCCGGGGGTGCGTAAACTTTGATACAACATATTTATGTATAATGCCAACTTTCTATAGGTACATGTATTGTATTGCCATACGCGTAGAAGAGTATATATGACGTTTATAAAAATAATCTTAACTAACTAACTAACCGTCACGCCGTTTCTCCGCAGGGGTAGACAGATAGGGTAGAAAGCCACATAACCCTGTCTTGGCACCCTTTGGTTTTATTCACATTCATATGTCATCTCATATATATACTATTGTTATTCTGACTCTTGATATTACCCGAATATTTGATTCCTTGTCTTCCTCGGACGTCCTCAACATCTTCTCCCATTAGCTTTTGCGTCATATATTCACCTTACACTTATTTCTTCGTTCATTTGCTCAGCCTTGCATTCTTTCCGGACCTCCTTTTTTATTTATATGAATACCGCACAAGAGTCCCAACTGTTTCCAACCGCCTGGAACCAGTAAGACTATGGCATTCCGAATTGGGGAATGTTGTGAGGCTGAAGGCATTGGGGAGGGGAAGGAGAGGGTGAAGAGGGAGGTGGGGAAAAACCTGGCTATTCAGATCTGGTCACCAAACACGGCTAAAGCCATTTCAAGTAACGTTTCAATTCTGAATGGTGGTCTTTCACCAGGGCGATACTGAGAGTATCTTCCATTCTGGAACGTGCGCAAATACACTACATATTATTTTTTAAATTAATTAATTGCAGAACAATATAAATTAATTAAATAAAATTTACTTGCGCACGCCGGGATTTGAACCCGCGACCTTTGGATTCGCAGTCGAGAGCCTTAACCCTCGACCATGAAGGCCGTAGAATTGATTTTTAACACCGGCATACACAGTTTTACACACGTACGCCTCAGAAATATCATTTCGACATATTCGTACATTTTACCTTAACTATGGAGCAGAAAATCTGATCGTATGGAACAACAAAAGCTCCAGTAGCTTTTAACTGAAATTTCAATAGCACTGCAAGCACTTTCAGACGCAAATTAATTTCAGTCATGAGCTAAGGAGCTTTGAACTATCCATTTACTTATCAATAAAGGTAATATGTTTAATTGTTAATTCTATCGAATATAAATTGTTAAAAAAATATACATTTTAAAATTTTATATGTTACTAGCTGATGCTTACTGACGATTACTTGCTCGGGATTTTTTTTTTTTAATAAAGTTATGAAGTTGTGAATTCTTTAATTAGGGTACCATAATTGGTTTGACAGCGAAAGTAACTAGAAGTAAGTAAGTAGAAAGTAACAAATATAGAAACATTCATTTGAATATTTTATTTCATTCCTAACGTTTATTTTTTCAAAATGTATCTAAATCATGAAGTTCTTCCTGCTCGTGTTTTCCATTTTGAAAATAATCTACCCAAAAAAACCTTCTTCTTTTGAATATGCAATCTGTGGCTAGCCAGAGTGTTATATCTATGGGCTAACCTAAATAAAATATTTCGGGTTTTTATACTAATTTTAAAACGTTATAGCAACAGTTTTAAATAATGGATTTCATTCAAAGTACTTTCTAAACCTTCCCGGCACTAATAAAAACAAACTGTGCTATTTTCACCGAAACCGGTCCTGTGACTTTCGAGAACATCGAGGATAAACAAACAAACTTGTATTGATTTATATATATATATATATAATCATTTATTAAAAAAAAAATTTGATACGTAGTAATAATTTATCTTTATTGCAATAATAATAATATTTATTAAGTTTAAGTTTTAAGCATACTTTTTCAGTTGTGTTGAATTCCATAAAGTTATTATTAACTAATCTTAACTTTTCCAGTAATTTATTGAGGAATTTTATTTCAAGTTATTTAAAGTTTTCTTGGCCCAAAGTTTTTTATACATTGACATCATTTTTTATACATTGTAATACGTATTTTTGCCTGAGATTTTTCGTATTCCTGAATGGTTCACTTTTGAAAAAAAAAAATTATAATTTGCGGTAAAATTATAATGCCTAACGATGTTAAATATAACAAGGCGTAAATATATTTTTTCGCCGAATACGGAAACGTCAAATCCGTGTCTACCTATTAAGTGGTAATTAATATCACGGAGTTACTTCGATCTCTTATATACCCACGCAATTAATTCATGAATTAACATTAAATTTTTCTAACCTCAGACGTGCCAATACAAATCCAAAATTAAACATTCCTACACAACTGTAGGTGTCGGAATTTTTCTAAAAAAGATCATTAACACGTTTTAGTGAGAAAGTAAAAATAGAAAAAAAGAAAGTGATCAATCAGTTCTTCTAATTACTGTAAAGAGATTTTATTAGAACAGAGTTAATTTTTCTAAATAAACTAGGTATATGGGTACATTTGATTAACTTGAAATTAGCTCATTCCAAGACATTATCTATCAACTTGAACTTCAAACAAAATTGACATTCTAATGATTATTATATACTATAAAAACTAAATTTGTAATTGAATACAATTAGCTTGTCTCTTAAAACAAAATTTCATGTTATTTATGTAACACATTATCACATTAATTAGAGCATGTTGAAGACAGACATTTAGAATTTTTGGAAAATACTGACTAGCAGCAACGATATTAGCAGTCAAAATGCAAATATTTTCGGAAAATCTCGTCGGCTGGAAGATGAGCGTGTACATAAAATGACTAGCGCGGCAGTAGGCTTACTGCCATTCGAGTTGTGAATTATACTGAAATATGTCTCAAGACGTTACGAATATTTTTTTCCCATGTTCATTTAGAAAGCTCATAACTTAATTTTACTGTAGATATTATTAACTGGTCAAATAAAACATTTTTATAAAATACAAAAAAAATTGGAGATAACCTCACTTTATTTCTAGAATCAAAAGGTTGCTCGTTTAACTAATCATTTCACATATAAAGGAACATCAACTACATCGCAATAAAGTTAGTTTAAAAGAATACCAAACAAGAAATTGGTTTAAACGCCAACCTTGGGTTTACTCGTCTTTAGCATTTTTGTACTCCAATAAATAAAGCAACATGTTTTTCAGCCAACCACCAATTACACTTATTTAAGTATTTGTTATTAATAAATGAATAAAAATTACTTTGTATTCAAAACTTTAATAATAAAAATGAGATATGTTGATATCTGTGTATATTAAAAAAAGTGGTGAGTACAAAGTAACTTTTCAATTAATTTATTAATAATGACGCTTCGAAGTGAATACCAATCTTTTGAAGAAATTATATTTGTTATTAGTTGTACTTTACTAAAGGGTACAAACACTAGATTTAATAATTGGTCTTACTTCAGCAACAACGAAGGCAAAAACATTTTAAGAGCAAGTTATCCATTAATTTTCATCGTCTAGTCCCTTTATTTCCCGTCTAAGCATTTTCCAGCACACGTTGGTAGAACATCAATATTGGTTAGCTCAATATTGCTAAGACAGGTTTGTTGGCTGCCGGGTCTCAAATCGAATTTTCCGTAACAAATTATTCAACCACCCCCGTCGTAGATATTCCTCCTTCGTAAAATTCGGTGAACGCTAATAATAAAAGTTTATAAAGCCTTTTGTTTAAAAAGGCCGTGCGATCTGAACTGCTGTTTATATAAAGCAACATGTCTTCCGTGTGAGGCGCTGACAGTTTCATGCATATTCAATCCTCTACTGTCAACACTCTTCGGTTCCATGGGCTACTGCGACCCCCTCCCTCTCGGTGTTGCAGAGGATGCGGAGGACGAGGGTGCGCAGGATGCAGGGGGTGTAGGAGGGTAGCCCGACAAGGAAGATTTGCACAACAACTTCTGAGGTTGTATTACCATAACAGAATAATAAACTCTCCTCGAGCGACTTTCCTCAAATTCTGCTTTGATAGTTCGTTTAATACCTTAAGTGGAGTTGTTAAAATGAGTCTCAGTCACAAAATGAAAACTGTTTAATAAAATAAATTATTTTAATTGAATAAATTTCAATAAACCAAACAAATAACACCAAACCAAAATGTAAAAGCAGAGAAGCAGAATGACACTAATCAGTCAACCAACAAAACGGTGCTACAGTTACTTTGTTGGTGAGGTTGCGTCTGAAAACTGACCACGAGAGAAGCATTTAGTCACAGGTTTTATATAAATTTTTTTTTTTTTCCAGATTTAAATAACTAACAGACTAAATATAATACAAAAAAACAAAGATTAAATGAATTATCCCGAAAGTTTTCAATTAAGACATTGAAGGGGCGTACCTCGTGGAATGGATACAGGATTATTATAAGTAGTTGCATTGACCTAGATATTCACCACTTTAATTATGTGGATGATGACAGGTTTAATGAACGACGGATTTAAAACAACTTTTTTGGAAGATCGAGAAATTTGAAAAAAAAAATCTTAATTAGTCTCACCACAATAAAATTCAACATGTTCCATTATTTTTAGGTGGTTGGTTTACTTCCAAATCTATATATACATATACATATACATATATATATATATATAATGTAGGCATTCGAAGCCCGGTAATTTAGGCTTTTTTTTCTCATTTTTTTGTATTTCTTGGGCATTAACTATGTAACAATATTATAATAATAAAATTCGCGAAATAATAAATTCAAGTAACAAAAGTAGATAGTGAATAAAACTTTTCAAACAAAATTACTTTTTCTCATCAAAAAGTTTTCAAATTGATCTTTTGAAGTTTGTACCCACTACCGATTCCCCCAAAAAAATAATTTTTCGATGGAATTTTCAGACAAAGGAATGTTTAAACTTGTATATATTATGTCAACTCGCAAACAATTTCACAGAACTTAAAATAAATTACATATATTTCATCCATATTTTATTGGGAAAGTTATAAGCTACCGTTTTCACAGTACAAATAGCAAATTGTTAGCTATATATAGTTTGGTTGTTGTAATAATTACGCCACTATGCGGAAATTTCATCGGTTTATGCAAGACAGTATACATGAAATATATCCAAAGGGGTATAGAGCTTTGTTTGTTTTCCCTAATAAAAAAGGTATATCGCTCGCACTTAGCGTTTCTAGATTTATCGCTAGGAAAACGGCGCCATTCAAAAGATTAATTATTTAACCGTTTTAGTGCTATGCACATTTTGCAAGTATGTATAAAAATTGCTACTTCTGTGTTTTTAAATAAAAAAAGTATGGTATACGAGTACAAAAAAAAATCAATATTTTAGACAAATATTAAACAATTTTAATATATTTTTTTAAAATTATACAAGTAAGGAATGAAATTTTACGATTATTATAGTTCTAATTAAACTACACATTGACAGCTACAAAAAATATTTAAAAAATATTAAAATATTCACTTCACAATTGCGTTTTTTGAAAACGAATTTGAAGATTCAGTTCTATTCGCAATCTTTTATTGCGATCTACAATAATGTCTCTTCCGTCGTCACTGTCTTCATTTATGGGAACAAAGGTCTCGTCGTCCGTAGTGCCACTGTCATTTGATACATTACGATCATCCGCGATAGAACTAACTTCCGACATGGTGAAAAATATTGATTCACCTTAGGGTGTATTCAAAACAATAAATACAGTTATACACGCGCTAACCGCTATATACCACGCTCAAATTGAACACGTGCTCTCCCGAAGACGACAAAAAGCACATGAAAATTGCAGCTCTATAGCACTGCGTCGTAATTTACGTACCTAAAGCTTACAGCGCGATGGCGCTGGGCCGTACACTAACGGTTAATATAAGATGTACTTTATATCTCGTAAATAAACACTTATTAGCAACACTTCGTTATAAAATAAGATTTTTTATGCTTTAATTACTCTTAAATATACCTAACGACGTTATAAGATCACATCTCTGGAAATTTCTCCCCCGGCAAGAGTGACCTATTTCCTGAACAATGTGATCTTCTCAGCCATAAGATACAATAAAAATAAATCCATCCATAATTCAGCACATAAAGATGGCGATGCCCAGCCGGGGGAAGTGAGATCTCGAGCAAGATTAAAAGTTTACATTTTTAACGATGCCGTGCGAACTCGCCTGGTGAGCGAAGAAATGTAATTTAGGCGTTAACCCGCCAGACGAGGTGCCCCTTTCTCTCAAGCTGATGAAATTGCGAAACTTTTCCTCGTTCAAGTGGCCTTTCTCATCCCGGAAAAGGTTAAATACCCAGTCTTTCCACGAACCACCTTGATTCGCATTGGCCGGGAAATAATCATAGAAATACTACACTGGTTAATCTCCCCGCCTAACAAATTAATATCATTTTGTTTTCGGTAGGGGCCGCTTAAAATGTTTTAGCGGGAAATTAAACAGACGCGGGAAACTATGTGCGATCCGAATGGGAATTACGAGCCGACGTAAATACGAGGAACAAAAGGAAATGATTATTTTAAATGTGTGTTCATTTGCGACATTTGTTGTGGCTGCGGTGTGGTTTTAGCAGTTAACGACTTAAAGGGGGGATGTCTTTATTACTGAAGAAGGTGCTTGGTATGGCATATTAGCTCGAGTATTTGTATGTGCGATCCTAGGGTACAGCGTGGTTCGCTATAATATAGTTCATATAATATCTTAATTATTAAATTTATTTTGTAATCTTAATTTCGTAAACCGCAAATATAATACCAAAAATGCACGGAGTTCGGATAAGGGCGAAATACTTCTAAAAAATTATTTTACAAAAAAGAACAAATTTGTTTACACATTTTTCAGTTATTATATACTTTATCTGTTATGATCAGATATAAAATTTATTTATATACAGTGACGGTTTTCTCTAAAGAGCGTTTGTGGAATGAACTCCCATAATAAGACAAAATTTTACCACTTTTATAAAGCGGGCTATTAAAATTTCGTGCTAAAATATACACCCATTCGTTCACCTTAATACTGCCGAAGATCGACTCCGAAATGAATCCTAAACGTGCGTTATAAATTCAGCGACTATGGGACTTTCTATTACAATAAATGGTTAATACAAAACGTACTGGTGGAGCTTCTGCGGTAAACCGCGTAATCGTGCAAACCTTAGAAATCTCTTACCAAATTTTTACACAATAGTATTTTACAAGAATCAATGAGATTATCTTGTTTAAAAAAACGGACATCTTAAATTGTGATTTTCTTATTTAAAAGCACTTTTTATAACCCAGGACATTTTATTTATTAGACCCCGATGTTTTAATGAATAGTCTTAATTTTACCTTCCCTAAACTTTCCTTAAAATTTGGCCTCCCGGCCAATAAAGAAAAACTCATACTTATGCATACGTTTACAGACAAGGTCTCTTAGAATTGCAAGTAAGAATATCATAAACAGGGACGAACTTAGTATACCCATTATATTAGAAAATAGTATTTCTACAAGCATGGATACAATATGCTGAATACTAAGGCGATCATGTGACAGACGAGTAGATCGTACTAGAAACCCAAATCGGGTACAGGCATAATCACTTTTCAATAGACCTATGCTTATTGAAAAGGTCTTAACTATTTAACTCATGTTGTATTGGTTCATTTGCAATACGTACAAGTACACGCATTATAATATGTATTTCTTACTTATATCGAAACCCTCCGTCACCGTGACTATTCAAGCGAATTCAGAAAACCCATTTCAACTTCCCTAAGCCTTAAAAGCCACTCCTATCTCTGCCGAGCTTAACTGCCATAAATAAAAGCCCGATAAAACTAAGTACCTAATCACATCTGGTGATTTAGTATTCCGGAGTTAATCGATAGAATTCAAACTCCACTTAAAAATAAAACACACGAAAAAAAATTCTTTGAAACTTTCAGAAATCCATTAAAATCATATCCAAAAACTTCTTGGAATTTATGAATGCGTTATGTGGTTTAATACTATTTCCTAGTGCTTTATCAAATATTGATGGAGTTCAATTAACCATAAGGCAAGTCAAATAGTAACCCTCTTTAGAATATTAACATTGTTGTTCGAGCTAACCCCGCTGCAATTAACATCACAAATATTTCAAAGAAGTCAAACACGGGAACGTAAATTCGTAGGAGAACGAGCAGCCTTCCTGAAACAATGCCGCAGGATGTTTTCCAAATAACACAATTACATCCTCACACACGGCTGGCCGAAGTAACAACGTTTATTTTAATCAAATTTGAAGTAAATTAAATTTAATAATAAGTATTTTAGTTTTTAATTATTTTTATATCTGTTTTAAAGCCATTTTAAAACAGAGTTTAAGCCACATTGCGACAACTTGCTTATATTATATAATTTACTCCCACCCAATTTTAATTTGTACTGTGTTTAAAATGATTTATTACCGGTAAAACCGATATACTTTGAAAATAATTGTGATTATTTCTCTATTTGTGATGCACCTACCGTTGAAAGCTGTTTTCCCAACATAAAGTGTTTTCTTAATTGTTTTGTAATGATATGAATGGTATGTGAGGCGATGAATTTAATATCTTTGGTAACTCAATGAGTTATTTAAAGGAATTATGTTGTTGAGGTTTCGTGAATATATTTAAGAGTGATTACATTATCCCCGTACTGAGAACACCGCGAGATTAGTTACCCTCCAAAATAAATTATCATCGTATTGTCTCTTAAACTTCCCACTGTACTGCTTTCTTCTTTGTTTGTATGCCTTTTATCTTGATATGGAATATTACTACGGTTTTTGTTATGCCTGTGTCACTGGAAGGAGTTTTCCTGTCGAGTTTCTCATAAAAGTTCCAAACGGCCTTCGTGGTTGAGCGGTTACGATCCTCGGTTACGAATTCGAAGGTCGTGGGTTCAAATTTTATTTGATTAATTTGTGTTATTTCACAATATATTCATTTAAAAATAATATATTTAAGGCACGTTCCCGATTGGTAGATACTTTCACTATCGTCCCGGTAAAAAATATGACCATATTCCTTTTTCCCATCCCCACTACCTTCAGTCTCACAATATACGCCAATTGGGGATGTCATAGTATCATTGGCTCTAAACGGTTGGAGACAGTTGGGACTCTTGTGCGGTACTAACATAAAATTTTTAAAAAAATGCCTGGTATGCCGGTATACACATTTGGGAGATATTGCGAAGATGAAAGAAGCGAGGAAGGGGACAAATCACAATAAGGTTTGGAAGTGTCTGGCTACCCAGATCTAGTGACTAAACATAGATAACACCATTTCAAGGTAATATCTAATCGGGGTGCATGTCTTCCTCTCTGAAACGAAGTAAAAATATAACTTTCTCGCCATGGTAATTGTTTTCGTAAAATTATTATTCTCTTTAAACCCTCGACCTCTGCGTACTGATCCACAGTTTAACCGATTTGAATGGAGACAATCAAGGTCAAGCTCCATGAGAATGAAATTGTTTCCTTTTATAATACGAACACATGTACGTCTTACAACGTTATTGGATATTGCAAAAAAATATTATTCTCTCAACGCGACTTAGGGGAAGCTATCGCAAGAAAATATATCAGAAACATTTAAGTGGAATTATTCATTGGTTATAAGAAATTGTTTGAACTGGAATATGTTTCTTCGAATCGTATTGTTGGGAATCATAATTCCCCGGTCATAAGGCAACCGAAGAATCGAATATTTGGTAGTCGCCGTTATACAACTGCTGTTTTATTTTAAAGTTTTGTTCAGAAACGAAAAGTGGCTTGTTTGAAATTTCGTAATATTCGGAAAACATACAATTTCAAAAATTGTATGTGCTTTTAGGGTTTGTTGCGGAACTGCGCTTTTGCAATATATATCGGGGGCGTGCTGTAAAATGTAGCGCAAGCTCATATAACCTGCAACGTATTGTGCCCCAGCTTATGGAACTTAAGTTAAAGTATGTAACATATTGTTTCATTTCTTGTACCTCTGTAAACCGCGAGTTGTAAAACTTAAGGCTAAACTGAGAAGATATGGCCTTCGTTTCAGTATTTTGTAGGTATTCAAAATACAGATTACTGCACAAAAAAGCTCACATTAATGTGTTTTGGTTTTTATTGCCAATAATTATTCATATTTAAGGACTTTTAAATCCACCGATCACCATGATATCAGAAAAAAAAATCAGTATTACTTATTTCTTTAACAGATATACGAGTATGTTAAAATTAATTGTGGTGTCATTTTCAACAAAATGAATAAGAAATGTTCTAAATAAACCACTATTAAATATATAAATATCAACATATTTCAGAGACGAAGCTTCCCTCATCAGGATACAAAGTATACTACGAGGGAAGCTTCGCTTTCGAAACATGTTGATATTTATGTATTAAATAGTGGTTTATACAAAATATTTGTTATTCATTTGAATACACCTTTTTTTCTTGTCAAACGGAATGAATTTGAATCTGAATGAAAAATCAGGAGTACAGGTATTACAAGTGACATTGGTTTTCAATACATATTTGAGAAAACCCTTGATTGACTAACCCACTTTCATGTTCCAAGGGCCTCGATTATTTGAGGTAAATGTCTAATAGACAAATAGAAAAATGTCTGGAGAATTTTTTTTTTCATTCCTTTTTTTCCACAGTTTTTAACATAAAGTTTGCGCATTGTTGAAATTATAATATTAATAAATAGGAATCAATCTAGGAACTGCCTGTTTGTAGATAATATGTTAATTTAAGTAAATACGAGTACTAGATTATTAATTATTCCAAGTGTTGCATCAGCAAGAAAGTAGCAATTAATGGAAATTTTAGAGCTATATCATAAGTAAACAGATTTTACTATTTATGATTAGTGAATATTGAAGTTATAATTAAAGTAAGCGGAAAGAAATAAAAAAGATTTTCATAGAAGTAATGTTTCAACATCTTGATCATTCAACCATAATTTTACTTCTTTTACCTAAAAAGATTTGTCGTTTGAAATTCTTTTGGTAAAAGGTTAAATGTACGAGTGACCAATAAAACAGCTGTATGCATTAATTTAGTGTACGATCGGTATGAAGGTAAAAGGGTGTATTTATTGTTATTCGAACATCTAGAAGTTATAACCTATTCAGTGTTCAGATACCGAGAAAACATTTCCATGGTGTTGTTTTGAAAAGATAGAAAAGAGCGAGGGATCTTTGCCGACGTAATGCACCTGCGAATGAAAAGAGTCACTAAAGTAGAGACACAGCTCCGAAGTATACGTCTCGGATGTCACATTCCATTAAAATGTCACATTTCATTCTCTGAAAATATTTTAAGAAGACGGTGAGTGCTTTTCAATTTAATAAAACTACCAAAATGAAACAATGTAACTTCCTCCGTGATCAATTCTATCCAAGGTATTCTATGAAACTATTCAGAAAGGAAATGAGAGTTTTGAATTCCACGGTTTTCATAGTTGTCAATGGTACTCAAGCTCTGTATGTATACTATATATAAACTCTTTACGGTAGGAGATATTCAGTTCAGCGGTAATGGAGTTTGGAATCTAATCTTAGGTTCTGAAAGTAAAGCGACGATCCCTATTGATAAGGCTTTGCATTTCGGGTATTAATAGCTATTCAAATTCAACACCTTCAATAAAAGTTTCCTTACAAAATACGAAAATCAGATGCCTATCTTCAGATTTAAATCTAAGAAGAGTTTTTAAACTTTTGGTAGTTTTAATCTACTTAATCTCTTATCTTAATTTTAATCTATTTAATTCGAAATTTACGAAAAGATGCCTCAATTAAAGTGTACATAAGATTAAAATCTCTAAATATTTCACAGTAGGAAGAAGAAATAGTAGTTCTAATATTGATTTCTTCAATAGATTTGAGGTCACTTTGTGGCGTCATAATCAATAAATTAATAAAATAAAAACTTTGTTCACGTCACTTTTTTAAATATATAAATATCAACATGTTTCGAAAGGAACGTTTTCCTCATCAGGATAAACAGTATACTAAAAATAATGACAAGTACAGACAAATGTTAAACATAGAAAATAATAATGTAAGAATAGACAAATTACAAACATAAACAAAAATTTACAAAATAAATAAATAAATAAATAAATGTTTATTCCGGTATGTGGGGAGGTTAGTGCAGTCCCACACATTCCATACAACAATATACATTCAATAGTTATAAAAGTCATAATTTAACTAAATAAGAGTAAGATAACTCCTTAAAATTTATATTGTGAGGGGCCAATATATTTGTCCAGTATGCGTCGATGCTGGAGGCTGGACTGACATGATGAGGATATTCCTGGAGCTGTTTATTCTTTCCCTCATTCCAGCCACCCTGGATCTTATAAGGGCTGCAAAACCGGAAACTCGCCCCTCCGTGAACATACTGGAAGCACTGCAGTATCTGGGGAGGCCAAACATTATGCGGAAGGCGTTGTTGTACTGTACGCGAAGTCTTTCCATACTACTCTTTTTGTAGTTTGCCCAGAGTTCGCAGGTGTAAACGTTGCGCAGAAGGCAAGGAATAGAGTCCTTTTCACAGCGGTACTACAAAGGCGAAATCTTCTACTGAGCATATTCGATTTTACGCTGAGAGCGCGTCTTTGCCTGTCAATGTCTTCATCATCCTCAGAGTACTGGTGATTATGTGTCCTAGGTATTTGGTTTCTTCAGTCACCTTCAGGATCACACCGTTCAGGTAGCTGCAGGAATACGAGTCGGGCCTTGTCTATATCTTATGACCAACAGAGCTGTTTTATTGGGGTTATAAGACATGTTTGTTTCTTCAGCAAACTCTTCGCAGATCTTCAGGAGAATGCGCAGCCCTCTTATAGACGGTGCCATTAGTACCATGTCGTCCGCATAACTGATGTTGTTCAAACACTGTCCTCCGATGTGGCAGCCTACCCTTGCATTGTTTAGCCTTTCAGTTAGTTCGTCCATGTAAAGGTTGAACAATATCTACTTTCATCACAAAAAGTGATGAAAGTAGATAATTAATTAAATAAAAATGTTACAAAAATAAATTATGAAATATTAAATAATTCAGGTTGGTAAAACAAAATCATTCTTATTCACCTATTTATTATATTGATTTCAAATAAATTTAATTTTAATATTAAATGAAAAACACAATTTTACAAAGAGTGTTTAAAGTTCAAAGTGTTCCCAAACTATGTATCTTTCTTTCATTTTGTAACAATGAGTGAAAGAGATACAAAATGAAAGAAAGATACATAGTTTGGGAACACTTTGAACTTTGAACACTCTTTGTAAAATTGTGTTTTTCATTTAATATTAAAATTTGAATACAGGCACACATATATATATATGTGCCTCTATCAAATTATCTTTAGTTAATAATAAGCCCTGACGAAGCTTCAGTGAAGCGAAACCTGGTTGGCGATCGTTATTAATTCAAATAAAATTGGTGTTTTACAAATTGTGTTTTTCATTTAATATATAATGTCACACCACAAAGTGTTTCCTTCGAAAAAAAAAAAAAAGAATTGAATTTTACTGAAGCTGTGAATTATTTGATGGCTTAATAAAAATAATGCAGCTTGTAACACTGTAACATGTCGACACATCATATTGTATTTACGAGGTGAGTATACACTGCCCACATTAGTCCTTGCTCAGAACGTCAAGAGTTCTAATTAGGTAGGTGACCCATTCATCGGTGAATACAGTTACATACTGAGTTACACCATATTTAGACTGAGCTTCAGTGCAGAGGTTCAAACTACAGAAATGCGGTTAGTAGTGCGTTGATAATGAAAACTCTGTCCTCTTAGAATACAGCAAACCAGAACGGCCACGATTCGTGTTTACAAAAGACCAATTGAAAACATCAAATTTGAGATACGATGAAAATCGATAAGGGTGCACGTTAAATAAAATTTTATATATAAACTATAAGTATTCTTATTTAACATTTTTCAATTTTAACCCTTGTCACTTGATTTACTATTTCAGCTTATTGATAAGGAAAATAAGGTATCAGCTTATTTAAGACATTTACAAGCATTTATATTAAATACACATAACTCTTCTTCAATTAATACATTTAACGTCATCATTTTCAAATAAATTATTATGTTTAAGCCACTATTTAATAAATAAATATCAATATGTTTCAAAACGAATGGTTTCCTATCAAGATACAACATACAATGAAAAATAATGATATAAGCATAGACAATTTATAAACATGGAGAAAAAGTGACGAAAGAAGGTACATACTTTATTAAAAATATAAATATATTTATTAAAATAAATAAAAATTATTATATTCATATCAGAAACTAGAAATTTAACCAAAAACCAAGGAAAAGCCAAAGCATCAAATTAGAAAGAATGTTTTTAAACATAGCTATTATGTGAAAATAAATTTGAAGAAATGGCTTTTTAATATTTTTTGTTTATTATAAATATTTAATTGACTATTAACACTTTTTCTATTATCCAAAATTTTTAATTCATCTAATTGTAAAACAGTTGTACATGAATTCAAAATTTGTAAACCTTTCCATATTTGTCAAAAGAATGGTTTGTTTCCAAAATGTGATTGGCAAACTCACAATAATTATTATCACTTAAACACCTTTGATGCCCTTTAACTCTAGTATTAAAGTTTGGAATGGTTAAAAAATAATTTATTGAACCCCAATTTGTTTAAAATAGCATTTTTACCATTGCTATTTAACAAAATAAAATTTAAAATGGTTGTTCGTCCAAAAAGATGTTTGGATAGTATTTGATTGAATAGTGGTTTAAATAAAATAATTCTTTTTCATTTAAGTATGTAACTCTGTTTAAATCTTATATTCTTCTTCTGAGATTAACTGCCATTTGGGAAATCTTTATCCAGAAACAACTTAGTCGGAATGTATTTGTACGAGTCACGTTGGTTTCAAAGCTACTAGACGCGGAGTTTCCACTGCTACGTGTACCAGCAATTTTTCTCCGGAATTTCAAATTATCTTATATTCGCCACACTTCGTGATTTAACCAAAATATTGAAGGCTCCCTTTTTAATATGTAGTTAATTTTTACAATTTTTGATCAATCTGTTATAATCAAACCCACACTTGTAATCATTATCATAATGCATCCAGCAATTAAAATGCAAAATGTATAAGTTCATAGATTAAAACTACAAGTTGGTCATTAGTTCTTTTGTTTACTTAAATATCCGAGATTATGTTAATTACTTTGTTTGTTTCGATAGATGAAAACATAATGTACCTATTGTATTTGCATCCTGGTCCATATCTGATCACACCCCATTTTCAATTATATACTCTCTATCCCGCTGTTGTCAATATTCCATATCTAATTCATAATAAAATTAACAGCCCTGATTTACTTCAGCAAATAAACATTCGTGTTCTGGCCAGAACACACAGGATTATCATTACTATTCTGTTGCAACACTACTGCAATGGCTGCACAATTTAACACTCCGTTACGTAGAATTCAAAACATTGGTAATATATGTGCGTACATCATGGAATGCATCGCTGATACAATACAAACAATACATACAGACATACTCACTGTGGATGTTCTTCCATAAAATTCTTATTTACAACAAAATATTATAGAGATATCTCTACCTATTGTGATGATGTATTTAGTAATTAAATATATTTCAATTTTAACTATTTTTTAACTAAATTTTAGTTGAACTTTTTTTTTCTTTCATCAGTCCTAATTTTTGAATACTTTCAATAAATGGTTATTTTTGCTTTGTTACTTACATACGAGTATATTAATGTACTTTATCTTTGTTATTATACACGCTCACAAGGACCCCTTATTGCGAACATATTTTCACATTACAGATTATATCTTATAATTTAAGTTATACTATGTAAAAGACGAAAGGCGTTAATGATTTAAAAAGTTATAATAAAACAAAAAATAAATAAACATACAATACGCTTCTGGGCTTTTAGTCTTACTTTGCTTTTAAACGGTACAGACGTACTTATCTTAATTTGTACATCTGTTTTAAGTGTATTAATAAATAAATTTGTGTACTTTCTGTATAAATTCATTTTGGTTACTTACTTATTTTATACCCGAACCGGAATACAATGGAGGGTGTTCTGTTTCACAGAATACTGATAAACACGCGATGGGCCGAGAGAATGCAATTCAAATAATTCTCTCAAGGCTCAATCACCAAACAGTTTGCCCCTTGATTAGCGTAACAGAAAATAGTAGCCATCATAAAAAAAAAACAAGAACAACTGGAATCGTGCATCTGACAATCGGCATTTTTGATAGAATCTTCAGCTTTCAAATAGTCCCTGGCCCCCTAACAGTTCAGTAAAGAACTTCTCAAATAGTAACCCCATCTGTCCTGGGTATAGTGAGACTATAAATGCTTGTCTGCATGTGTAAATTTGAAGGAATAATTATTATGATTCATGTGTTACCTGTAATAGTTGAGGACTTGCGCAAAGACTCCAGGATGCCTGTCGAAGAAGTACTCGTTGAGGATGGGGTCGTAGTTGGCCAGCGCCTCGGTGAGGCGGGACAGCCTGGTGGCGGGGATTTTCTTCAGGGTGGCCTTATACGTCTCGTGCCGGATGCCACCCACATTCAGCACCACGCGGTTCTCCGCGTCCATGTTGATGAGATTCATTTCTGCGAACAAGCGACAAACATTCGGTAATTTTTTTAATAATTTAATATTATTTTGGTGGTTTTTCATAGACCGGTATCTGACGATACCGGTCTATGCGGCTACCAAGTAATGGCATTGGAAGGCACTATTTTACATTAATATATGTATAAATGTACTCTAGTATACATACTCGCATAATCATTATCGACGTAACATACCGCTAAACTGGTGGTTATCAGAATGCCTATCAAAAAGGCGTAATGTTAAACGTCACATTCACCCAGATTGTGACTATCTGCCGATGCGCGTTTGTAAACGCCGCAATACGTACTCTCCATGACTCTCTCCGTGTTCCGCTTAAAAAACTTTATTTTTAAGATATCTTACTTGTTCGGTTACTTTCTTTTATTCATTGAACGGGAGAGGGGTTTTTATATTAAGTAAACGAAATGAGTAGAAGATTTAGTTTCAAAGAGTTAGAAATGGATCCCCAAAATAGAGGTTTCGTTTTGCGGTCTTGATAAACGCAAAACGTGACGAGTTGTGAGAAATACTGATTCATTGATTCACTTCTCTAAAAGATTTTCAAAAGATTAAGAAAGTTACAGGTTTGGTTTTACCAACTAAGCCCCGAGGTAGCTAAAAACATTCTGCTAACAATGTTAACAAACCTCCCTGGCGATGCTCACCAGTAAATACAGGCGTCGACAGAATAACTAAATCTGAGACCTACTTCAACAAGGATTTCATCTTCCCTGTAGATTGATTGAAACATCAGTAGTAATTCAATCACCTGTAATAATTGGTAGTAGTTACTGAGAAGTATCTGCAAACAGGAAACAATATTGTGAAAACTATTAGTTTTATGCTTTTTACTTCTTATTTCTTTTAATTAAGGGGGATGGGGATGTCAGAGAGGGATTATTTATTAATTAAAAAAAAACGATAACATTATTCTACAATGCGATAGACATGATGTTTTTTAAGAGATAATATATCTCACATATTTAAAAAATCAGAAATATGATCTTTTCTGAACGTTCTACGTATGTTTTACAAAATATTTAAAAATTTTGAATATCCTTAAAAAATACTTAGAAGGTTATTATTTAAAACACGGAAAAAACAACAATTGAGTTGAGTTTAATTATTTGATAATTATTTCAAAACCTTAAAAAATTTTTAAACGCGAATTACAAAATTGGTTAAATTAATTAAATAAAAAACCTACCGGAGAAGGATTGCAATTATTTTTCTGCACTTTTTAAAATTATAATCACATTTTTTGACCGTTCTACGCATTTGGTAAAAAATGCGTAGAACGGTCAAAAAAAGTCGTATTTCTTATTTGATTTTGACAAATACTAAACCGATGTAATATGTAATATATCTTTTCATTGGATTTATAGTTATTTTGTGGCGTCATTATTAAAAAAATAATAAGAATTATTTTATGTACACCACTATTTTTAATATATAAATATCAACATGTTTCGAAAGCGAAGCTTTCCTTATCATTATGCGGTGTATCTTGATGATGAAAGCTTAGATTTCGAAACATGTTGATATGTATATATTAAAAATAGTGGTGTAAACAAAGTTATTCTTATTAATTAATATGTAACAAAAAAATCGCTTTAAAAAACATTAGTTTAATCGTATTGCGTAAGAATATTATCATTATTTCGAATTAATAAAAAAAATCCTAGCTGACGTCCTTCTCTCCCTTAATCAAAGGTTAACGATATGATAACAAAATGTGAGTAGATTTTTATTTAAAAAAAGGATTATAATAAGTGTAACCGCATAGTACTTATACAAAATACAATCAAATTAAAACGAGGAAAATGAATGCCTCGCGTACTGAACGAACTATAAAAAAATACTCATCATGTCTCCGGAGCACGCAATGTCGCATTTTAATCTAAAAGCTTTAAGTATTAAACGAATATTCAGGAAAACAGCCGTCCGCGTAGTGTTGTCAATTTAATTTTATGAATTTATAAGTGACGCGAATCTGTTAGGGGTAAAACGTGACGGAGAGCTTAAGTGAGACGCCATATTACTGTTACCCGCAGCCAGCGCCTGTATACATTACTTCAGAAAGTTAAATAAACATTTTTCATTAAGGTAAAATAACATTTAAGCTTTATTTTGCTGTGCCGATAGCTCTTCGTAAAAAGTGTGTGGTATATCGCATTGAATCATCAATACAAAACTTGTAATAAAGAGTAATATTACATTATCGCATTTTTAGGGAAATCGAACCTGCATCTTTGACTAGTCGTGGTAGGTGAAGATTCTTTTCTGTAGATGAAATTGAAAATCACTTAATTGTTGCAATAATAATTCCTAATCCTCCATTTGTAACGCTTATTCATTTATTCCCCCAAGTTTTCTCAGATGTTACCTAGAGCTTTAGAAGTTTACTTGTCCAATACAAACGTGTTTCCGACAGAAAATTATGGTGCCGTTGAATTCTATTCTACTTTTCTTTCCTTCTACAATGGAATTCATTCAATGGTCCTATAAAATTTCTTAGATGTGAAAACAGGTCGTGTTTTGTAATAAATTAAATAAATAGCCTTACATTAACAACTTATATAATAACATTAACACGTATAAACAATGATAATTTGGTAACATGCTCATTGATTACTGGGTTAAAATGACTTTACAAATTACTAATTACAAAAATATATGCTAAACTATATTCAATGCTTCCCAACCCTTCCAGAATAATGTTTCCATAATCCACCCCTATTTTAGTAATTGACTACCCAAGCGGAGAGGACCTGCAGCCGCCCTAGTATGGTGTGCGCTGTGCAATGTGTGAATGCGCAATATCAGCAACCGCCCTAATATGAAGGCGGAGCGGGGGAGGGGCGGGTTTACTAATGTGCAGAATAATCTTCATTCTCCGATTTCCCAGTAATACATTTTCAGCAGGGTACAGATTTGAACCCAGGAGCATTTACTATACAGGAATCTGCTTACAAATCGGAGTTACGTCTAGTATGTCAGTTTTCCAAATTAAGCTAACAATAGTAGCTTTCAATGTCTGTTATATGCCAACCAAACATTATTTTATCTTGATATTGATATAATATGATATCAGATTAAAAAGAACACAGAGATACTTACGTTTATGGACTTTATTTATTAACTGAAGACCGGTCTAAACCGGAAGAAAACATTTGCTATACTAATTATAATAATGGAACAGAACATTTTTTTACGTTTAAAGAACAATTCTTAGCGTTATACATATAAATTCCTCCAGTTTCGTTTGCAATCATGTATGTAACTGCACTGTAGCAGTGAATGTGTTGTCGTATTCAAATTAATGACATATCATACACATAATTTATTTACTGAACTCGGTTTGTGACACTCGTTGGTGTGCTTATTAATTTAATACTATATACTCGTACATGTTTTATTAAAACACGTTGTTCGTATTATTGTGGTGATAAGCCAATATGAAAAAAAGTATAAAAGATCTTTGTTAAAAAATATTACTCTCCGTAAAGTCCACGATAATCATTATTAAAATCATCAATCTCACGATATTTGTGCTTAGGGAATATAGTTTATTTATTTATAAATTAATAAGAATTACTTTATTTATCCTGCTGTTTTTAATATATTTCTGAAGCAATGCAATAAGATAAATAATACACTGAAAACGTATAGACAAATAATAAGCAAATAGAACAAATTACAATTATAAACAAAATTAAAATTTAAAAAAAATCGAGATGAAAATAGGTAAGTAATCAATTAAAATTGAAAAAAAATATATATATAAAAGTATAAAATCGAAAAAATAAATGAAATTAAAAAAAATAAATTATTTTTATTATTAATTATTGAAATATGAAGATATTTATATATATTAAAAAAAAGTGGTTTAAACATAGTATTTCTAATTAATTTATTAATGATGGCACCACAGAGAGATTAGGCATCTTTTGAAGTAATTTGTTTACCTAACATAGTTCACACAAGAGCGTTCCGGCGCGTTGTACGGAGTAATCGATTAATCATAATGTTAGTACAGTAGAGTAGTATAGTAGAGAACGTACGACATAATAATAATTATGTATGAGTATACTTAAAGATTAAATCTACGCGGCCAACTGGGGAATGGGAACGGGGAATGGGGAACGGGGCTTGACGCACGGGGAAGCCTTATATTGTTAATAAATCAGGGGATTGGTGAGGTTTTTTGCTGTCAGGTATTTATGATAATATTACAACTACAGCCTAACGGATAGTTGGTACACATTATCGTGGACGAAAAGGGTTCAAAATAAATTTCATAAAATCACGTGATCATAATGAATGATTTCAAAAAATATTTTGGAGATATATTATACTTGTAATGATTAAATAAAATACACTTTATTAAACACTATTCCACTTTTTAGATGGTAAATAAAATGTGCAATAGTGTTTAGAAAAGTGTCTTTTATTTAATCACTATAATAGAATTCCACCATGTTGCAAAAACAGAAATATATAGTTGTGGTTATAGTTTCTTATTTAATTATTCGATGAGGGATTATATGCATGCACATTTTATAATATCAATGGAAAATATAATTAATAATATATTTCTGACTTTCATATTTAGTGTTTGTTCTTATTATTATTTTTTTAAATATCGTTTTAAAGGTCAGTACCCAAAAATGGCCCCGACAATCAGATTGCAGGTTGCTAACTCAAGCAATACGACAAGTGATTTATTTATAATTCATGTATGGTAGTTAGTAATGTCATTAATGTCATAATGTCATTAATGTTCAAAATTTACAAACTGCGATAATTAAAAAAATTGTCACACCAAAGATATATAGACAAAGAAAAAAATTAAAAATATTATACGGTGCTGAGGGCCTACTTCCTGTAAAAGGTCTCCTATGGTACATCACTATTATAAATGACGAGGGAGAAAGCCAATACAAAAAGCCACTGGTGCACAAACACAGCACTAGATTCACTGAAAGAAGAGGCCTAAAAATTCCAAAAATTTCAAATAAATATGGAGGTCGAACTCTTGAATACATAGTGCCAGTGATTTTCAATAAATTTAATGAAAGCTATAAATTGGAGGAAAGTGAGAGGCTTTGCGTGAAATCGATGAAGTTATAGATTTTAAATGAGCAATCTATGTATCTTTAAATTTTTATCTATGTATCTTTAAATTTTTATCTATGTATCTTTAAATTTTTATCTATGTATCTTTAAATTTTTATCTATGTATCTTTAAATTTTTATCTATGTATCTTTAAATTTTTATCTATGTATACTTAATGGCTAAGTTAAATTATGTGCCTATAATGTTTACGTAAAATGTAAGTACCTATTTTATTTAAGATTAATATATACTTATTAAACCAAAAAGAAAAAGAAATGTGTGTATGTATTACTATTAGGACTAATTAATTTTTGTAGAACCTGCAGACAAGCTGTCATGTGACCGCTTTGCAGGACTACATATTTTGCTCCTTTCTTTATTGTACCATGCATGTATTTATGTTCTTTGGATGAATAAATAAATAAAAATAAAAAAAGTAAAATATATAAGGTTTCAAAACACAAAAATCCTCATTCCGTAATCTTTAAATTTAATGAAATACATCCCAAAATGTCTGAAAATAGGTGAAGTTTGAAAACTAGCGAAAGCAATTTTGAACATTTTTTCTAAAATTCCAGTATGCATTTCATATAGAACTTAAAAGATTACAGTTTGGGTACAAATACATGTTTGTAATTAGCCGTATAGAAGTTACAAATAAATCATTCGTAGAATTTATTGAGTTAGCAAACTGCAAAGTGTGTATTTTCGAATTCTGACCGTTATGCGAACTATTTCATTTACCTAAACTACGCAAGTCGCTCAGATGTTGTAAATTTAGTATAAAGTTTTGAATAACAAGCTCCCGTTATATTTTTTGTAAAATATTTTAAATTAACAAAAAATAAAATAATAATAATAAAACCAGTAATGAGGCATATTCATAGAAAATATATCTATGGGTATTTTAAAGGTATTACCATTAGACGATTGATATTAAATACTACGTCAAAGAAAATCAATACAAAAGTATTGAGGAATGAATACCTATCGAAATTAGAAATGAGGGAAAGTTGTTTGCCTTCGATTACTCAAACTATTTAGCGGCAAGGTACGAGTACCCCTGAATGGTATTACATACGGGACATAAGACACATCATGAGACGTTAACCAGTTCGAGGTTTGATGTCGTTAAGATAACATCAGAATGACAAAACCGATAATGTATGCTCAGTGATATCTCGTTAGTTATGGGGTTATTTTGGTATAAAGTGATACTAAACACGCATGAGAGCTAATGTAATGATTAAATCGATATCTTTGCGAAACTCGCAGTTACGTAAGTTAAGGAAAAATATAAACCATTTATGTTCGTTTATGTCAGTTAAATACTTTTCTTATTATTTCTTTACATTTACAACGCTATTTTCGAGGCTTCTATTCATACATTTGAAGCTATTAAATGGGATTCATTTAGAAAACAAAAAGTGTTTGACGTATTTTTTAATGAAGAATCATGAAAGCAAAATGAAAAATTACGAAAACGGTGGGTGGGTGGGTGGTGTATTCCAATGAAACAAATAGGTGTTCTAAAAATGGGGTGGCTAAAATAACACTCAATAATTTTTGATCTCTACAACTTTGTACGAGTACGCTGTTCATGGTATTATTTTTAATATCAACTGTTAAATTTCAGGTTGTGAAACGTCAATTATAATTTCATTGTCCTAAATCAGCAAAACATTATGAAATTTACATGTTAATTCCGCAGTAAATCTCACGTACGTCGTGCTAAAGTTGCTTGCATATCAGTTTTGTAAATATACATGCATCACCCTTTTCAGCAATAAAATTGTAATGCACGGGTAACTGTTTTGTAAATGAAGTATTTTATTTCAAAGCTATAATTTGACGGAGTTGTTAATTCATTGTATAAACATGGACGTGCACAGAGAACCCGAGGTGTCACCTGCTTTAAAATGGACAAAACAGTAACGTTATTTTAATTAAATAAATAATATGTACTTTGGTTAAAACCATTGTATTTAATATGTAAATATTTACATGTATCAGGAGCAAAGCTCCCCCCTTCAGGATGTACAATTAACGCACTTTTTTATTTTTAAAAAGAAAGACAAACATTCCCTGGTTACGAATAACCTGACAATATTTGAAAATCTCCTACTACCATAACAGTAAGCGGAAGATGTTGCTTGTGTCGTAATGGAGGACTTAGCCAGCCGAGGAATTGAACTCACGACGCCTGGGTGAGACCCAAACGCGATGCCAACTCAGCCACTGACTTTTCATTACTGTTCATCCCGAAGAGGGGAGCTTTAGTCCTTAAACATGTAGATATTTACATATAAAATAAAGTGTTTTTAAATAAAGTAATTATTATAATTTCCTCAAACGATTGGTTTTCACTTTTTGGCGTCATTATTAATAAATGAATTAAATAATATACTTTGTATTCACCACTTCATTAATATAAAGATATCTACATGTTTCGAACGCAATGATTTCTTCAGTATATATATAACATATTGGTATTACCCCTGATGAAGAAAGCATCGCTTTCGAAATATGTAGATATCTTTATATTAATCAAGTGGTGAATACAAAATATATTATTTAATTCATTTATTAAAGGAATTATTATTGTTTTTATAAACAATAATTATTAGCCTGAAACACTCATCCAAATTGAAAAAAACCTTTCCGAGCAAAAATAAATGTCGCCGACAGGACTCGAACCTGCACCCTTCTGATGTTTTTTTTTTCAGACATTTATCTTTGCTCGGAAAGGTTTTTTTCAATTTGGATGAGTGTTTCAGGCTAATAATTATTGTTTATAAAAATAATTGTTACCCTTTGCGCTATGCACAAAAATCTTGTCTTAAGTTTTTAAGAACTTTAGTTTATCAATTAATGAATTATTATTGATTTAATATACGAGTATATGACTCCACAAAGTTAATTTACATCATTTGAAATTATGGCAGTGAAAATTATTTTAAGGCGAACAAAAAATAAATCTAAGTACAAACATACCCATTCAGTCTACAAGGCAAATACACATTAACAGGCACATAAAAGTGACAAAGAGGTAGAAATAAAATCGTCCTTTTTATAACCGTGTAGCAACCAAGTTCCAAACCATTTTCAAACGGTATTTGAATGCACCGCACAGTGGGAGCACTTTTAGGGAAACATTGAGTAGAGAACAGTCCTTTGTTGGGGGCGCTATCCAGCGACTGACGGTGCCACGGTTATGACGAATCGTGACTTGGCTCTGATAGCGCCCTCTCCTGAATATCAAATAGTGCCCGAGATTGTAAACACTGGGCGGAATTTAAATAGTGCCCAGCATTGTGATATGAATATTGCGTACCCCGAAATTGGGAAATTCCAAGAAATTGGATTTCGTATTAATATTAATTTGTGGAAGTACGGGGCGAATATTAACTACGCCTACTCGTATAGTAGTTTTAGTACCCTGCTTTTTCTGTGTTATTTAAATTGTTGTATATATTAGTTATATTTTGCTTGCATGAAATAAATAACGTTAAAACAAAGTCAGACAATCATTCAACAAGATTTATTAAGAATTTTTGAAACATCTGGTTTTTGGCAGTTAAATTAATATTTTAACGCACAAGGGAAATGTTTCAAAATGGAAAAACGCTTCCCCTATCTATTAGTTTTAGTACCCTGCTTTTTCTGTGTTATTTAAATTGTTGTATATATTAGTTATATTTTGCTTGCATGAAATAAATAACGTTAAAACAAAGTCAGACAATCATTCAACAAGATTTATTAAGAATTTTTGAAACATCTGGTTTTTGGCAGTTAAATTAATATTTTAACGCACAAGGGAAATGTTTCAAAATGAAAAAACAACTTCAAAAAGAAAGTGCTGATAGAAAAAGCTTTCCCGCTTTCATAACGCCAAAGCACACGGTACGTTTTTTTTATTTCTTCTGATAACATATTCTGGTTTATAGTGGAGATAAATAATAATTTTTGGTATTATAATGCTGTGTTGAACTTTTTCTAAAAAATATGTAATTCTATCAATCTGTTCTATGATCTGTCACTTATTGATTAACCTTTGTTGGTAATTGATAAACATTCAATAACAGATATGACCTTTGATTGTATTACTATATTTAATTATATTTGACGACCTCCATGGTCGAGGGGTAAGGCTTTCGACTACGAATCCGAAGGTCACGGGTTCAAATCCCGGCGTGCGCAAGTAAATTTCATTTAATTGATTTGTGTTGTTTCACAATTAATTTATTTAAAAAATATAAATTGTATATTGAAACGTTGCTTTGAATAGCTTTTAGCAGTGTTTGGTGACCAGATCTGATTAGCCAGGTATTTCCCACCTCCCTCTTCCCCTTCTCCTCGCCCTCTCCAATACCTTCAGCCTAACAATATTCCCCAATTGGGGATGCCATAGTCTCACTGGCTCCAGACGGTTGAGAGCAGTTGAGACTCTTGTGCGATATTCATATAAAAAAAAATACTAAATGTGCGAAATTCATAGTTACATGAATATATAGTAAGAGAATGTACATTAGCTATCAAAAATAAAACACAGTACGGGGTCCCAAAAGTAACTGGAATTCTCATCCGGTAGTTAGTACAAACTTACGGGGGGGGGGGGCAAGAGGAAGGTCGGGGATACCTGTCTATTCAGATCTGGTCACCAAACATGACTAAAAGCCATTTCAAGCAACGTTTCAATTCTGAATGGTGGTCTTTCACCAGGGCGATACTGAGAGTATCTTCCACTCTGGAACGTGGGCAAGTATACTTTATATTATTTTTAAAATGATTTAATTGTGAAACGACACCAATTAATTAAATAAAATTTACTTGCGCACGCCGGGATTTGAACCCGCGATCTTCGGATTCGTAGTCGTGAGCCTTACCCCTCGACCATGGAGGCCGTCAAACTTAAACTAATAATAATATTTTTTCGAAAATATTAAATCGTAGGTGCAAAATTATGATTAAAATTAGGGAATAATAAATAAATGTAAGTTCAAGTAACAATTTGTAAGCGTTAAATAACGAATTTATATTTGTGAATAATGCAACGGGCAAAACGGATTAAAATGATAAAAAGTTCTATTTCAGGATCACTATGCCTTCAAATCTGCTCTTATTGGCATTACCATCACTGTAAATAAATAAAATATATACAAGAATAAATAATAAAATATATCCTATATTTATTATTCGACGAACGAGGAAGACATAAAAGAGAGATCGATGAAATACTTTGAAGAGGTCCTCGAAAGCAACCCCTGTGATAGTGATTCCTGTGGCGAGTCAGATATGAATAACGGTTTAGTAAATGTTTCCAAAATTAGCATGGATGAAATTAAAAGATCAATTAAATGTATGAAGAATGGTAAGGCTATTGGTTTCGACAATATTGCTGCAAACTTTTTAACCAGTGTTCAGAGGAGGGTTACACCCCATAATATTGGAAAAGGGCTGTGATCATGTCTCTATACAAAGGTAAATGGTTATGTATGGAATGTGGAAATAATAGAGCTATTAACCTGCTATGCGTCCTTGAGGTGATTTTTCACGAAAAAGGCACTATACAAATCATTAAATTATTATTATTATTCAGTTGGAAAGCTGTATGGTAGAATATTGATTGAAAGGCTACAAATAAAAACAAGCGATAAAGAATGGGATGTGCAAGACTTATTTACGAATGGAATGAGGTGAATGGATAAGATTTTCTCGTTGCGTATGCTCACACAGAAGTTTCTGGCACAAAACCAGAAACTTTTCTGTGCTTTTGTAGATCTACAAAAAGCACACGACCGAGTTGGCAGAAAAAAAGGTATGGAAGGTGTTGGCCAAATATGAAGGGAATACAAAATAGCACGCAGTATAGTTGTGAATGATGAATACTTGGAGCGGGTTGACGAGTTTTGTGTATTTGGGAAGTACTTTTACGAGAGATAGAAAGATAGATAGGAATAATGAAAGAAGGGTGAATGCAGTTGTCAAAAACAAACCACTAATCCAAAATGGCTGATAATGCTAACATATGATAAACATATGTGTACCAACATAAAAAAAAAAAAAATCGATAATAAAATGTACACAGCCCGCGAAAATTCAAAATTCCCCTTTTCTTTTGAACACACCTCGTACATTCAAATTGACTTAGCTACTAGAGTAAGTCGAAACATTTTTATACAAGTAATATGGACGTTCCTCAGTAAAAAAAACTTATTGGAGTTATTTCGTCATCGCGGGCAAAATTATGAAAAGCGGTTCATTTCACGAACTACTTAGGTATGCATTTAACGAATTTATTATAGATGGGTAGTATACCAGCTGATTGGCTGCAGCATAATGCAACGAATAAAATACATTTCCTCGCATACGGATTATGCTAAAAAGGCAATCAGTACGAAATTGAAAAATTTAAAGGCAATTACAGATAAATATCAGAATTCAATTTAGTTACTCGCAGCTTCAGAACAGACTTTTCACAAAACTTTTATTTCATCAAAGTTGTAAATTTTGTGAAATTGAAAAGAATTCGCTTGAGACATTGCGAAACTTTTTCAAATTAAACGTATTTAAAATTCGGCCAAACAAAAATCGATAAATACGGTCTGTTTTAGCAGACAATTTATTGCATTTCTATGCAGGGTTGTGATGTGTAAATTTACAGGTTCCCCACTCTTTTATATGGTTGTAAAAATCTCATAAAACAAGTCAGCTTTGCGACAACAAAGAAATTCCTAAAGATACGACTTGGACGATAGATCGGTTCTCGAGAATTTTGAAAGGACCTCTGATATTCATGATTCAGTTAACCCTCTTATAGTCGATTTCTAAACTATGATAAGTTCTCCTAAAACTTGTAGAACAAATACCAAGAACTGATAGATAAGAACCGCTCAAGTTTAGCAGGAAACGAAAGAGCGAAGGAAAACTCGACAAAGAAAATCTGCCTACTTGCTTTTCACCTGCAAGTTATGGGCAGCGCTGCATTGAACAGAATATCACCAATAAATGGGAATGTTCCTGCCTCCAGGGGTTAAAGCCAAAACTTCATTCGTGTTTCATCACTTTTCCCAAATGTCTTTCTTATTGAAACATAATGAGTAAAAAGTAATACGATACTAAGCTTCGTACGTTTCTCACAGATAAAATTTTAAGTTTCGTTTACCTACAATTTCATTTCAAATCTTACCGTTAGAGCATTTTTGCTGCTTCATTAATTCCGATTTTAGCTTGTAACCTAAACGAGAGAGATTAATTGATGGACCGAGTTCAAGAATGGTGCATTCCGGGAGATTATTAACTCTTGAGAAAATCGTATGTTTTCTATTTATTCGATAAAATAGGTAAAACCCAAGCTTTTGTGATGAGTACCTAATACCATTTTTGTACAATAGTAACTTGTGTGATAAGATAAAAAGTGAGATTTACAAAGTTATCGTGTTTCATTTTGTGCAATAATAATATTTTTTTTTAATTATCATTTATTTTTATTGTGATTTAAAAACGTCATTGTAATATTTAATCATTGAAGAGAATAATATTAACATTACCTAAAGGAATAGACAGAGGACCTGGGTTCGAGTCCCAGATGCGACTGAAATCTTTTTTCCGGTTTCATCTTTCCTTTGGTTATGTTAATATTATTTTCTTCAATGATTAAATATTACAATGAGGTTATTAAATCTCAATAAAAATAATTAATAATTAAAAATTGAATTCTTTAGACTTTTATAAAAAGTCAATAGATGTCTCATACAAATAAAAAGGAATTTAATCCGAGACACGGTTTAAGTTTGCATTTGGGTTCGGGTAGAACTTTGTAAACATCATAAAAAATAGCTGCCAATAATATGAGATTAAAAATGGAGAGTAATATTCACAAATCTTGAATTTGAGATATCGGTGAAGATGACACAAATTGAACCGGTCTCATTAGCTAAGTCGGTTGACCGTTGCCCCGGATAGGCAGAGGACCTGGGTTCGAGGCGACTGAAATGTCCGGTTTCACCTTTCATTTAGGTTATGTTAATATTATTTTCTTCATTGATAATACTTTTTAATTTTCTAAACGTATGCGGTCTACGTTTTCGTGTATAAATTCATTAAAATTTTCCATAAATACGCGTCTCAGGTGAAGTGTTCGCACTGTGTTCCACCGTGCATGATTGATGCGGAGATTAATTATAGCGTTGGAAGCAGACGAGGGATTCCGTCAGCCCATTTGATGGGAAGCCAAATACCCCTCGGCACGAAAAACGTTCAGCAACCTTGTCTCGCATAATTACTGTATAGCTTTCAACAACTTAACTATGAAAGGCGTAAAACACGTTCATTGAAGATTATTAGAGTTTTTTTTATATAAAACCTATTATCTAGAGGCACATTTTAAAATTGCCCTTCTCATTTATTTCCACATTTGAAATCTGACGTAGCTTTTAAATTTATGAATCAGAATAGTTTATTTTGTATTTTTCCCACACTTCCCCACGCCATGGAAACCTGAACACTTTAGAGGGAGAGGGACGTCGGAGTGGGATTATTTATTAAATCGAAATAATGATAATATTATTGCGAAATATGAAAAACAAAATAATTTTAAAGAGAAATATATTTATTGAGTAGTTTTAAATTTTACTTAGGCTTGGCATTTTTTCAAAATAAAATCAGAAATATGACTTTTTGACGGTTGTACAAATGTTTTACAGAATATTAAAAATATTGAAATAATGTTAAAAAGTGGAGAAAAATAATTGCAATCCTTTCCCGGTACGTTTTTTAAAACAAACTGAACTAAAGGTTTGTAGTCGGCATTATATATATATATATATATATATATATATATATATATATATATAAATTAGTGCTCATGAAAAAATGAAACAAAAACTTATGTTTTTTGTTTTTTGAGAACATTCAACAACAAAACAAATTTTGAAAAACATAGATAGGACGGTCAGAAGGCGTTCATTTTTCTTATTTGATTTTAATAAATGATAAAAGTCTATGCAAATTTAAAAAATATAATGTATTCGATATTTTCTCTTTTAAAACATTATGTTTAATAGTACTGTGTTTAAGCAATGCGATTTCACCAATTGCAAGCTTTCCAACTTGCGTGGTTTCTGTGATTATAAAATTTGAGTTTTTATTCCATTTTAAAACGGCAAACATGTGTATTATTGGTGAATAGTACTTACCTATGGTTGAGGATTAAGGAATTGGTTGCGTTTCATTTGATTGCTTTAATTCCATGAATATTGTGCTCCACTTCACTGCGGTATCGCGAAAAAAGGGAATATAGTTTTAACACTCAAATCTGGTGAAATTCTAACAATAATGACTGGCGGAAACGCGGAAAGGGAAGGGAAGGGGAGCGGGCAAGCCAGGAACGCAATGATTGCCAATAACACAAATAACTCGCTAACAAATTAGCTAAATTGCCAAGAACTGCAATCGGAACAATCATATTATCTAATAATCATTATTTCGAATTTATAAAAAATACCCCTTCTTAACCAAGCATTAATATAGATAATGCGTCTGAAATGCGTATTTACAAGCTCATCTCTAAAATACTTCACACAGAGAGGGTAACCGAATGGGAAGTTCTTCATAGAGTGGTAAAAAATTGTGAATATTTTCTACATACGAAAAAAAAGTCAACATTTTGGTCATAATATCTGATGACATTATTACGAGGAAAGGCAAATTCAAGATTACCCAAATTATAACCAAAGGGGAGGATTTATGGAAGACGTAGTAGAGGAAGACGCAGCATTTTAAGATTTCAAAATCTACGTGACCGATGCATGTATAGTATCGGAGTGATTTCCTGAGCTGCATCCTACAGATTTTAGGGACACATGATGAAATTAAAGAGGCGTGAATTTTACGTGCCAATATTACATTACTAGAATTACACACCGACGAAATTACACATGGACGAAATAACACTTTTTTTTTAAGAAAGACAAATATTCCCTGGTTACGAATAACTTGAAAATATTTGAAAACCTCCTACTACCATCACAGTAAGCCGAAGATGTTGCTTGTGTCGTAATAAAGGACTTAGCCAGCCGAGGAACTCACGACGCCTGGGTGAGATCCAAACACGATGCCAACTCAGCCACTGACCGGTCAACTCAGTCACTGAATATTACTCCTACTGGAATTACACCTACTGGAATTATACATGACAAAAATTGAAAAGTGTTTATGTGTGTGCTAAATGAACGGAAATTTGGAAATTTTCAATGTAAAAAAGTTAGGTTTGAAAGAACACTTTAGTATTTTAATTTAATTTAGTATTTTATCGTAAATTTAAAAATACAGTGGTGCCTCACACAACGAACTTAATTCGTTCCAGGAGCAAGTTCGTTATGCGAAAAGTTCGTTATGTGAAACGCGTTTTCCCATAACAATACATGTTAAAAAAAATAATTCGTTCTGTAGCATAAAATATGGTAAGATGACATAAAAAAAAAGATAAATTTTTTGTTATTATTTTTATTTAGATACATCTAAAAACATAATGAAAAAAACACACATTTTTAATTTTAAGAAATAATCGAATCTTGCACATCTTCATCCATTTTCCGCTTTTTGGCCGATGGTGCAGTGAAAAACCTGTCCAAAGTCGTTTGTTTCTCTCTTTTCTTCAACATCTGCCGGAAATAACGGACAAGAGTATCGGAGTACAGGTCGTTGATCCTGTTTGCTTCAGCGGAATCCGGATAGTGGGCATTGGTAAACTCCTGAACTGCTTTCCATTTGACCACGATGTTCTTGATGTCAGCAGTTGGAATTGGTTGATTGTTTGATTGTTGCTCCTCGTTATCAGATGACGCTTCCCTTTGAGCATTGTCCTGTTGTTGGGCCAGAAGTGTTTGGAGCTCTTCAGTTGTCAGCTCTTCTTTGTGTTCCTCAATAAGCTCCTCTACATCCTCTTCCTCTACCTCTAATTCCAACCTTTGGGCCACTGTGATGATGTCCTTCACCACTTCTGTGTCATCAACTACTGCTTCTTCCTGAATCCCGTAATGAAGAACGATTGCTGCGATACGTGCGTAAGTTAAGCATACTACGCAGTGACTAACGAGTCTAACGACTGCCTGCGCGGGAGGATGCAATTAATCGGCAGTGATCGTAGAAGATCGGGCGACTTCGTTGTAATGATGAACGATTGCTGCGACACGTGCGTAAGTTAAGCGTACTGCTCAGTGACTAACGACCGCCTGCGCGGAAGGATGCAATAAATCGGCAGTGATCGTGTGAAGTGGGCGACTTCGTTGTGTGAAGCGAAGTTCGTTGTGTGAAGCGAAGTTCGTTGTATGAATCGTGAAATGAACGAAAAGGAAGTTCGTTGTGTGCAGCGTTCGCTGTGCGAGGCGTTCGTTATGCGAGGCACCACTGTAACATTCTTTTTCCAAACATCGCACAAATTTTCAATTTTATTTACTATGTCTAAGATCTAACACTTGGTAACACCCAGATAAAATAATAAAATCAATAATTAAACATTGTTTTACATAAATCTACGTACATATAAATTGCTTAACTAGGCACATAAATTGCTTAGCTAGGCTAGCCGGTTAGTGCTTATAAGCGACTTATAGAAAAAGTATAAATAAAATTCACGCATCGGTGCGCAATTGCGTCCATAGACCGCAACACTGTAAATAACTAAAAATGTAAAAAATAGATAAAAATAAACTCGTAAAATGTTAATATCTTTTAAAGACTTCTTGCGCTTTTTAAGGTCATTTAATAAATATTCTTCAGTCCTAAAAATTATAAATATTTCAATAAATACCAACTCTTCTTGTTCCACCAATCTTCTAATAAATGTAACATCAAAAGAAAAGTAGGATAAAATAGCAACTGTAAAAATATCATCTCTATACTTAAATTTTCTAATAAAACTGTAAAACCATAACTGTGTTTACATCACTTTTATTTTGTACTTTTGCCGACCGGGTTTCGCTACTACCGTAGCTTCTTCAGGGCAGTATACAATTAAACTATGAACTAAGATACACATGTGTTATAGATTTTTTTCATAAATAAGCCAATAATAAACTTTTTAAAAAGTAATAGCAATAATTATTTAACACAAACGACGCACTTACCATAAACCTATTCTCTTATAAAATGTCCCACAACTATTCTATTTCCGTTACTATGATCAAGGTATATAACCCCTAGAAAAAAGGTATCACACAAGGAATTAACTTGAAATTAACTTGAAATAATAGTCTTCTAACAAAAAATATGTCCCAATTGTAATTTTAAATTACGCGCCAAAATACGACATGGGCAGGTGTTCTGTCGATGGTCGAGGGGTAAAGGTCTCGACTACGAATCCGAAGGTCGCGGGTTCAAATCCCGGCGTGCGCAAGTAAATTTTATTTAATTAATTTGTGGTGTTTCACAATTAATTCATTTAAAAATAATACATACTATATATTTGCGCACGTTCCAGAGTGGAAGATATTTTCAGTATCGCCCTAGTGATAGACCACCATTCAGAATTGAAATGTTGCTTGAAATGGCTTATAGCCGTGTTTGGTGACCAGATCTGAATAGCCAGGTATTTCCCCATCTTCCTCTACCCCTTCTACTTCCCCTCCCCACATTCCGCAATTGGGGATGCCATAGTCTCACTTGCTCCAGACGGTTGCGACTCTTGTGCAATGTTACAATGAGGTTTATAAATTTCAATAAGTTATTCCGATTAATTGAATATTCTATCTAGACTTGTAGAAAATTCAATAGGTGTCCCATATAAAATCAAATTGGATAGGTATATACGAAACACTACCTAGATTGCAAACATATTCAGGTAAAACTTTGCAAACATTCAAAAAGGCTTTTTTTTATATGAATACCTCACAAGAGTCCCAACTGCTCCCAACCGTCTGGAGCCAGTGAGACTATGGCATTCCCAATTGGGGAATGTTGTGAGGCTGAAGGTATTGGGGAGGGGAAGGAGAAGGGGAAGAGGAAGGTGGGGAATACCTGGCTATTCAGATTCGGTCACCAAACACGGCTAAAAGCCATTTCAAGCAACGTTTCAATTCTGAATGGTGGTCTTTCACCAGGGCGATACTGAGAGTATCTTCCACTCTGGAACGTGCGCAAATATACTCTATATTATTTTTAAATGAATTAATTGTGAAACAACACAAATTAATTAAATAAAAATTACTTGCGCACGCCGGGATTTGAACCCGCGACCTTCGGATTCGTAGTCGAGAGCCTTACCCCTCGACCATGCTAATAATATAGGAAATAATTGAGGTCAATATTGGTAAGTCTTAAAAAACTCGAAGTATGATATCGATAAAAATTATGTAAAATAAACAGTTCTCATTTTCTCGTGGTTAGATCGTTGTCCTGGTAAGACAGAGGTCTGGGTTCGATTCCGAGATGTGACTGATACCTTTTTATTTCTTTGTTTTTTCCTTTATTTTTGTTTTATAAATCAGGTTTCTTCAAATTTCATTCATGTGAGGTTACAATCGTGAAAATCGTTGAACTTATTTAAAAAAAAGTTTTGATTTACATTCCCCATACTATTTAAGACAAAACATTGTCTTAGGTGGGCACTGTATAGGTCTTACAGGGATTCAAGGCATAATTAATTTGTATTTTACCGGAACAAAAAGGTCTTTTTCTTCATAAAACTCTAATAACGGTTATAAACCACCTCTGGGCAAGAAATAATATGCCCTTAAGTCGCGTGGCATAAATAATAAGAACCTAAAACGCAACCGTCGACCCACGTCATTTTATACGCTACTTAGCATGTGCAATGGGGTCGGAGTCCCGTGCCAAATAGGGCGGACTTATTGCCAAGACGGGGACTGGCGGTACAGCGTTAGCCGCGATGCGAGTGATTGGCTCGTGAATTATTCCGATTCGATTTGTAAAAATTCGATCCGGCCCTGAAACCTTCCGTCACGATTTCCGTTATTGCAGATGCGACGATAGTAATGGGCCATCTAATTTTATTGTATTGACGCATACAAATTTACTGTTATTGCGTGTGCTTTCATTGCCCTCACTTTAAAGCTAAAAATGTTTCAGAATGAATATGCAAAGGTAAAGGAATGAAATTATTTTGGTACTAAAGTTATACGATGGAAATATAGTAACTGTATTTAAACACATCTCTCTAAACATTCCGAACGCATGTAAGTTACTTGCTCCGTGAGGCGAACATTTGTAATGCAAAAAAGGGTTAATACTGTAAAGATTAAAATCCGGGATTAACCAAAATTG
Source organism: Halesus radiatus (assembly GCA_022606495.2). Classification (NCBI taxonomy): domain Eukaryota; kingdom Metazoa; phylum Arthropoda; class Insecta; order Trichoptera; family Limnephilidae; genus Halesus; species Halesus radiatus. The sequence continues at coordinate 42,762 of JAHDVE020006553.1, forward strand.
TCTTTATGGTGTTTATGTTTCAAACAAATTATCTGATGGTATGTTATGATTTTACCACTCGCTTTGTTTATATTATTTCGTCGTTAGATATAATAGTTAGTATATTATACTTAATAAGGGCGGATTGTTTCTGGAAATTACAACATTTCATCAAAATTTAAAAGATAATATTCAAGTTCTGTGAAAGTTTCATTCAAGTTCTGTTATTATTACATTATGGGCCAGTTGTTTCACAGCGCTTGAATAATAACAGAACTTGAATAGAGCTTTTACGCTGATGTAATTTGATTTTTTTATGAATCCTTCAAGTTTCTCGAAACAACCCGCATATATTTTATGTTGACGAGAAAAGAATGGTTAAAATACAACCCCCTTTCCAGAAAATCATCCGCTCCATTTAAAAAAGGCTTTTCCTTAATGATTTTTTTTATGCAGAAACTGTGCACCTAAAATATATTACATAATAATAAATTTAGTGACGAGAATTTGTAAAACTGCTTTGAATTATGTTGAACTTCATTAAACTAACAAAATACCAAAAGAATATTAGGAATATGAATAAATTTTAAATTTTTCATAGTGTTAAAGTTTAATTAGCGGGACCCATTTTATAATAATGTTTTTAAAATTTAAAAATAAATATTGCAATTCGATGTAAAAAAAAAGTTTTGCTAGGTTTATTATTGTTATGCGTGTCAGCTATTTCAGCTTCCGAAAGTATTCTCAAATTGTGGAGAAGCCACTTATAGATGATCTATTTAATAATAATAATAATCGGATGATTTTTATAGCGCCGTTTTTGTGAAAAATCACCTCAAGGGCGCTGTGTATGTAGGGAAGATGTTTTAATTATTATTACCAAAACTCTTATTAATTTCTGAATAAATTGAAGATTATTTTAACGGTTATATTACCCTGTAAAATTTCTCTACCAATGGTTTTAATGTAGCATTGTTTAAAAAATTAATAAAGGTCATTAAAATGGTTATCATTTGTGTTTTTAAATTAGTTTTAATTTGGCGTGAAGTTTTTCCGTAAGTTGTATTATGGACTATAATTGATCTCGGCGTGAACATGTCTAGACGTGGGAAACGAATTATATTCCCGAATACTAAATTTGACTAAGACATGAGATCGTTTAAAGATAAAATTAAAACAGATACCCAATTTGCCAATCATCTCTCAAACAAAAATCGCTCATTCGCAGATAATAATAACCCAATTCCGTTGCACAATCAAAATAAGGGCCGTAATTAGAAATTAATGAAAACTCTAATAATCCAAAAGCTATTTAAATAAATGAACAAAATAATAGAATTCGTTCCACACTTCTAGAATTTTTTACGCTGAGATCAATTATACTTCATGATACAACTTAGTATAATTATGAAGGTAAAAAAACCCCTTCATTCCAAAATAAAATTATTTAGAAACACCAATGATAACCATCTTAATGACCTTTAGTTAATTTTAAAAATATATTGTATTATAACCTATAAGTAGGAAAAATTTAAAAAATAAAATAACATCTTAAATAACCGTCAATTTAACCCGGAATTAATAAGAGCATTGGTGGACAAAAATGGAAAAATTCTATGAGTTTAATTAAAAGTGACTACATAGATAGAGGTAATGTAAGTAGATCGTCTTTAAGTAACTTATCCACAGTTTGATGACGCCTTCGGAAGGCGAATCAGCTATCACGCGTACTAATATTTACTTAGCAGAAGTTTTTTCATAAATATGCTTTTTTTTAAATTGAATTATAATATTAATTAACAACTTTTTAAAATTTAAATGAAAAATGTTTTTGTTTCAAGACACATTAAAACAAAAACATTCTTCATTTAAATTATAATGTCAAGCCAAGTGATTGCTTCCTTCGATAAACTTTTTAAAACTTCAGTCATCAGCGCCCTTGAGGTGATTTTTCACAAAAACGGCGCTATACAAGTAATCAAATTATTATTATTATTCAAGCTAATCGAAATTCGTGTTTTTTAAATTTTTTTATCAATACCCAACAATAGTCCCAACTGCTTCCAACCATCTGGAGCCAGTGAGACTATGGCATCCCCAATTGGGGAATGTTGTGTGGCTGAAGGTATTTAGGAGGGGAAGGAGAAGGGGAAGAGGAAGGTGGGGAAATGTTAATGTGTTGATAATGCCATGAGCAATTTCTCACCCCAGAGAAATACCTTCGGGCGACAGTTCTCAGAAAATGCCATGCTGCACCTTACCCGGCCATTCCGTCTCCGTGGATAGTTTGAATTGCATGGAATCAGTCTAACTTTAATATGAACGCACTCACAGGATGGAAATCGATTGAATCCATGTCATTTGACGTTTTGAATGAATAAAACCATTTGTGGTCTAACTACCAAAGCTATGTCTCGTACTAGACAACTACGTATTTTTCATGTCTACCATCACCGCGCGGAGCTAACAGTACCGTACAAGCACAACACAGGCGCGAGTATTCACATTACACCGTATAGTACAGCAGAACTGAACTGTCAACTGAGTGCTAGCATCCGCCGCAACATGTTTGAGGATTTAATAATCCTGTGCTCATATTTATTATTATTTTGTAACCTAAATTTCCTGACCGATTTAAACATTTTATCGGTTCACATCTTCTCGGTTTTGATGACACAATGACGTCAACTGTCGAAAATGGCGATGCTAACGGTATGTATATATTACTAACTGACGTCTGTTAGTGTATATTACTAACAGACGTCAAAAGCAGCCACCAGCACGTCAATATATTCCAACCGGCAATCTCGGCCGGTCGGGCCGTGCACGTGCGGATACGTTACGCTTACGTACGCTGTAATATGAATGTGTTCATAGATAATATAGCCAACTGATGTTGTCGTGCCTGTACTGTACCTACTGTTCTGCATTGCGCGGTTCTGGTAGTTGTGAATGTATCTTTATACAAATGTTGTTCTCCTTATCAGACGATGTTCAAGGACGTAATTCCACAAGGGCCAGCACTCAAAAACGGCCCCAAACATAATATGATAATTTGCTAACTAAAACAATAGTAGAAATGATTTATATGTAAATTCTACACGGGTAGTTAGGAAAATCCATAAGGTTTCGATAGGAAAAATCCTTAAACTGCAATCGTTTTAATTCTATGAAATTCATACCAAAATGTCTGAAAATAGTTGCAGTTTTTAAAACGAAATCAATTTTGAATGTTTTTCCTAAAATTAGTCTACGTATTTCATATAGAATTTAAAGGATTACCGTTGATATTTTTTCTCTTTTGAAACCGTATGCATTTTCCTGATGCCAATTTAGAAGTTACAGATAAATCATTCATAGTAATTATTGTGTTAGCAGAGAGAAAGTGCGTATTTTTTGATGCTGACTGTTAAGTGAAAAGTCTAATACCAGGCCTTTTCTTGTTCAGGGAATATAGTACGAGGCAATTCAAACTTGTTTTTCTCTTTTAATTAGATGGTATCAGGTCCTGATAAAAACGTTTTCAATAAATTATTGCATAAAGTCAAACGTATACACTGAAGTGTGTATAATTGACGGCCTCCATAGTTGAGTTGTTACGACCTTGGCTAAGAATCCGGAGGTCGCGGGTTCAAATCCCGGAGTGCGCAAGTACATTTTGTTTGATTAAATTGTGTTATTACTCAATTTATTCACCAAAAATTAAATAAAATATATTTGCGGCACGTTCCGGAGTGTTAGATATTGACTTGGTGACAGACCACCATTCAGTATCGAAACGTCGCTTGAAATAACTTTAGCCGTGTTTGGTGTCCAGATAGGAATAGTTAGGTACTTCGCCACCTTCCTCTCCCACATCTCTTTTCCCTCCTCAATACCTTCAGCCTCACAACATTCCCCGATTGGCGATGCCATAGTCTCACTAGATCCAGACGGTTGAGAAAAGATGGAACTCTTGTGCGGCATAACAATTTTTTTTTTAAATAGACTTCATATCTTGGGTTTAGTGGCAAAAAAACGGTAAGTCAGAAATTTGACGTTTTGCCTCAAGAGGAACGGCTGCGTGGCCTGTTTCAAACATAATTTTGGATTTGAGGTCAAAATACTTAGCTAAACCTAATGATATATTCTTTTTAAATTAAAGGTTTTGTAAATATCTAGTACGCATGAGAAATATTTTACATATTTTTGTTTTATATTATGAAATATGGGCTATTAAAGGAATTGATTTTTTGTGATTTTAGAGGCATCTTTAACAATCATTTGGGGGCTAACGGTAATGTAAAAAAAAAGTTTTACCCCGTCCGCTTTAAAAACACAATGAAATAGAAAATAAAAAAAATAAAAAAAATAAACAATATGAAAATAAGCATTATGGTGGACTTTAAATCAAATTAAAAACGATAAATTTACGTTGGAACACAAATTTGCCATATATAATTTAAAATATCCACCAGAATTTATTTATTTTTAAAATTTTCGTTTTTATGTTTTTATTTACGTAATCATATTTATCGTAACAAGGAGCACAGACGTCAGGTGGGAATGCTGTCCTTGTTCTACCGGTATTTTAATGGAAGATGCTCCGAGGAACTAGCGTCATTGATCCCTTCGGCATCGGTGCATAGTCGGGAAACACGCCAAACGCGCGCCCAACATTTGCACACGGTTGACATTTGTCACATGAGAATGGGTCGCTTCTACGATTTGTTCTTGTGTTCAACAGCTCGGCTGTGAAATGATCTGCCGTTCTCTGTGTTTCCTCCATCCTATAACACGGGGCTCTTCAAGACCCAAGTTCACTCCTTCCTATCCTCTAAAAGACCCCCCACACAGCATCCCCAAAGATGATATAGGGCTTGAGGGAAATTATTTCCTTCAGGGTCTCCTGTGTGGAGTTACTGTAAAAAAAATAATATATATTTACATAGCAAATATGATAATTAAGGAAAAAAGATAAATCCGCAAATAATTTTCTAAGCTGCGTCTAAAATTAATAAAATTGTTTTTTTTTTCATGGAATATACTTTATAAGTTACATAAAACAAAAATAAATAAAATACTTCTTGTACGAACTAGATATTTACTAAACCTTTAGTAAAAAAATATATTATTCAGTTTGGATGGGTATTTTGGTCTCAAATCCAAAATTAAGTTATGTATGAAACAGGCAGCGCAGCCGTTCCTCTTAATAATGGAGTATTATGAATCTCATTGCACTCCATAAACTGGCAGAACACACATAACATAGTCGTGGAAATAAAAAAAAATTAATTATTTTAAGTACAAATTTACCGTTAAATCAGATAACCGGTGTTTCAATTGGACAAAAAGCTACAAATAGTAATTATTTTTCAAATAATCAAGGAGAATATTATTGCACTGAACGTGAAATCGATTTTTAATAATAATAATATTATTGAATTTCATAAAGATGGTACAAAACCTAGTCGTATATGCCTGGTTTCTCAAAATAGCTATTTTAGAGTTAACGTTTTTTGCCAGTATTCCCTCGATATTATGTATAACTTTATAATATCTTTCAAACAATATTTGCTGGCTTTAACTCCTGTGTTTGTCTCATTGTTTATGCATGTTTTATCAATATGAACAGCTCAGTGGAAAGGAGCAAAAACTCCCAAAATACGGGTACTATCATTTTGCTCATTATTTATTTAGAATGTAAGCATGTAAAAGCTTTTAAAGTGCCTTTAAATGTATTTGAAATTATTGTTATTATATTTCAAATGTATTTTTAAAAATGTAATTAATTTTCTTAAATACCCGCTGCTGTAATCCGATACTGTAATGTTTTCTTAATCTTGAAATTCTATTTGTGAAAATTTAGAGGAACTTGATATTTCCAAGATGTTCGTTTAGCAATATAAAGTACTTACGTACTTGTACCGAAGAAATTTAATTATACGTACATAATTTAACGCTGAAAGGCAAACATGCCAAACTCAGAGGTTCATATGGGCCAAAATAACAACGTCTAAGTTTATGTGGGCCGCATATAAACAAAACTTCAATGTTTATAAAAATATAGGTTTTTTTGGAAAAGTACAGTGAAGGCAAAGGTAAAAATAATGTTTTTTGCCTGACACTTGGCATCTCTTCTCTGCTACTACATTTCCTTTAATATCATCGGAGATATGTTAGATTTTAAAATTACTATAATTTTTTTAAAACACACTACTTAGTTTTCCGAAGCCAATGTGGTTTATTCATCCTGAATGGGGTGCATTGCGAGATTTAAGGGAGTGGGGTGAGAGTCGCAACAAATATGAAGGAAACAACCGAAATTTTGGAAAATTTTGGAAGACCATATCCAGCATTTCGGGTCAGCTTTCAGGGAATATTTAAAAAAGCGATATATTAGTCAGTGTGGTGGTAAAAGCACCTCAGGCGAAATTTAAGAAAAATAAAGACATTCCAGTGTTACGAATATTCTGACATTATTTGAAAAATTTGTAAGACCATCATTATAAGCGAATATGTTGCTTGTTCAATGATGGAAGATTTAGCTAGGAGAGAATTGAAACCATAACGCCTGAGTGGGAACCAGACGCATTTTTTCACTCGGCTATTAAGGGGTTATTTTCATTCCCATCACGTATTTAGTTCGATAAAGACACACTGAATATGTGCCGCGCGCCGCGAGTTTGACATGCTTGCTGTGAGGCTTTGGAAATTGGTAACTTTGTGATTTAACATTATTAAATGAAAATTTGTAACTTTGTATTAAGTCGTTAAGTCGTAGTGTTTAATTTTAATACAGTAACTTTGTGTATCATTATGTACACAAGATAACAGCGTTTAATTTATATAGTAAGACTTTTTAGAAAGCTTTGTAAGTAGATTTCCCAATTAGCAGTTTTTCGTCACTTTTCACGAAGAACGGAATGGGAATACGACATACGAGTACGTTGATGATGGAGGTAGGGTGAGGCGAGTCGCGGCAACGCGAGACAGGATGAGGCGAATCGTGGCAAGGCGAGACGCGGCGAGACGAAACGTGGACGCAAAAAATAATTCTGAACTAACGATCATTAATACGACTTACGAGTACGTTGATGGCGGAGGTAGGGTGAGGTGAGTCGCGGCAAGGTGAGACAGGGTGAGGCGAGTTGCGGCAAGGCGAGACAGGATGAGTCGAATCGTGGCAAGGCGAGACAGGATGAGGCGAATCGTGGCAAGGCGAGACGCGGCGAGACGAAACGTGGACGCAAACTGAACTAACGATCATTAATCACGATGCTTTAAATACTAATGATAATTTATAGATCTGCGGTTCCGAAAACATATGATTTTATAGAAAAAACGGAACACGGGAAAACATTGTGTGTTGTAATGACGAATAATTTCACAAAACGATTTTCTAATTTCGAAGAAGCTTTCAATATTATCCAGAGGAAAGATAACCATTTAGAAATACTTTTCCCGTTTCCATCATTCCATTCAACTAACAACATTCCCCAATATTGAATGCATAAAAACTGTTCTGGATCAGGTAGCTCGAAACCTTGTGATGACAATGACAATAATATTGGCCATCTAGCTATGACTAAAATACTTATACTCACTTCTGAATAGTTACTCCCTTTGTCGAAGGCTCTATCTAAGTTGATTATTCGGGTAACTGGTTACAAGTGGCGTTGAGGGTCATCCTGCCGCCCCCTTCTAACGGAAGAGCATGGCGCCCGGCGTTGGTCCAACATAGCGACTGTTTCCGGCGTCGCGGTGCCGGCTGTCTCTATGACGGTCACTGGTTCTATCACTGTCACTGTCACTGGTGTCACTGTCACTGTTGTGACGGCCGCTGTCGGCGCGCTGGATGAAGGAGACACTGCTGTCCAATAGCCACCCATTGCACAGGTCAACATTTTTCTGTGAAAAAGAAGACAAAAGTTAAAGCTTAAACGTATTTTATTTATTAATTTTCTATGTCCATTACATTATTTACTTTTTAAAAATTATTTTACTATTATTTTTTCCATGAAAGGAGCTGGTATGCTCTCAGTTTGCCACAAGTCAGTTGTCAGAAAAGATGACAACGAAATGTCAATTTTTCACATACCCGAACTTAAAAAAAAACTGCACACATCCTACCTTTGATCATAGAGCAAAATCACGCCACTAATATATTAACCTGCCAGGAAAAAAGTTAGTTAGCCAAAAGAATTACCCGTTCAAAAATACTCGGAATACGATGTTGGATAATATTTTGAGTAGGTACATATTTTCTAACTAATATCGATATCGTCGTTTTTTGTTATTTATTTTATCCGATTCCCATTGTTCATGGAAGAGTAACTAACTAACCAACTAACTAACTAACTAACTAACTAACTAACCATCATGCCGTTTCCACGCAGGGGTAGGCAGAGAGGACGGACCACCAAACAACTCGATCTTGGCATACACTTCTTGCTTCATTCATTCACATTCATACAACGCCTCATACACTCTCTTCTGTTATTCCGACTTCTGACATGGCCCGACTCGAGTATTTGATTCAGTTGATCGTGCCATGTCTTCCTCGGGCGTCCCCGGCTTCTTCTTCCATTCACATTCGCGTCATATATTCTCCTTACACTCCTTTCTTCGTTCATTCGCGCTACATACCCAAACCATCTAAGCGTCCTTTTCTTAATCTTGCTCACTACGCTTACATCAGCCTTGCATTCTTTACGAATCTCAACATTTTTCACTCGATCATACATGGTTTTACCACACATTCGTCTCAGAGATCTCATTTCTACAGCATTCAGTCTACTTTCATCCTTCCTCTGCCAGTTCCATGCCTCACTGCCATACATCAAGGTTGGTATCAGCACTCCACTGTGGACTGCTAGCTTAGAAGAGTAAGTTGTAACAAAATATTTGTTAATCACATTAAATATTTTTTTAAGAGACTCGTCTCGGATGAACGGTAATTAGTTTCATCTAGAATCAGTTGAGATGAAAATTCCTAAGGATACAACACGTCGAAGCGCAGATCAAATTTTATATATATGTTGTTATTCCTGTTGATGTTAATATGATCCCGCAATGAGTTTATTTACTTTTACGATTACAATGCATATTATGTATTATATTCTTTTCAATAAAAATAAAAATACGCATTATTTAAAAAAAAAAATTATGCTTTACAGATTGAGTTTATTAAAATGTTACAAAACCTTCAATTTGCAAAGTGATCTACACCCGTGAGAAAGAAAGACGAGGGCCTTGAGAAAATAAAACCCTAACGAAAACAAATCAAAAAGTAGATAACTTGTTCCTTCGGATTACGAATTAGATTAATGTTATGAGTGAAATAACTACCTCCCAATCTGAAAGTTTAGTTTGAAATAACGCCAAAACGGGTATTTTAATTTGGCGCAGAAAGCCATTCCCGGGAAACACTCTCACTTTATCGAATGGTATCGGCGAAATGACTCCACCAAAATTCAAGGAACCGACCATTGAATTTGAATAATATTCCCTTTCAATACCGTGAAAGCTACAGCTCAGGTGTTCAAGGTCTTTATGATACAGTAAAGGCTTTTGAAATCTCCCTCCGGCACCACCGCCAATCGGGAAATTAAATTAACGAGGGACTTCAAGTTTTCGGGGGAAGGACTTATTGAAGAATACATTTTTAAATAGCATACGTGCCAAATGATTAAAAAATCTGTTTTTCATCGGTTTCTTTTATATCACACTTGACTGTAATTAATATTACATATCATAACAACAACCAGTTTCACACACAGCATATCCGCGTTTGTTTCCAAGATTTAAAATAGTTTCTTGTACTAATATTTGGAAAATAATAATAATATTTGGATGATTTGCATAGCGCCGTTTTTGTGAAAAATCACCTTAAGGGCGCTGTACAAATATATTTTTTTCAATGCTCTATCTTGTCACTAACTATAAACTGTCTATTATTACTACTTATGGCTAGTATAATCACATTCGCTAGTTCATCGATCTGTAATACCAAGCTATATGGACAATGCATTTGACCAACCAACGCGATGCCGCGTTACAATATACATATTATTATTTTATTGTACAGGCAGATAATATTATACAAGAATATACGGTTTTGCACGCAGGGGAAATAATATTGGAAAACAGATGTTATTGGAGATAATATCTAACCCCGATATTTATTTTTAATGATTGTTTATGTTCTTGCTAGATTTTAGGAAAGGAAAACATATTTTTGATGGGCGGTGCGATACAGGGATTAGATCAGAATTTATCGTCCTAAATATGATTCGCCCCTCGATAAGGGATTAAAGTGTGAGGCTTCTAATAATTTAAATACAAAAAGAAGTGTAATTAGGATATAAAGGCATTAGATGAGTGGTGCTCGCAAGAATATTGAATTTAAGGATATGAAAGTCTGAAAAGGTAAGTTTTTAATTTGGATTGAAATTCTGTTGGACTTGTTATGCATCTTAGTTCCAGGAGAGTTTATCCCAAGCCTTAATCTCTTATACTCCGAAAGGGTAATCTCCAAACTTAGTATTCGGCTTGAATTTAGGTTCTGTCAGCCTCCCGATAGCCGATGATGATGCTGATCCAAGAGTTGACTGCTTCAGACTCCTGTTTTCCGGAACGCATAGATCGGAGATGTAGGGTGGGGCTATGGACTTAAACATGATCCAGCACAATTTGTACCTAATTCTTTCGGGGCACAGTGAAGATTACTAAGGTGTTCTGAAATTTGCGAATATTTAGAGACCCCGATAATGAGCCTTTCTGCAGCAATAAAAACGGATCGAGGTTTGTTTGTTTGGTATTTAGGAAGGCTGGCATAAATACAATAATCGAGGCGTGAGACTACATAGCAGTTGATCAATAGTTTTGTTGCCTCCGTAGGATGGTTTCTACTGACTGACTTGAGTTATCTTAGGTGAAAAAATACGTCGTTTATACTCCTATTGACTTGAGTTTTTAGTGAATGGTGTGAATCCAAATTAACACCAAAAAGTTTGACTGATGTTTTTGGAATTTTTTCGGTGCCTGAAAGAGAAATTGGTGAATTATCTAAGAAATGGTGGCGTTTGTCTGTGGCCGCCCATAGAAACTAGGTCTTAGAAGGATTATGCCTATTATGACTTAATTATAAGATATATGAGTACATGTATACAATGCATTGTTGTATGTAAGAAATCTTCTAAAGGAATACTAATGAAAGAATACGCAGTTAAATAATCTAATTTATCAAAACCGGTCAGTGGCTGAGTTGACATCGCGTTTGAGTCTAGTGAGTTCAATTCTTTGGCTGGCTAAGTCTTCCATTACGACACAAGCAACATCTTTCGCTTACTGTGATGGTAGTAGGAGATTTTCAAATTTAAGGTTATTCGTAACCAGGGAATACTTGTCTTTCTTTAAAAAAAATAAAAACCAAAACAACAAAAAATTGTAAGGTTGATAGTACCCACTACTTTATTACCATAAATCTAATTTAATACATTTTTATTTAAAATACTGTTAAAACACACATCTTAAAATTTGAAAATAAAATTAACAAGTTGATGTAGGTATATAAATTTATTTCACGAGTAACAAAAAATACATGGTAATTGTTGGTTTGAGATTTTCACTTCCACAGGCCAGGTTGCCAGCTTTCTGACGGCTAAGTCTCGACACCATCTTTATCACCAATTTGTCACCTTCCTTTAAACCTTTATCCGTATTCCTGGAGCATTAATTGAGAAGTCACCATTTGGAATTCCAATGAGGGTAAATTTCTAGCGAACCCAACATGATCTAAGTCTGATTGATTCGCTCATTATTACGCAAAATTGACTATCCAGGGCCATGAATCAATAACACCGACATTTGTAAACTGTTCCCCGCTTGTATGTCGGGAGATTAATGGTAGATAGGACAATCGTTACTCACGATTATTAATGGACCTACACAGGAAAGGTAAGGGAGGAAAGGGTAGAAAGCTGCAGAAAGCCGTCCCGTGTTATACGATAGATTTGTTATACCCATTTGATGAGGTGTAATCAATTCGGCAATGTCACGGGTAAACGATGTGACGTCATTGGCCGAATTTTTAAACGAGACTTTCCATATTCAACGACGTAAAGGGATTACTAGTTCCTTCCAGTAGACAAAGCGAGAATAGTTATAAATGGCGGTATTGTGTTCCACTTGGATTATTATTACGAAGTATATGTTATTACGATTTAACAGAAAAGAAATAAATCATTTAAAAATTTTTTTTTTAAAGAAAGACAAATATTTCCAGGTTACGAATAACGTAACAATATTTGAAAATCTCCTACTACCATCACAGTAAGCGGAAGATGTTGCTTGTGTCGTAAATGGAGGACTTAGCCAGCCGAGGAATTGAACTCACGACGCCTGGGTGACACCCAAACGCGATGCCAACTCAGCCACTGACTTTTCATTACTGTTCATCCCGAAGAGGGGAGCTTTGCTCCTGAAACATGTAGATATTTACATATTAAATACAGTGGTTTTAAACAAAGTAATTATTATAATTTCTTCAAACGATTGGTTTTCACTTTGTGGCGTTATTATTAATAAATGAGCTGCTGACCGGTCAATGATCAATGTTTGATTTTAAAAGATCAAAAGTAATTTAAATACAGTTAACAACCTTTAATAATTGAAAAGAATGACTAAGTGTGGGTAAATTTTAAAACTGTTTTAGGAAACAATGTATCAAATTCTGAGAAAGGGTTACTCTATAAAATTCATGTTATTTCGATAAATTAATGCTGTAATGTAAATTAAACGAAATTATTTACTCTTGTATGAAGCTATCTATCACTTTGTGGTTATTCATAAAAATTCAATGAAATTTTCACACTTTGCTTTAACCACTTTTGTTTTTCACGCCGGCTGGTTTCAGAAAAACCGTTCCATCATCAAAACATATTTCATTTAATTAAATTTATTTGTATTATTTTGAAATCTGATAAATCTAATGTACTTTTAACTTATTATCTTAACTTTAATTTTTGATAAGATTAAAATGAAAAGGGTACTGTCTTTATCAAATAAATATTAATATAAAAGGCTTGGCAAAACATATTAGGAAGACGATATTTTAAAATAACGTGAAAAAGATACATTTTTAAGTTTAATAATGATAATGAAAATGGTGAAAATATTGTGTTCGTAAAGTTAATCAATAACCTACATATTATTTTGTAGTAGGCGCTGAAGTACGCAATACTTAAGGCTCAAGCCGGTACTCGAGTTGAGCTCATTGAAGGGTTTTCCCGGGCGATTGATTAAATAATCATTATTATCAATATTTAATATTTCCGCATGGGAATATCTATACCGATTGGAAACGATTGAAATCTTAATCGGATTTTGCAGAATTAACAGCAGTTTCACCGAGAGACATTTTCATAATACTATAGGTTAGATTATGTCGAGTCTTTCAACGACTTGTGAAAAGTTTACGTTTTAAAGCATTGGCACAGTTCCACATTGATAACTTTATACAATACTGCCTTAATTTATTCTTCTCGAGCTTAAGTGCCACCCTTGCTATCAACGGCTTCCTCTTTCTATCCCGATCCAAATGCTTTATTACGAATAATTGTTTAATCCAGGTACGCCATGTCTTTAATTTGTGGAAGAAGATACAAAGCCTTGTCTATTTAATATTTATTTTGGATTAGGGAAGGTGAAGTCAGGGCGGCTGGGGAAATAAAGTACTCATCTATCCATATAAACTTACTACTTTAGAGACTGAAACAAAGACTTAGAAAGACAAAGAAGATAAGCCAGTGATAAAGTGTTTCATAAATTATTGTTTTGTGATTTGCGTCTGGCTTGTAGAGGTAAAGTGCTACAAAAACCTTTACATTAGTCAATATTTCTAGAAAATTGTGTCCAAGATAACCATTAAAATTAATTTTTCCGAATCTATTGAAAATATTAACTATTGCGTGCGCAAATTTTGGTTATAGTCGCAAGGTAATTGTATGTAAAATATATATATTTGTAGAATAATAAGTCGGCTTCGAAAAACATGTCAAAAACCTTAATAAGCGCAAAAAAATTTGGATTCTGAATGGTGATTTTCACATTTATTTATTTTAATTTTTTTTTTATATGAATACCGCACAAGAGTCCCAACTGCTCCCAACCGTCCGGAGCCAGTGAGACTGGCATCTCCAATTGGGAAATGTTGTGAAGCTGAAGGTATTAGATCGGGGAATGAGAAGGGGCAGAGGAAGGTGGAGAAATACATGGCTATTCAAACACGGCTAAAAGCCATGTCAAGCAACGTTTCAATTTCTGAATGGTGGTCTTTCATCAGGGCGATACTGAGAGTATCTTCCACTGTGGATCGTGCGCAAACATACTATGCATTATTTTTAAATTAATTAATTGGGAAACAGCACACATTAATTAAATAAAATTTACTTGAGCACGCCGGAATTTGAACACACGACCTTCCGATTCGTAGTCGAGAGCCTTACCCCTCGAACATGGAGGCTGTATGTATTTCATAAATTCAAAAACTGGAGTCCGGAAAATTTGCTAAACCACTTCAAAGTTGAACATTTAACATGCAAAATCTGTTTACTGCATAAACATATTTGTTTTTCGAGGGATCATGTAATTTCAACCCCCCCTGATTATATATCATTGTTAGGTCCATATTGTCAGCTAATGCGGAACCTTCCCGTACTGCAGAATAAAAAAACCTAAGCAATAAAATGGCGAATACATGTAACAGTAACCGTAAGAATGCAATTAGTACTGCCATTGCGGTGAGTAAATATCGTGCGATGTGTTTTAGTGATAATTTTTTTAAAAGACTATTTAGAGAAGTATTGATTTATTATATTGTATACGGATTTTTTCATATTTTCTTATAAAATTCAAATTGCAATAGTGACACAGGTGAAAAACACATCACAGTCGGTACATAGGCAAAATAGATACTCTTCATGAAATACAACAATTAAATATTTAATTTGTCTCAAGAACAAATTCAGCAATAACATCGTGTAAATACCGTTATAATTAATAACGGAGGCGAATATACAAAACACACCTCACATTCACTGATACTTATATTCTAGATACATTTTACAAATGTTGAGGATGTATGCAATAATCGTCTTTTTGTATTTGTATTCCGTGAAGTTGAACATATCTATTATATCAGAAAAAGTATAACCTTCTGCGTGAAGTTTAGGTACAAGTCTAAGTATTGATTATGCATTGGTTTTGATGTTTTCGTGTTAATTTTTTAATAAAAATATCGATTACAATTGAATATTAAAAACGAACAAATAAGAATAATAACAGGAAGAAATAATAAAATAATATTAAAATATTACAGTACTATTTATTATTTATATTATTATTATAGTATTTTATATGTTTGTGATAAGGAAAGCATCGCTTTAGAAACATGTAGATATGTATGTGTTAATAAAATGGTGAATATGAAGTAATTTTTAATTAATTTCCTAATATATATATATTTTTTTATTAATTGATAAACTAAAGTTCTTAAAAACTTAAGACAAGATTTTTATGCATAGCGCAAAGGGTAACAATTATTATTTTTATAAACAATAATTATTAATCTAAAACACTCATCCAAATTGAAAAAACCTTCCGAGCAAAGATAAATGTCGCCGGCAGGACTCGAACCCGCACCCTTCTAATGTCCGGTTAGATGCTCTACCGTTGAGTTACGTCGAAAATGTAGAAATAATTAAAATATTTCAAAAGTAGACATAATTTGTCTCGACGCCATCTATTTGAGGGATTTAGCCGTTACAAGCCTCTCTCATACTAATAAAGTTGGTTGTTTACAGGTGAAAATATAATAAAAACAGTAATTATTGAATGGAACACTAGTATATATTGATTAACTTGGCGGGTTTGCGATAAGCCGACGTAGCTCAACGGTAGAGCATCTAACCGGACATTAGAAGGGTGCGGGTTCGAGTCCTGCCGGCGACATTTATCTTTGCTCGGAAGGTTTTTTTCAATTTGGATAAGTGTTTTAGATTAATAATTATTGTTTATAAAAATAATTTATTTTTTTATTTAATTTTACAACAGAAAAATAAATAAAATTCAAAAAGTCCCGATAAACAATTTTTTTTTACAATGAAAAACACATAAATTTGTTGTAGACCACTTTTATTTTATCAAAACTCAGTTTTGATAAAATAAATAAAAGGAGTTTTGATAAAATAAAAGTGGTCTACAACAAATTTATGTGTTTTTCATTGTAAATTATGGCGAGCCACAAAGTTAATGCTTTTTACAAATATGTAATTTTTTTTTAGTTTGTCTAACGGGAGCTTGTTATTTAAAACATAAAATTTACAGACAAGGTTAAATAATAGTAATAACGTTTTTTATAGCGTAATTTTAATAATATTTGGATGTGTAGGTACCGATATAACTTTCTGTTAGCATTTTTTTTCATATTTAATCATCACTTGTCTAAAATGTGCAAATGTTTGTCTCGAGACTGTGTTAAATTAAATCCAAGTAAGGCGTAAAAGGCCGTAAACATTGTTCGGGAAATAATAAAAAAACACGGTTTACAATTGTAATTCATCACTTTTGAACAATGTTCTTACATGGAAAAGATACGTAGACGATATCTTCTGTATCTGGACAGGAACAGATCGGCAACTGACTAAATTCCTTCTGCTTATAAATTCATTCAACAAAAGCATCCAATTCACTTTAGAGATAGGCAGTAATGCATCGGTGAATTTTTTAGATTTAGCACTAACTTCAATAAATAACAGAATTGAATTCAACATTTTTCGTAAACCCACGTACACAGATATAACAATACATAACATGTTAAACCATCCGGTCTCACATAAACATTCTGCTTATCATTCAATGGTGCACCGGCTAGTAAAAATCCCACTATCATCTGTTAATTTCACGATTGAACTTTCAAAAATTAAACAAATTGCTCTAAATAATGATTATTGACAGTTGTTAGTTTTCAAAATTGTTAACATTTCTTACTTTGTTTTAAAATGGTAAATAGATTTTTTCGCAAAATATCATGCCTCTAATTAGTTTTTATTTAATGAACTCTTGAGATTTCTTTGAGATAAAAAAAAAAACATAGATTTTGGCCAAACAAGTCACTAATGCAAAAAGCTCGTTTCTGAACAAAATGTCCCTTACTTGGTTTTAATTTTGGACAGCCGAATTCTGTCTGATACAATAAAAAATTATAATTTTTAGGAAATCTATAATTAAGTACAACACCATGTTATTATGCTTTAAACAAATTGTAAGAAAAATACTGTTGATTTTTCGGTAGCTAATAAACACGTAAATAAAGATTTCCATTAATAAATATTACACCACTTGAAAGGTTAAGGGCGAGAGGGACGTCGGAGAGTTATTATTTATTTATTCAAAATATTGATAGTATTATTACGTAATACGATAAACATAATATTTTTAAATAGAAAAATATTTGTTAAATACTTTATAAATTTACATAGGCTTAGCATTTATCACAATATAAACAGAAATATTACTTTTTCTGACCGTCCCATTGTAAGTTTTACAAAATATTTAAAATACGAATATGATTTTTAAAGTGGAGAAAAGTATTTTTATTCCTTTATCGTTGCGTTTTTGTAAATAAACAACCAAATATATGTAATCCGCAATATATAAAAAATAAAAATAAAACATTAAAGATATGTAATGTTCATGAAAAAATTAACCTACACACTGTTTTTTTTAAAATTCAAATCGATAAGTTACAGAAAATCATTCACAGAATTTTTTAAGGATATTCAACTTTTTAAATGTTTTTGTAAAACATGCGTAGAACGGTCAGAAATTTGTAATATTTCTGATTATATTTTGATAAATTAAATTCAAAAAAAAACCTAATAAATATTTTTCTCTTTAAAAACCCCATGTTTATCGTGTTGCACAATAATATGATCTTTATTTTGAATTAATAAATAATAACTCTCCGACGGCCCTCTCCCCGTCAAATCATTTACTTAAAATAATTATTTCGTAATGTATTGTTTGGGTGCAAAAGTAGCAAATCAGTATTCGCACCGAAATGACAAAGACTGATTGCTCTCGTTACTTCCCTGAAATAAAACATTAGCGTGTTTCATACTCCGCTTCATTTATTATTTAGACACGATCGTTATATGAATGGCATCGGTAATGACCAGCCAGCGATACGCGGCCACAATGGATACATAAATATCTCAGGCTTTGGGGCATAGAGTGGTTTTGCGGTAAAAGCCTTAATCTCCACAGCCTCAGGATATTAGGACGTCGGAGTCGCATTTAAAATTCTTTTTAAATCAAGTATGCCACCTAACCGCTGAGACGGCGAGCGCTATAATTGAATTCTTTGAATATCCAGACTAAACCGAGGTATTTATGTCTCACAGCTGTTAATACTTTGCTAAGGCTGCTAATCGGCGTTGGGGTTGAACATTTTTTTTTAAAGAATAAGATTTTGTAGTGAAAATGCAGGTTTAAATGACAGAGGTGTTTTTAATATGGTATTATAACTATTGACCCAATATATTTGTAAATTCTAAAACCCAGACCTGGGCCTCTAATATTAGTAATGAAATGACAAGTCAAATTTGTTATGCAATATGCCACGAAGATTATGGTACTGGTAGCATGTAGCTAGATTCTACACCATTGTGTAAATATGAGTTAAGAGGAACGGCTGCCCTGCCTTTTTCATACATAACTTAATTTTAGATTTAGAGATTTAGAGGTCAAAATACCCATCCAAACTAAATGCTATATTTTAAAAAATTAAGGGTTTAGTAAATATCCAGTACGGATGAGAAGTATTTTTTTTATTTTTGTTTTAAATTATGAAGTATATGTCATGAAGAAAAATCAATTTTCATAAGTTTAGAGGCATCTCAGAAAATTATTTGCGGGTTTACTGTATTTTAAAAATAATTATCGTATTTGCTATGTAAACACGATTACGTAAATAATAATACAAAAACGAAACATTTAAAAAAAAAAGTTTTTTCCGGTCAATATTTTAAATTATGTACGAAAAATTTGTGTTCCGACGTAAATTGGTCGTTTTTAATTTAATTTAACGTCCACTATAATACTTATTTTAACATTTTTTAAAAAATTTTATTATGTATTTCTTTGCATTTTCAAAGCAGATGGGGTAAAACTTTTTTTTAATCACCGTTAGCTCCCAAATAATTTTTAAAAGTGCCTCTAAAATCGCCAAAAATCAATTCCTTTATTGGCCTATATTTCATAATGTTAAACAAAAATAAATAAATTACTTCTCATCCGTACTAGATATTTACTATATTTTTTAATGAAAAAAAAAGATAATTAGGTTTAAGTGAGTATTTTGGCCTTAAATCCAAAATTAAGTTTTGTATGAAACAGGCCCCGCACCCGTTTCTCTTAAAACGGAGGCGTCAGTTCATCCCTAGCTTTTTACTAAGCGGTTGCGTGTCAATTTCTTGCTAGTGTTTATTTCAGAGTTGATTTTACAAGTGTCTTGGGAAGGGGTGAACATTGGCAGTTCTCATCTGATTTAAGATAGACTTTCGAAGCACGCTGCAGATGGGAGACGGCAGACGGCAACGGCAGACAATAACGGCACTTGCCGCGGTTGCAGACAACAATGCTTCGCACTACTATTTGAAATGGGTGCACTTACGAGGCCGGGCGACATATGTCGTGCGGCAAGTATCGACTTGTGTCACTGAGCGGCGGAGGGCATCCCATGTGCACTTTAGTTTTGAATTTCCAACTGCATTTGATTGGTTCTACACATTATTAATTGACTGATAATATTTTTCTTGTAGGTAATACGTACCCAGTTGCCAAATTAAGGTCTCGCCAGTATTTTATCACTTTACTTGCTGTTTTTTTTTTTTAAATGTTATACCGAACAAGTATTTCAACTGCCTGAGAAATTGTGGTATTCGCATTTGGAGAATGTTTTCATGTTGAAGAAAGAGAAAGGCTGGGAAATGGATGCGAAAAGAAAATTTGTTTTCAGATCTGGGGCGCTATTCCGGTGAGACATAGTAAAAAAATCTTAAATAGATTGACAAGAGATTATTTGAAAACACAAATTGATGAAATATCTTCAAGTGACATAAGATTTTGAACTAAAACTTTTAAAAACATTTACATTATATTATAATTAATTTTAATACATTTTAATTTTATTTTTAAATGTCATAAATAAGCCATTTAACGATGAATCACGTTTTATAAAAAGGTACCTACCTCAGTAGATAGTAATGACCATTTTTATCTCTAGTTCTAAAAGTGACATTTGAATTTATGCCGACGCTCTTCAATGCCGGACGTGAATTGCCAAAAATGTCAACATCTATATAATGTTTAATAATGTTTACTAGCTAATTATGTTTAAAGTAAATAATAACGTCATTGGTAACATACTTAATATTGAGATTTTCTCTTTGTTAAAACATCGCAAATATTGAGATTTTCTCTTGTTAAAACATGGCAAATATTGTCATTTTTTATGAATGTCGTTCGCTGAATTCAGCTGACAGCTGTCATCTGATAGAACCGGAACCGCGGTTAAGTAAAAAGGTTTTAACCCTAAGGAAAATGTTAAGGAATCTTCCTTAAAAAGAACGGGAATATCGTCCCTGGTTACTAAACATTTCAATCTCGGTTTTGATTTTGAATCATGATCTCTCACCCATGCGATAGATACTGAGAGTATCTTCTGCTTTGAGTGTGATACATCAAGCATACCACTTTGTTTGGTGCTTAACTGGTATTTTACATTATGAGATCTTTTGGATTGAGTTTTCCTCAAAAAATGTGTTTGAAAGAATTTATCTGAACAAGGTTGATTTGAATACTCGGATGCGCAGATTCGCTTTCACAACTTCTTTAATTTACTTGTAAATGAGATTTGTGAGGGTTCGCAAAATGGCCGTCAAAAGATCGTTTGTTGTAAAGTAAGATTATTAAAATGTAATTTTATCACCGAACCCTTCGGAAAATAAACGGCTCCATAAACTGGCTTTATGAATACGGGAAATATCATATCGCTTTAGGACGGGCAGGGAAGAGGTCTGCATGAAAAAAGGCAAAATCTCCACCTAGCCGGACGGAGGTTGTGATTGGGGTAAGTTGAAAGATTATCTCTCTCAGTATCGCGATCCGTCAAATAAGATTTTGTCCCTAAGGAGTGTAGGACAAGGTCATAGATAGGTTAAGAAATTCAGCGTGTTTGCATAGACACAATGTATAAATTTAGATTTGCTGGGATCTGTGGTGTACCAACCAACTCTAGGGATTTCCAGCAAGCCTGTCAACTAAAGCAGCTCTTTGACGATGTACGTGAATACAAGACAACGAACATGAGCATTTCTTCTAAAAATATATTTCTACCAGTAGCGGTTTTCTCCAAAGTGCTTTGATGTGGTGAACTCCCATAAAAGGGATAAGATAACAAGACAAACTGTATTATAATTTAACCACTCTGTAAACAGCAGGCTATTCAAATTCCGTGCAAAAAAAACTCTCCCGCCCACATTAATACTGCCCGAAAGCGAGGCCGTAATGAATACCATGCTTTCGATACAAATTTAGCACCTACAATTTCTGCTATAAAAAAGAGGTCATACAAAACTTACTCTTGGCGCTTCAGCGGCAAACTGTGGAAGCGTGCAACCTTAGGAATCTTTTAGCCGAGTGCATAGCGACCTTGGGATTTGTTAATACCAAATTTGTACTGAATAGTTATATGCAAGAATCAATAATCTGTGATCACGGTATTTTATGTTTTTTATAATAATAAATTAATAACTTAAAATGTTACCTTTTAATGAAAATAAAACAATAACTTTGTTTATAACCACGAGAATTTTATTTAATTTTATTACGACCGACCGGTTTCGCTTAACATAAGCATCTTCAGGGTACAAAAATTAAACTGATCAAAAATACATAGTGTGTGTTTATATATACAAAATAGAATAAGACAGAACATAACATAGAACAAAGAAAAAATGAGATAGCGTATATATAAACACACACTATGTATTTTTGATCAGTTTAATTTTTGTACCCTGAAGATGCTTATGTTAAGCGAAACCGGTCGGTCGTAATAAAATTAAATAAAATTCGCGTGGTTATAAACAAAGTTATTGTTTTATTTTCATTAAATATGTCTAACCACAAAGTGACTGCTTTCTATCAAAATATGTTACCTTTTATGTTAAAAAAAACGATTAGCTTCTTGCGTAAATTGTGATTTTCGGATTACAACAATTTTTTATAACACTCGATATTATATTCATTAGCCACACATGCTTTAATGAATCGTCAATTTATATCTTGTTGCTAGGTCGCTAATCTCTTGTGCAGGGTTATGGTAATTGTTCTTTAGATCTAGGAATACATACTAATTATGGAAAAACCGAATAAACGATTTGTAGATCATTTTTTTTCATCTTTTTTTATTCGTAAAAAACGCTGCACAATACTTATTAATTGTTTTTGTGTAATTTTGTTTTACATTAAATTTTAAAAAAATCCGTTTAGATTACCATCATTTGACATCAAAATGTTTTAATTTAATTGAAAAATACATCAATGACATTCACCTGGTAAAAAAACGAAAATCTCGAACACAAAATTCACACATGGATAGCCAACAAAGGCATGATCTACTGTGACCAGACACTAAGAACATCTAAAATATAACAAAAAACTACACGCCTGTATTTTTCACTGTTTTTCTCATTTCTCAAAACACCTACAAAATAACAACAAACTTCAAGCTATATTTTTCACCTTTTCCTCATTTTTATATATTTTATTTTGTTTTTCTCATCTCCCCATAATTTAGGATATTAAAAACAAAAAAATAATTTCCACCACCTCAGAACAGGCTCAGCCTAGTGAGGTGCTTTATACCAAATCTATATATTTTTTATTTTACATAAGGAAAATTATTCATATATCTATTTTTCTACACTGTATACAATTAATATGTTTTGTAGGCTTTGGAATAACAATATTTTTTTTTTCAATAAAGCACTCAAACTGACTTAACACTTACCACTCCATAATTTTTTAATATTTGTTGTCAGCCAACTCTAAATTAAATAATATCAAAATATTAATTTATTGATAGGCAGTTACAAAAGGGTTATTTTATAGTAAAACAAAAACGGAAAAGCTTCAATATCTTATTAAAACATGAATTTAAATGTTTTTTATCACAAGAAACAACGTCACGTGTCAAGTTTTGCGCGCGAAAATACACCGCGCGGGCACATCTTATCTTGTCGGCCGCCAGCCGACAACGGAGTTGTAGCGTACAAATAGTGATGTTGGCTGGCACCCAACAAAGGAGTGGTAAGGGTTAAAACATGTGGCAATCAATAAAATTATTTTGAGAGTTTTTATATAATTAGAGTAAATTGTTTTGAGTTCTCTCAAAACTCCTAAGAAGCACATTCTTGGAATGATTTAAAAAACTTAGGTTAGGGATTCCAAATATTAATGTTTCCTAGAAATTATTCCCTTTCAATTATACAGTATTATTATTTGTTATGCATTCCATCTTTCACAACAACCCCTTTCAAGACTCAGCCCTCGCAGGACTGTCAGACCACTCGATTTTTCGCTGTGTCACTGGCTAAAGTATCATATTATGGTGGTAAAGATAAACTGCTCCCAAAGTATCTTACATTTTTCGGAGTATTTTGGAACAGAAAAGAAAGGTCAACTGTTAGTTATAATTAAGATGTTATCATTTCATATACGAAGAGAGTAATTTTGGGCAAAGATGATATTATTCGTTGTACGTTCGGAGAGAGCACATTTATATAAATATGTGACATTACGTCGCAATAAAGAACTTCAGTAACCCAACTGATCTAACTACTTGACAAAGATAACGCGAATGGACGATAATGGGGTTGTAACTAACTTATTTTTAAAATAAATTTTGAGAATATTACTTCTCACTATTTACTAGTAACAAGGCTATAGTTTTATATATTCTCCTCAAAGGCTATTCTCAGAAAAATAGGTAATAATTTAAGGGTTTAAAAAACAGTTTGGTAAGTTTAAGATAGGAATTGCGACCTAACACCCGATCTTTTTTCTCCTTATTACATCGGGCACGAGAACTGAGGAGGGTTATTGAGGTTACTGCCAATACTTTATTTGACAAAACAAGATTGTAGTATGATTGTAGTAGATTGTAGATTGAAGTAACAACAAAACAGATTGTAGTATGTTATGGTATGCTACAAGTTAGATAAGCTGTGTTTTATTGTGCTATGTTATGTTAAGTTTAGTTATGGGTAGTTAAGTAGTCCGTGGAAGGGAATGGCCGACCCAGGTCTCGATGAGGCTCGCTATCCATCACACCGCCAACCCTTCGTTAGCGCGAAGAGGAGGAAGGAACGTGAACAATGTCGAATTGGCACGTGTAACGTCAGAGGAGGGATAGAAAGAAAGATGAATGAATTATGTGATACGATGGGAAGGAAAAGTCTGGATGTACTCTGTATAACAGAGAGTATGAAAAAGGCAAGCGGTACGATGTAGCATAATGATACGCTCGTCATCTGGTCTGGGAGACCAGATACAGACAGGGCTTTTCAAGGTGTTGCAGCGTTACTGTCTCCTAGAATGGTGGAATGCATGTTGCAATATGAATGTGTAAGTCCGAGAATAATGTGGATCCGATTCAAAATCGGGTTGACAAGAGTGTTTTTAGTTATATGCTATGCTCCTGTCAACACTGAAAGCGATGAAGTGAAAGATGATTTTTGGACGTGTGTGACCGATGTGATGAGATTAAATAATAATAATAATAAATGTTTATTCCGGTATGTGTGGAGGTTAGTGCAGTCCCACACATTCCATACAAGAATATTAATGAAAGGATTATAATGGTAGGGGATTTGAATGGGTGGGTGAGTGTTAGAAGGGATGGTTTTGAATCAGCTTTAGGTTTATTTGGGGATAAAAGAACGAATGACAATGGAAACAGAATGCTTGAAGTATGTTTAGAGTGGAACCTATTTGTATCAAATACCTTTTTCAATCATAAAGGTATCCATCAATATACGTGGGAAAGAGGAAATGAGAGGTCAATGATTGATTTTGTAGTAATTGACTCTAGGTTGAGAGCCGTCACCGCAGACACCAGAGTTTTCAGAGGGGCTGAGATAGAAACCGACCATTTCCTGGTTGTGTCGAGAGTAAACCTCTTCCGCGGCTGGCGCTCTAAACTGAAAATGGTGTCGACCCCAACTAGAGTCAAAATAGAAAAACTGCAAAATGATAATGTAAGAAGTAAGTATGAAAATTGTGTAGAGATGAAAGTGAATGATAAGGTAATGGATGGTCTAAGCATAGACGAAACATGGGACCACATAAAAGTGAGCCTCTGTGAATCTGCTAGAGAGGTATGTGGAATAAGTACGCAAGGTAGAAAGAAAGGTGATGCATGGTGGGATGATGAGATTAAAGCACTGGTCTCAGAGAAGAAGAAAGCGTGGTTATTTCTGATAGCGACTGGCAGTGCTTCTAGCGAAGAGAGGGATAGAGCGAAAGAAGTTTACAAGGGATGCAAGAAAAGAGTACGTGATGGAGTGAAAGAACGAAAGAAACGCCTGGAAGAGGAAGAGGGGATCAAAATGACAAACCACTTCCAAGAAAATATTAAACTATTTTGGAAGGAGGTCAAAAGGTCACGAAAAGGTCCAGACGCCTCCTATCTGGACTGCCCGGGCTTCACCCTCGTAGGCAAGTTCAGACCAAAAGGAGGTGTTTGTTTGTATAGCCGAGCTGTCGTCAACTGTGTGCGACTGTTGAGTCTGGAAAATTCCAGATTTGACGTAATGTGGGTGCGCGTCAGTCTTGCCAGTACGGTAAGATTTTATGCGTGTTTGTACCGCTCACCAAACCTCAGCGAATCAGACTCATCTGAGCTATTTAAACATTTGAGCGAAACTATTGATGACCTCTTACCCCGCTACCCTTCGGCCGAGTTTGTTGTTCTGGGGGACTTCAATGTTCATAATGAACCATGGTTGAAGTTCTCATGTTCAACAAACTCGGCTGGCCGACAGGCGGAATTCTTTGCCCTTTGCCATGGGTTGGAGCAACTGGTTCAGGAGCCTACGAGGGTTCCTGATGTCCAGACTCACCGCTCCAATCTGTTAGACCTATTTTTAACCACCGAGCCACGTGGTTATGGGATTGATGTCGCAGCGCCTTTAGGATCGTCCGACCATTGCCTGGTGACGACATCAATCCCTATTAACTTCAGACCCCCAATTGAGAGGCTGAAGAGAAAAATGTGGCACTATAGATCAGCAGATTGGTTTGGTCTGCGGGCGCATTTTAATGCTTTCCCATGGTCAGCTGTCTGTTTTCAGACTTCGAATCCGTCCAGATGTGCCCAGGAAATTAGTGAAGTCATCACATCTGCGATGGATGGCTTCATTCAATCAACCATTAAAGAAACTGGCGTAGGTTCAAAGCCGTGGTTCAGTCGACAATGCTCCGAAGCAGTTCGACGAGAAAACGCGGCTTACCGAGCCTACAACACATCTCGAACGTCAGAAAACAGATCAGCATATAACAAATTGGCAAAGGACAGTAAGAGAATCATCAATAGGTCAAAATTTGAGCACGACCTACAGATCAGTAAAAAGCTAGCTGCCTGCCCGCATGGCAGCAGGGCGTTCTGGTCGCTAGCGGGCTCCATAGGTCGCAATTTCTGCAAATCCAGTCTGCCGCCTCTTACCAGACCTGACGGTTCACTAGCAAACACTGCTACCGAAAAGGCCAACCTTTTAGGGAAAATGTTTGCAGAAAACTCGGCCCTCGACGACCGGGGTGCCATCCCGCCGTCGGTTCCTCACTGCGGCTTCTATATGAAAAAGCTGAGGATACGGCATCGGAATGTACTCCTTGTCTTACGGGGGCTCGATGTTAATAAAGCTAGTGGGCCTGACGGAATACCTGCCCTGGTATTGCAGAGGCGTGCTGCAGAAATCGCTCCAGTTTTAACAAAGCTCTTTAAAATGTCCCTGAAATGTGGCTCTGTGCCCTCTGGTTGGAAAAAAGCGCTCATTCATCCTATACCTAAGAAAGGTGACCGCTCCAACCCGGCCAACTACCGCCCCATAGCGATCACATCAGTTCTGTCCAAGGTGATGGAACGTGTGATCAACGACAAACTGCTTACATACCTCGAGAAGAACAAAATCATTAACGACCGCCAGTACGGATTCCGGCGGAACCGCTCGTGCGGTGATCTTTTCGCGTATGTGACGAATGTTTGGGGACGGTGCCTGGAACGTTATGGTGAGATTCAAACGGTCTCACTGGACATTTCTAAGGCCTTTGACCGGGTTTGGCACCGAGGACTTGTCAACAAACTGCCTTCTTACGGACTTCCCGTTTCCTTGTGTACGTGGATTGCCGACTTTTTGAGGGAGAGATCGATTCAGACGGTTGCTGATGGTTTCATCTCTTCCTCGCATTCAATAAATGCTGGCGTCCCACAAGGATCGGTTCTGTCTCCGACATTGTTTTTGTTGCACATCAATGACCTCTTGACATGTGCACCAATCCATTGTTACGCGGATGACAGTACAGTCCATGATTGCTTTTTGTTTGACAAGCCCCCAAAGGGCACACAAACTCCAACGGCTCGGAGGGCTTTGAAACAGAGAATGGACGGTTACCTTGAGAGGGTCTCCTTGGGGTAAGAATAACCTCGTCGAATTTAATGTTTCAAAGACCCAATCATGTCTGATTACGTCTAAAAGGGATCGAAATGACAATCTAGTCTCCTTTAATGGAAGCAATCTTCCCAACAAGCCCTCCATTGATATGCTTGGTGTAACCTTAAGTGATCAGCTCAGGTATGGGGTCTCCATCGAAACCTGAGTAAAGTTAGCCTCTCAGAAGCTGGGCGTATTGTACAGAGCCCGCAGATACTTTAATAGTACACAACTGCTGACCCTGTACAAATCGCAAGTGCGCCCCATTGTAGAATTTGGCAGCCACCTCTGGTCGGGAGTCCCAAAATATCTGAAAAAACCTTGACTCTGTGCAGAAACGGGCGGTCCGTTTGATAGATTCGCCTATCTTAACAAATGGATTGCAATCTTTGGAGCACAGACGTGGGTGGGAATGCTGTCCTTGCTCTAGCGGTATTTTAATGGAAGATGCTCCGAGGAACTAGCGTCATTGATCCCTTCGGCACCAGTGCATAGTCGGGAAACACGCCAAACGCGCGCCCAACATTTGCACACGGTTGACATTTGTCACATGAGAACGGGTCGCTTCTACGACTCGTTCTTGTGTTCAACAGCTCGGCTGTGGAATGATCTGCCGGCCTCTGTGTTTCCTCCATCCTATAACATGGGTCTCTTCAAGACCCAAGTTCACTCCTTCCTATCCTCTAAAAGATCCTCCACACAGCATCCCCAAAGATGATATAGGCCTTGAGGGAAATTATTTCCTCCTTGGTCTCCTGTGTGGAGTTACTGTAAAAAAAAGAAAAGGCCCAGAAAGTGGATGTGTGAAAGTGATAAAATCGAAAGATGAAAAAATGTTGACGAATGAGAAAGAAATAAAAGAGAGATGGATGAAATACTTTGAAAAGGTCTTCGAAAGCAATCCGAGTGATAAAGATTCCAGTGGTGAATCAGGTATGAATGACGATGGGGTGAATGTTCCGAAAATTAGCATGGATGAAAGTAAAAGATCAATTAGATGTATGAAGAATGGTAAGGCTGTTGGTTTCGACAATATTGCTGCTGAATACTTTAAAGGAAATAGCCGTATAATTCTCACATGGTTATGCAAACTTTTTAACCAGTGTATAGAGGAGGGTTACACCCCATTAGATTGGAGAAGGGCTGTGATCATGCCTCTATACAAAGGTAAAGGGTCACGCATGGAGTGTGGAAATCACAGGGATATTAGCCTGCTAAGTTCAGTTGGAAAGCTGTATGGTAGGATATTGATTGAAAGGGTACAAATGAAAACAAAGGATAAAATATGGGATGTGCAAGGCGCATTTATGAGTGGAAGGGGGTGCATGGATCAGATTTTCTCATTGCGTATGCTCACAGAGAAGTTTCTGAAAAAAAAAACAGAATATATATCTACAAAAAGCATACGACAGAGATGACAGGAAAAAGTTATGGAAGGTGTTGTCTGGTATGGTAAGTATGGTGTGAATACAAATTTTATACAGGCAATCGCATCGCTGTACGAGGGAAGCGTTGCATGTGTTAGGGCAAACGGTGATTTTATGGGGTGGTTTGACATCACAAAAGGTGTTAAGCAAGGCTGCGTAATGTCACCAGGGTTATTCAATCTATACATAGATACTTGTAAGCAAGAATAAAAAGAGGTGGGCCTGGGCGCGAAAATGAGTAGTCTGCGAGTATGTTGTCTGTTGTATGCTGATGATGCGGTGCTGATTGCTAACAGTATGGAAGATCTTCAGTCCCTCGTATCTAGGATGAACGAAGTATGTATGAAGAATGAGCTAATGATGAATGTAAATAAGTCCAAAGTCATGGTGTTTGAAAGAGAGAGTACGAAAACAGTATGCAATATAGTCGTGAATGATGAATACTTAGAGCAGGTCAGTGAGTTTGTGTATTTGGGAAGTATGTTTACGAGAGTTGTCCAAGGTAGCGAAGCTAGTAGTCCACAATGGAGTGCTGATACCAACCTTGATGTATGGCAGTGGGGCATGGAACTGGCAGAGGAAGGATGAAAGTAGACTGAATGCTGTTGAAATGAGATCTCAAGAAAGGAGTATAAGAAGAATATACGACGCGAATGTGAATGGAAGAAGAAGCCGGGGACGCCCGAGGAAGACATGGCGCGATCAAGTGAATCAAATACTCGAGTCGGGCCATGTCAGAAGTCGAAATAACAGAAGAGAATGTATGAGGCGTTGTATGAATGTGAATGAAGCAAGAAGTGTATGCCAAGATCGAGTTGTTTGGTGGTCCGTCCTCTCTGCCTACCCCTGCGGGGAAACGGCGTGATGGTTAGTTAGTTAGTTAGACAAAACAAATTGATGAAATTTAACACTTGTTACCGCTGAAATTAGGAACCGGAAATCTTTTGACTCTCACCATTAAACGGAGCATCTCGGAGATCGGGATTACGATTTTGCTAATAAATTACATTTTGGACAGAATTATACAAATTTGCTATTGTCTTTAAAATATTTCTAAATACTCTAAAAGAAACCACGATTTTAAACTGTAATCGATATTCAAGATGAACTATCGGATGCATGAAATAAAATGTCTGAAATATTTGTTTTTAAAACCGGGCAGAGAGCCAAATTAGAATTTCACTGGAAGCGAAAAAGGACAGAAAAACTTTGTAAAAATTTATTTGGTTATGAGATAATGATTTTGGTAATTATTCTACAAATTACACAGTTAAACACTGAGTTTCCCATTCCTAGTTATCCGAGACCTACTTACCTTTATTATAAGCGTAGCTTGTAAACTTTTATGTTCATTGTACACGTGCCCATTTTGTAATAAATAAATGCTTATTTTGTATCATGATAATAATGTGTACCTTCTATCCTATGCGTAATATATTGAAGGTTTTTCTTTGTTTATTTTTTTATTCATCCTTTTCTTATATTTTAGAGCTTTTTCTGCAAAATTCCCCCACGGGCGTAAATAAATAAATCCATTTCAACTTTGGCTTTTTTTTTCAGTGGCAATATACGAAGGTATACGTATACAGTGATGTGAACTAACTTTACCCAGATTTTAAAATTTTACAGAGGAAAACAACAAGTTTTGCAAATTTGTACTGAAAATACATTTTTTTTGATTTTTTTAATTAAGAAACCTTACGGCATTTTAATCATTTATTTGTCACTGTATTTTTTGATTTAAAAGCTTTGTATTGGACGTCACCGTCTCAAGAATGTTCCGACGCGGCCATTTTCGTATTTATTATATACGAGTATAGATTGTTGATATTATTGTTGTTTGTTAATATATGTAACGGGCGGTATGTAGCGAGCTTGTTGTCCCAGACCGCTCAGACTTAAAATGACTGATATAAAACGTTAGAGCGGTACGGCTAGTGGGAGGGAGATAAACTTGTTAGTCACCTACACGGCGCCGTAGGTCTGCACGTTGTGGACCCCCTTAAAAAGGGCCACTTCGGGCAGTTAGCATTCGACCGCCAGCCTGAAAAGTACTTCTATCTCCACCGCCCGCTCTGACTTCTGAACCACCCGCCTTGTTTTACTCTGACCACCTTGGACTTCCATTGGACTACTGCCTCAGACAGCCTTGTCACAAGGACAAGGCCCGCAGAATTTGCAAAAGTCGTTGTCGTCAGTACCGTTTCTCCTTGCAAAAGGAACGGTAGGAGTGCTACCTCCCCTCCCAGCCCCGCTCCATAGGTTGGAATCAGCCGGCCTCTACAGTCGTTTGTGTGCCAGATTACGTCTGGTACAAGCTTATTTTGGTAAAAAATTTCAACCTTCTAACTTTTGAAAATTTTATAACGAAAAACACTACCCCTCCATGGATTACCACCAATGGCTCAAAGATTTGAGCACAGGACGAAAATATATGTGGCCATTCAAAACACATAGATTATGCGTAGTAAAATGCGCTCAAATATTTACGAGGATTATTTGATCGTTTGAAGCAAACCCGTCTATCTCAGTCGCCGCCAGCGCACCGGTAATGTTCCGTCATTATTATGTCGTTTGTCTCTGTCGCCCCAAGCTGCACAGCACAACTGCCATTCTGACTTTGTTATGGGAATCACACAGATTTAGATGTGTTGCACATACTTTATTCTCAATCGGTTCTTTAGCGCGATGGTTAATATTTGATTTATTTATGTAGATATAATAAAGACAGAAATTTACACCGAGGTAAGTTATATAGTTAGCTAGATGCAATAATATATTTCTACCATATTTTAAAAAATTATTTGAATTTTCAATTTTTTATTGTGTTTTTCAGACTGCGTCTATTTACTATACATGTGAACAGTAACAAAAATACTGAATGACATGAATTAACATACGTTATTCGCATGTCCCTTGAAACCTTCAATGTTTATTTTGAAGATAACAAGAGAAATGTTATTTAGCCCCGTATAATGCTGTTAGCCAACATATCTGTTCTACCATGTGGTATGCATAGCAGATCGTGGTGCCGCCTCTGGCAATAGTTGTTTGGTATTAACAGGTTGAATCATTCCAGGAGGTATGGAGTATCTATAAAATTATTATAAAATACTTTCCAGTCCTATAAATTAATACCAATAATTCAATAAATACCAACTCTTCTTGTGCCACCAATCATCTAATAAATGTAACATCAATAGAAAAGGAGAAACAAATAACCATGTAAAACTATCATCTCTATAATTAATTTTTTCTAAAACTGTGTTCATCTGAAGCGACTTGCCAGGTAAGTGTGTTTTTCTGTATCTGTCTGTACATAATTAGTTAAGAAATATTTGTACAGCGCCCTTGAGGTGTTTTTTAGCAAAAACGGCGCTATACAAGTCATCCAACTATTATTATTATGCATAATTTTATACGCTGTTACTGCTCGGGCCCCACTCCTTCTCGACTGGAGACTTTGGTAGCATGTCTCAGAGAGCAAATTGAAGTTATGGGTTCGGGTTTGGGAAACTGTTTGCTAGATTTAAATGCCAACAAAAACTATTTAAAAACGTTTAAAAAAATGCTTTGCAGTAAGGTTCTCCATACATGTCAACTATGATCTCTCATCCTCTCAAATATCTGTGTGCTGGTAGATGAAAATGAGTTGACCAAAACATCACCTATAGCCAAGTGTTGAAGGATCATTTACCTGGTAACAAACAAACAATAAACATTTGTCTATAAGTAACACATATCGTGTAGCAGTAAAATATAATGAATATTATTTTTTCACTAACTTTTTTTTTTAGTCATTGAATATAATATTAACAACTCTCAAAATGAAACATGATACCGAAAACACAAAGAAAATAAAACACTAACGGTAGTGGCTGGAACTCGAATCAAGAACCTCGTAGTCTTTTCGGTTTCATCTTCACTTTTAAGAGTTGTTAACATTATCTTCAATGATTCAACACATATTACAATGATGTTTATAAGCTTTAATAAGTTATTCCAAATTTAAAATTAAGATTATGTTTTACTATCTGTTTAACGTTTTCTGTGGATTCTTCGGTTTGAAAAGTCAAAATTTAGTCTTGTAAAAATATTGTTTTTTTTCAGTCTTCCTCTATGCTCTATGCCCCCTAGGTCGAATATCGTGTTCGATCAGTAAAAAATCGAGCAATCGGGTTGTGGTTTTGACAGTCCTAAGGACGAACGTGTCCATCACAAAGGAATTTGGCATAGACGGAATCGACGAGCGTTTATGTACTTCTTGTCTGAAACGTCTGGCTTAGATCTGTGACCATATTGCTCATAGAGAAACTACCAGTCAGAATCGACATTTTTTGTGGATATGGCTTTCGTGACATAACCTTTACACACTTCTTTCAGTCTCACAATATACCTCAATAATAAGGTTGCCATAACTCCACTGGTTTCGGGCAGAATAAAATCTAGTGATGTATAACATGGAATTCCTTTAAAACAGTTAGCATAGTTTAATATAAATTTCAATCAACTGTTTTTAATGTATTTCCTAATACAATAAGCCATTTTTATTAGAATAAATCATTAAAGCTTACAAACCTCATTGTACTTTGTTTAATCATTGAAGATGATATTAAAAACCTCTCAAATGAAATATGAAACAGGAAAGACAGAAAAAATAGGTAATGGTCGCATTTGGGAGCAAAACCCAGCACCCGGTCTATTCGGAATCAGCGATCTATCTAACTGAGTTAATGTCCCGTTATTGCTTTCTTTTTTTTTTAAACATTTTTATCGATATCGATTTCAATTTAACAACTGTATCATTTTCAATTAATTCCAATGTATTTTTGACTGCTGTCTTTCTATATGACTGCAAGATTCTATCCGATGTGACCGTTACCTTTTTATTTTCTGTGTTTTTTATGTTTCTTATTTCACTTAAGATTTGTTAATATTTTCTCCAATGATAAAAAAGGTATAATATAGTTGAAACAATAATAACACGGGCAAATAAAAACTAGTTTAGATAAAACTCATAACAAAACTTTATTAAATTACTTAATCTACTCTGAACGAAGGAATGGAATACTTAAATACAGTCTCGTGGTTTCAATTATCGACCATAAATTAGAAAAATATACTTCCGCCTTAATGATAAATGGTTTTTAAATTTATTTTCGGAAACGCTATTCATTTATTTAAAATTATGTTAATGTTTCTGATTGTGTAGCTTTTAACGAGTCAGTATTCTTGTTTTTCCTATTATTATTTAAATAGAAAAATAGAATGCTACAATTTTTGCTACCATGCCTTTCAATTTCAATCGCGTATGTTATTTTTCCTACAATGAAACATGAAATAATGTTTATATTGAAGTACCTTAAAAGTAATATCAATTTTATTGTATTTTAAATTCAAAAACCTGAGGTTTTTTTTTAGGTGAACTCACACAATATAAACCGCGCATGTAAAACAAATATGGTAGCCTACATAATACGCTTGGGTAGATAGCTTTTATGTGTAAGCGAACAGAATTTGTATTCAATAAGGCCCCAAACCAGCCCTAATATTATTTCCTTGAATAAAGCTTATGCTTCTCTTTCTCAAAAATGTTTAATGCTTATTTTCAGTTTAAATTTGAACCTTTAAAATAAGCTGCTATGTCAAACGTAATGTCTGTTTTCTGACTCTGAATGTGATGCATAATATTTTGAATTTTGTAATTGGACACCTTAAGAATCGTAATGAGGCTTTCTTATTTATTTTTTTTCGCATTTCATTGATTAAGTATCCTTATATGTAATTATTATATTTTGGCGATGTTTGGGAATAATCATATAAGTGCAAAACGGTATTTTAATACCTTTTGACATTCTTTGATTAAATCAACCGTTATGATTCTTTACACATAATTACAGGATCATGGTGTTAAGGTTTTTTTTAACAGTAACTTCACACAGGAGACCCTTTGGGGGGAGGGTATTTAAGATGATAGGAAGGAGTGAATTTGGGTCTTCAAGAGACCCATGTTATAGGATGGAGGAAACACAGAGGCCAGCAAATCATTCCACAGCCGGGCTGTTGAATACAAGAGTCAGGTGCCAGGGTGTTTACAAATTAAATACAAATAAGAAGATTTTAACCATCTAAAAAAATGCATCAGTAAACATATTTGTACACTTAACAGAAAGTAACAAAAAATTAGTTTACAGGTTGAAATGATGGGGTCATTGGAGTTCAGTAGAAACCAGGGGTAACCTAGTTGAGTGTTGAGTTTTTTTTTATTAATTCAATATATAAAACACATTCTTAACTAGTAGGTATTGTGGGTTTCACTTAATTACCCGAAAACTATTTCTATGAGTAATCTGCACACGGTTCAGTGGGGAGATTACCAGTCGTCAGTGGTACTTCTGGTCGGGGGAGATTTTGGTGCTGGGCGAACACGCGGCTCAGCTTTCGCTTGACGACCGGTTTCAGACGGTTCAAGAGAAGGGTTAGCAGGAGGCCAGATGCCCTAGACTGCTGTCTGGTGGTAATTCCTCCGGCTGTGGTTATGAGTCTTGATGGGACCATGGTGTCGGAGGGCAGGAGACGAAGGGCACTCAACTGCACTCGAACGGTAGGTGTTTGGGTTCAGCGGTTCATGCCGAGTCAAAAGGAATTTCTTCCCGCAGCCTCTCGAGCTGGGGAGGTAAGCGGCCCGCTTGCTTCATAGGAGGCGGAGGCCTCGACTACCTCGAATACATTTGCTTCGGCCAAAGTCTGCCTTTTTTATTATATCCGAACATGACGTCGAGTTCCTTCGGGAACTCGATTCTGTGACTCGGTGGCGTGTGTTTGGTTTGGTGTTGCTGACCGAGTTAATCCCCTTGCCTGCTCGCTTCTTATGGCGATTACAAAATGTACAGAATTAAGCCGGGCGTTTATTCATTAGCTGTAGATAGATAGACCTCGGGCACCTTTTTAGAGATAAGGGTAGATCGCTGTTTACCTCACAAATGATTCGTATCAAGGTTATTACCAAACGATACCGATTTTTACAATTAGTAGCACAAACAAACGTAACTTTTTGATATGAATTTTTTTACTACAAAACCATTGTAATTTTTTTACACTTGTTTACTTTAAACCAGATCGGTTTCACCCTATTGAGGTTATCATCAGACTGGCACAATTTAAACTAAATATTTATACTATTTATGTCCGGAGTGAGCCACATTGCCTTTTCTAATATTGCACATTTATGACTGAAAAAATTGTTTTATTGCTGACGGAATAGCTTCATAATTATAATTGTTTATCAGTATGAAAATTTCCGTGAAAAGGTGAAACGAATAGGGAAAGTTACAAAGGCTTTTAATAAAAAAAAAATCATTTAAATTAAAATCAATCAATTAAAATAGAAGTCTACCATGAACTGACCGTTCCATCGATGAAAATCGGAAATAACAACTTTTTGACCTAGTGAATAAGTCTAGTGGTTTAAATCGGACATGGAGATGCATTTAGAAATAAAAGTTTTTATTTTTGGAATAACCTTATGAAGTTATCAATTACTGGTAGTTGTTTGGGTGCCATAATTGATTCTACAGCGAAAGTAATGCCTTCTGACGACTATTACTATCTCTTAACAAATGAATAAAGAAACATTCATTTCAGAATTTTATTTCATTCCAAACGTTTATTTTTTTTAAATATCTCTAAATAAGCAAGTTCTTCAGTAGGTACCTAGTTGTGTTTTCCATTTTGAAAATATTCTATCCAAACAAACCTTCTGTTGCATATGTAATCTGTGGCTAACCAGAGTGATATATCTATGGGCTAACATCAATACAACTTGGCGGGTTCAATATTTTTCGTACTAAATTTAAAACATTATAGCGACAGTTTTACATATTGGATTTCATTCAAACTACTCTCTAAACCTTCCCGGCACTAATAAGAATAAAATGCTATTTTCAGCGAAACCGGTCAAGTAATTTTAGAGAAAACCGGGGACACGCAGACAACCACTAATTTTTATATATAAAAGAGAGATTAAGTAGAAGGTGGAAACGTTGAGAGCTCTTTGTAAGTAGTCATCGCTTTTTTGCAAAAATGTGTCATTATTTGAAAATAATTTTTTTTTGCCATACTGGTTTTAAAGAGGTTTTGACATTTTTGGATCAAGCTTCAAATCATCCATTGTTTGTGTATTTTGTTACAAAAAATACCTCTGCATCTAGGGAACAATAAAACAGTAAACGTTCTCGATCAATCAAGTATTTTCTCGGTCCAGCGATCCAAGACATGGCCGATTAATCCTACTCGGATAAGATTGATCTCACAGTTTGACCCTGGTCCTGACAGAGACCTAACCCATGGACCTGCCCAGCCACCGGCAACTCGGTAACTTAAAATGGCCTCAATCAATGTCCGAAACTTCGCACCGGCTTAGACAACTCGGGTATACGGTATAGGTCCTGCGGTAAAGGCCCGGTGTACCGTGTACTGGACCTTTACCACGGGTTTACGGAATACCACACGGTTCATAAAGGTGTCATGTAATGTTATTATGGATTATTGAAGGTAGCATCTGTGAGCATATAACTTTAACCATGATCAAGATGAATATCATCGGCTGTCTTTCATGTCTGAGTAGGATTATCCATCATGTTTGTGAACCCTCGGGGTGAGTGATAAGTAATAAGCCTAATCTTCTAATTTTGAGCTTCTTGTGATGGCGTAACTGTCCGAAGCTAGTGGAACTCTGATTATGGTATCCTATATTTGGCGAATGTTGTAAATATGAAAACATGATGGAAACCGGGTGGGGAGATAAAGACGTGGAAAATAATGGTTCAATAAGTAATCGGCTATTCCGCAGGGGTATATATCCCACCAAGCCTTCGGAATTGGCAAGGAAACACATTTATAAACAATTTATTTGAATTAATTATTTCGTTATTAATTATTTTACTACTTTTATAATATTAAAAATGTGAATTTTCATAAAAATAATTAATATCATTTTTATTTTTTAAGCCTTGCTAATTTATTTATATTAACAATAAAAATAATTTCCTTTTAAAATTTCTAATACGAATTTTATCATATTTAGTATTTTATCATATTTTCATTTTTAATTAATTTCTTACCTACTTTCATCACCTTTTAATTTTTGTTTGTGTTTTTATTTTTTCTATTTTATTATTATTTGCCTATATTTGTCATTATTTTTAGTAGGTATATTGTTTATCATGACGGGGGAGCTTTGCATGCGAAAGATAGATATTTAAATATTAAATATAGTGGTTTTAAACAAAGTTACTTTTATTAATTCAATATTTAAATCACAGTTTCTTGGAGCTTCTAACTGAGGTTATTCTGATAGAAGTTATATTCAGTGATGGTTTTATCTTATGAGTGAAGAGTGAACTCCCAAAGAAAAACTGCGGTAAACAAGATTATATTAGTACAGTTTGAACAGCGCGCCACCACTTCATACTATTTGCCGGTACACATTTCTAAACAGTGCCACGACTCCATCTGTAACCACAAGTTTTACTTAGCTTAAAATTATAAATGAAAAGAATAATTCATTAAAACAAAGGTTTATTTTATAGAGCATGTTGGGTAACAATGGTTAATGAAATGTTACGTTAAATGATAATCAAGACTCTTATCAAACCATCAATATATTTTGTAAGGGGGGTACCAATCTCGAAGATGCTTTGGTAAATAGTTAACTAAACATTAGCTGAGGGCTGAAAAATAATCATCTAGGTAGTTTTAACTTCACGTTAATATTAGAAATATTTTAGTTCATAAATAACCATTTTACAACAAATGGTAATATCGTCTCGATATTTAAATGGGCGCC
This sequence comes from Halesus radiatus, assembly GCA_022606495.2. Taxonomy (NCBI): domain Eukaryota; kingdom Metazoa; phylum Arthropoda; class Insecta; order Trichoptera; family Limnephilidae; genus Halesus; species Halesus radiatus. The sequence goes on from JAHDVE020006553.1 coordinate 81,830, forward strand.
ATGTCATTCGAATTGAAAGATGCTCATATGAGCTAAAACCGGGATTCTACATATGAAGATGTAGAGGTCCTTTTGAATATCCATGGTCGCCTCAAATTAGTTGTTGTAGTGTGGAAAGTCTGCTGTGGTATTGCCGAACAAAGACTGAAGTTGCCCTCAAGAGACTACACTGTCCGCCGATAGTCTTCTTCTTCTTTCCAAAAAAGGGTGATAATGATTGTCCTTTTTAATGTCTATTGTCATAGACAATAAACGGGGTGAGTAGTTCAAACCGTTACACATCAAATCCCCCGACAGGAACACAGCGCGACCTTCCATAGATGTGAATGCTGGATCGCTCTCAAGGAGCTAAAAAACCTATGAAAAGATTCATACAATATAAATACGGTTTAAAACGGTGCTGGAATAAGTGTCAGTCAAATTAATTATTTCGGTGTGCTGCGATTAAACTAATTTTTTTTTCATTTTATTCTTGTTTTCTCTATTTTTCTGGTTCATTGTCTAAAGTTTTAGTATTTAAAAGTTTTTATTCTTTTTAATTCCGAAATAGTTTTTTTCATGATGGAATTCCATTTTAAAATGATTCCAAAGAAAAAAATCTTTACGAAGGGATTTCATGAAAAATGTATACTATAAAATGTAATTTGTATTTTGATTTCGCTACAATATTCTCGCTATTGTCAGTATGTTTCTGTGTTTATCCGATTAATTCCGACAAACAGCACTTACTACTAAGTTAACTGCTTTGCGCATTTTTTTACTCTTAATATTATTGAAAAGTATTACGAAGTTTGAAAAAGTAACGTTTTACAAAATGGCTTCTAGTTCCTCGGCACCCCCGGGTAAGTTATTGAATTTTCATTATAATAATAGTTTCAGAAATAAATAAGTTTTAAAATGTTGTCCGCCTTCTCTGTTATTTTCATGAAAAAATCAGTCCTTTTACAAAATGAAATTAAGCTTTTTCTCGTATTACCCATTACCCGTGGCTATCTAAAAATACCATTATTTTATTTTAATATATAATACAGCAACTTTTGAAATGGAGTGACTCTATAATATATAAATTTCGATGAAAAAGAAAAGTTGTTCACGGAAAACAGAATTTTTTTCCTTTTTTTATATCGTTTTGATGTTGAACTCCAATTGATTTAGATGACGAACCGCAACTGGTTACACGCAGCTTTAGAACGAGATGGAAAAATTGAACATTTGAACTCTGTATAATGTTGAGAATTCAAAACTTATTATTCTACTATGGAGATCGGCATTCTGATCTCATAAATTCTATGGAATTTTGGCATTTTAAAATCGCTGCTAAGGAGCAGCTTAACCCTCTCTCGTTAGTCCCTCTTATCTTGATTTTCTGCGCCTTCTCTTATCTGCAGTATTTGAAGTTAATTTATGTTGCTCCCTGCTTCTTCCAAGTGCTGAGCATCACAATAACATGTTCAAATTGCGGGCTTTGAAACTTGTTACACTTAATGTCGGTTTCGTTGGGCTGGGAAAATAATTACAGCGGCTCAAATTGCCCATAATTGACATAGAGAAAATGGTCATACGGTGGCAAAGAGGAAGGTTTAAAAAATTACATAAATTACCTTCAGAGAACACGATATTTAAACAGTGATACTTGATATCAAACTAAAACAAATTGAAGAGTAATAATTGAAGACAAATATTTTTTAATTAGGTTATTGTCAAAATATTCAGTAAATAAGATGAATCAGCAAATTAAAAATTGTTTCGTTAATTTACTGAATAAATTTTCGTTTTAAATCTACCAAAAATCAGGGTTCAATCATTTGGACAGTGAATTTGAAGAGCATAAAAATAATATTATAATACACCTTCAGAAGAAATGAAGGGTTTGATTCATAGAAAACATTTTTGTTCATTTTAATGAATATTTCTTGATTATTCGAAAGAAATTAATGAAAAATATACATAAGGAAGAAAAGATGAATTAAATTCACAATACCTTAATTTATTTTAATAAATCGTCTTGAAATTGGAAGATAAATTTCACATGAAAAGTTTTAGGATGCTTTCATCCTTTTTTAGGTTGTTTTTCTTCCTACAGATTAACCGTTCTCCATTACTTAAGATGACGTAAGAAAAAAAAAAAAAAACAGTTTACGTGCTAATGCGCATACTAAGTTAATAATACCATAAATTAAGGAAAACGGAGAATAAAATTATTTAAATCTTTAAAAGTTTAAACAATTATCCTTGTTAAAAATATTTTTAAATTATACGCAAATAATGAAGAATAACTGAAGCCCTTTGTGAAAAACGTTAGGATACTTACCTCCGGGATAAGAAGTCGCTCGTTAAAAACAATCTACACTCAGAGAAACGTCTGGTCGAGATATTTAGCAAAGACTTGCTGAATCGAGGGATTTCGAGTGCCACTTCTTGTATAGATCTTGTTGCTGGTATAGTAATTGGTGTTGTTTATTCCCTAACATATCATTGCCTCCTCCACTGTGATTTATTTGTCTTGCATTCTTTGACTACGGTACAAAAAATCAATAGTGGAACGTGCATTGAAGAAGTGAATCGAGCATGTGTACTACTCACCTACTAGCTTGCTTCCGTAGTATTTTATTGAGTATATATAACTGACAAAATCAGTTTAAAAAATAATCTACGGTTGTGAGATAATTAATAAAACACTTTTTATTTTATTTTTTTAAATTTAATGTAAATCAAATTTATTAATGTTATTATTAAGTTCTGCAAGTATTTTTAGTTTTTATTATTGTGACAGCTATTTTGGCGTTTAATGCCATTTTTAAACTGTCAGAACTTAATAATAACATTATTAAATTTGATTTACATTAAATTAAAAAAAAAAAATTAAACACAAAAACAATTAATAATAAAACACTTATTTCTCCATATAAAAACTACTTCTGGGTGTGTTGTTTTATTGCTTTTACTCGAACAGTTAGAATTATTTTCTTTCATTATACTTTGCGTAAATGAGCTGTCACTTGATATTATTAATCACCGGGCAGGTCCTTAATGAACCTAGTTTGAATGAACGTCACTTGGAATAATTACTTAAAATGAATTAACGCGGCACTTTTTACGATATTTCTCAAAGTCCCCTGGGAGGATAATTTATTCCGGTGAATAAGCAGGCAAAAGATAAATCCACATGCGAATACTAACTCGTCCGAAGTGAATTAATGTAACGTCAAGAGTTGAGATGAATGCTTCGGGCTTGAGAGATAAATGATGAGAGAAAAGTGTCGACAGAAGATGTACTCAATTATTGTTTGCTTTAAAGTTCACCCTCATCTCGTTTCATTCCCTTTTCCGAAAATCGATTTTCATTGCTGGAAGTGGAAAACTATTTAAAATTCGTTGAAAAAATGTTTTAATTAGTGATTCCATTATTTTTATTTATACTATAAAATGTAATTTGTATTTTGATTTTGCTACAATATTCTCGCTATTGTCACTATGTTTCTGTGTTTATCCGATTAATTCCGACAAACAGCACTTAGTACTAAGTTAACTGCTTTGCGCATTTTTTTACTCTTAATATTATTGAAAAGTATTACGAAGCTTGAAAAAGTAACGTTTTACAAAATGGCTTCTAGTTCCTCGGCACGCCCGGGTAAGTTATTGAATTTTCATTATAATTAATAACAATTAACAACGCAACTAATTTATTAAGTTTTTATTGGATATGGTTGAGAGAGAATGATATTTACGAGTTAAATCATCAAAAACGCACAAACTGCATTTTTGAAATCGTCAAATCAAAAAATAGGAACAATTTAGTGTTACTCGGGTCAGTAGTTTGGTGTTTCGTGCCAAATAAAAAAGTGTTTTGCAATGTCTCTTAAATTTTATTTCCATATCATTGAAAAATCTATCAATCACAAATTTTCTAACCAAAAAAAAAAAAAAAATTTTTTTTTTTGTTTAGAAAATTCTAACGAAATGGAGATTACCGAGACTAATTATTTAAATAAAAAAAAAATATGTTTCAGAATATCAACAAAGGGATGACCCGAAAAAAGGCCTCAAACAAACACCTCCTGGAATGTTCTGAAATAAATTTCTCATGACTTTACAACATTACTAATGTGCAATTCTCTTTTTCAATTTATTTTTTATAACTTATTGAAGTTTGTAAACCTCATTGTAATATTTAATCATTGAAGAAGATAAGATATTAACACATCCCACTGAAATCTTTTTATTTTCTGTTGTTTTTTTCGGTTTCGTGGATCATTTGGGATGTGTTAATATTATCTTCTTCAATGGTTAAATTCTCTTTCTATTGAAAACTTTTTTTTTTTCAAAAATATTTTTAAAGTTATCTCTATTAAACAATATTTTTTTGTTTGTTTAAGACACTATTTAACAAATACATATATCTACACGTTTCGAAACAAATGGTTTCTCGTCAGGATGTAATGTATACTGAAAAATAATAATGAAAATAAGCATGTAAAAAAAATTGCAATAATTTATGAGAGAGGTGATTACTTGGATATTAATGTTAAAATAATTATAAATATTAAACAAATTTATTATAATTACTATGTTTACACTAGAAAAGAGAAATTAAAAAAAAAAGTAATAAAAATCACAAAATAATTTCTATTATTTAATCAAAAATAATGTCACAAAGCGAATTTGGGTTAATTGAAGAAGTAATTATCAAAATAATAAAATATGTTTCAGTTATAATTTTTTTAAACATGCTTTTGTGATGTTGCAACTTGTGGGACACTACATTGTTCCTCACGGAGAAAAAAAAATAGTACAAATATTTTTTTATTAATTATTTGCAATAAAGGAAACATAAATTTATTTTTTCTGGGCGGTCTAGTCTCAGGTCTCAAGGAGTATTTAAATAAAAAATATCGATTTCATTTCAACTAATGTCTTTTTTCAGATTTCCACTTAAAATATCTTCTAGAAACGTTCGTATCTACATTAAAAAATGAATAAAAGAATTAATTTGTTTGTTCTGAAATAACGCAAAAAAATATTTCTGCCTAAATATGAAGACAATCATATTTAATATGTTGGTAGGTAGTTACTTAGAAATGCCTCAAATAAAATAGCAAAATAACATAATTAAGGGATGTTGCATTGGTGGGTAGTACGTGACAATTAAGATTACGTTCTGAAAAAAAAAACATATGTAAGATTAGTTTCAAAAAGCCTTCCACACAACCGGTTTGCCCGATACTAACTGAAGCCACCGCGTCAAAAGGTTCGATCATTCTTTCCTAAAGCCAAACTTACCAATTTAAGGATAGGACGACCGGATGGTCGAACCTTTCGGGGCTTTAATTAGTTTCGGGCAAATCTGTCGTGTCCATAAGACAGTCGCTCAATGTGGGAGAAATTGCTTCTCTGGATCTGATGGGCTAGTTTATGCTACAATATCACTAGCGGATATCTGAAAAATGTTTTGAAGTGTTGAAAAACCAAATAATTCTAATATTTAATTCTAGTGAATACCGCACAAGAGTCCCAACTGCTCACAACCGCTTGGACCCGATGGGGCTATGGTACCCCTGGTATGGTACATGAAGGTAATGAGCAGAGAAAGAAGTTGGGGGAGAGAAAGGCTGGAAGGTTGGAAGGTGCCTGGCTATTCAGATCTGGTCACCAAATACAGCTAAAGCAATCTAGCACTCTGGAAATTATAGTAAAGGTCAAGCGATAGTCGCTCGTACAGATATGATTAGGTAGATCTATGTATCTCTGTTCTACCTATTTATCAGTACCTAAAACTAAAAAAAGTCAATTATTTTCATAAATCGACCAATAAGTTTAATTGATGGATGGAATTTTTTGTTCCACAACAAAAGGCTATTGTTTTCCAATAAATTACTACGCACGCCACCCAAAATGCCAGGGCGCTGGTAAAAAAAATCTCCTGAACAGGGTACCTTCCCCTTTTCCCTTCGTTAAGCCGGGAAAACGCCGTTGAGATTAAATATACAAATTTTATCAGAAACTTTTTCTTTTAGAACGGCATACTGCATTATGTCTGGAAATCCACTCAGCAAACATAAGTTTTCTATCAAACAGAGCCGTATTGATTGAAGACGAAACGACGGCTCAAAGTTGATGTAGTATATATACCCTTCTTTGTAGTATGAGGGATATTTATAGAAATTTGATGACCTGTTTATGTCGAGCCAAAGCACTCTCGCACGCTAATAAGCTCTAACATAATTTAAAATTCGAGCAAACGTGATCTTGTTAACGATTTGGGAGTAATCCAAATATTTTGTAAGCGGCTCCATGAAAATTAAGCACAAGTACAGATCGGCACAATTTTTAAAAGCGATATAAAGTCATTACAAGTACGAAAAAAGGAAAATTAGGAACTAGCCCTAATTTTAATCGAATCTAACCTAGTTAATAATAAATTATTTTTATAAACAATAATTATTAGCCTGAAACACTCATCCAAATTGTAAAAAAACCTTTCCGAGCAAAGATAAATGTCACCGACAGGACTCGAACCTGCACCCTTCTGATGTCCGACGTAGCTCAACGGTAGAGCATCTGACCGGACATCAGAAGGGTGCAGGTTCGAGTCCTGTCGGCGACATTTATCTTTGCTCGAAATTTTCAATTTGGATGAGTGTTCAGGCTAATAATTATTGTTTATAAAAATAATTGTAACCCTTTGCGCTATGCACAAAAATCTTGTCTTAAGTTTTTAAGAACTTTAGTTTATCAATTAATAGTTACTAATAATTCATTTTATTTAATTTTTCTAATTTTGTTTTACAAAATGAAGAAAAAAATAGGTTTAATCAGGTTATCGGGCAATTTTTTTTGTTACTTTTAACGAGTTTATATCACTTTTAAAAAGTGTACCGATTCATACGTGCGTTGAATTATCCGGTTACTCTTGTAAACATGGTTGAAGAAGTTTTTTTTATATTTTTTATTACTGTTAAGATTGTGAGTTGTTATTTTGCTAATGACATTTAATCCCATTAATTTTCAATGAAGATTAATACGTATTTTTTCGAAAAAATATTTTTTTTCCCCTTAGTGAACATTTAAAAATATGGAACAAATAATATGACATTTACTTATGGTAGTTAAATTATTATTTCAGAGCTTCATAGAGCATGGTGAAAATTACCCCATGAGTTGAAAACACATCGTTGCGCTGACCTAGACATTTCTGACAGAGAACTTAGGGATAAACGTTCCATCCTAAGAAATTTGGAAGAAAATTGTTGTGATGAATTGGTCTAGATGGGCGCTCTGTCTCTTTTATGTATTGCGGAAGATGTGATATTTTCAATATGAGAAAAAAGAGAACTTCGCAAGAAGAAGAAGAATCGTTTTAAACTTTCATATATTTTTAGATAATATTATATTAGTACTTTGCACTGACATCAGAATGAATAGACTTAAATTTCAACACTGGAGGAAAAGGTCACGCGACAACCATTTTGGCACCAATTCACTGCTGTCTAAGTTTGTTTCGCGTAATTTTGACTGCGTTTAGCAAATTATAAAATATTTAGGAAAAAAGGTAAAGAAAAGGATACTATATCAAAATGTTCGGTTTTTGTAAACAAACCAGAGTGGAAGATACTCTCAGTGTCGCCCTAGTGAAAGACCACCCTTCAGAATTGAAACGTTGCTTGAAATGACTTTTAGCCGTGTTTAGTGACCAGATCTGAATAGCCAGGTATTTCTCCACCTTCCTCTTTCCGCTTCTCCTTCCCCTCCCCAATACCTTTAGCCTCATAACATACCCCAATTGGGGATGCCATAGTCTCACTGGCTCCAGATGGTTGGGAGCAGTCGGGAATCTTGTACGGTATTCATATAAAAAAATAAAAGAAACCCTTTTACTTATTTGTTGTTTAACTTAAATTGGCGGCACTCAGCGGTACCTTGGAACCTAATAAATTCGACTCTCAGTTTACATGTTTATAACATGGTTATCCATAAAGCGTTCTTCAAAATATCTAAAATGTTGACATCGCCACAAACCGCACTTAATTGATCCTTCACTTTGAAACTTTAAAGGGGATGAACACGTTAGCCGGCGAGTCATCTCAGATGACGTAACTTTTTAAAACCGCAAATGGCAGACCCGTCAGCCCCAATTACACCCCCGAGTAAACCGAACGACGGAACACCCCTTGAAATTCATGAATAATTATTAAATAACTAGGAGGAATAATATACTGTCTTCTTACGCCGTTAATTTGTTTGCCAAAAGCAAGAAAAACATTATATTTAGAAATGCGTTCTTGTAGTAAAAAAAAAAACAATCTCATGTTTGATTTACCCCATATAGCTGAACCTATAATAAAAATGCCCGTTTATTGTGTATTTCAATTGAAGGGTGAATTTTGTAAACCTTTAAATTACTTCTACAGTGACGTTTATATAGTTTGACACAACCGAATTATAGCAAAATTATTGTAATTGTGGCTTCCCATGCAACATGTCCATATAAAATGTTAATCTTACGAAAAAAACACGTCTTTTCAAATTTATTTATTTATACTGGGTTTTTACATATGTTCACACTTACGTGAGAAAAATACACTTCGGTTATTAAACATGCACTACATAAAATTACAAAACCTCATTCAAAGATAGATAATACAAATAGAAGGGAAATACACAAAGAGAGACGTAAGTGTTAGGTAATATAATTAGCCAAATCATTGTTACATTTTTTTGAGTAACAGTAAGACATGTTTTTCTTAAACTGTACAAATTATCGACAAAAATGTCTACATTAGCATACTCTATCTTATTATATAGTGAGCACATTTTAGGTAGAGGGCTAAAAGAGATAATATTATTTCTGAATGTATTCGGGTGAAATATGCTTAAAACGGGCACATCCGAAGAAAAATTGTGGAAAGTTTATAAAATATTTTAGACAGAGATAATTCAAATTTGGATATAACGGTCGTACAAATCAATATAGCGATGTGATAAATCCAAGGGTGCAAATTATTGCTAAGTAACATAGATATCATTTCAGTTTTTATAAGGAAATTGATGAATCCACAGGGAAACATTGCCGTTTATCACACAATATACCCACATTGATCTGTGGCTGATGCTTATGAGACATCGTTAAGAGGAACGGTTGTGATGCCTGTTTTCATATATAACTTACTTTTGGGTTTGAGGCCAAAATACCCATCCAGTGAACATCTGAATGATATATATGTATATATTTTTTTTTAAATTAAAGGTTTATTAAATATCTAGTACGCAAGTATTTTATTTATTTTTGTTTTAAATTATGAAGTATAGGACATATATATTTATTTCATAATTATAGAGGCAACTTAGAAAACTATTTGCGGGTTTTTTATATTTAAAAAAAAAAGTTTTTTTTTTTTTTTTTTATATTTATTTCTTGCTAAAGCAATCCCGATGAGTTTCAAAACTCATTTTAGGACGGGAGGAATTTACAATACATAAGTAGGAGATAGTACATACAATTTTACATTGACAGCAAAATATCAAAAATAGAAGTTTCACATACAGACAGAAATAATTTTATAAGGCCAAGTTAAATAAACAACACACAAGAGAAAACATATAAGGGAACAACAAAATATACAAATATGGATTTACTGATTTTCATTTTTAAAAATCCTTAAAAAGTATTCCTTTATACCATCATTTTGGGATTTTTTATTTTTCTGGATGGTTTTGTACATATCTGGAAGCGAATTATAAAGTGTGTAGGCAATGTAGTTTAAAGATTTTATTCCATATTTTGTAGTGTGTGTTTGAGGAATGCGGATTTTATTGTTATTTCGAGTATTGTGGTTGTGGATGTCTTGATTGTAAAGTGGCTTGACGTTAGTGTGAGTTGATTGTTGAGTAATTTGTAGGATGGTGCTGGTGATTTCATACTTAGGAAGGATCGTGATTGGAAGGATACCGGAAACTGAGTAGATGTCCCTGACATGAGTGTCCCATGGAAGTCCAAAAACATTTCTGAGGGCTCGGTTTTGAACCACCTGCAGATCAGCAATCAATTTCTTCGAGGCAAAGCCCCAGATACAGCAGAGATAGGAAATGTGTGAATGTACCATGGCGTAATATACTGCAGTTAGTAACGGAATGGGTAGTAATCCTTGAAGTCTATATAGCACACCAGTTATGGGGGTAATTTTCTCCTTTACATGATTTATGTGGAGATCCCACGAGAGTTGAGAATCTACTATAAGGCCCAAATATTTTGTTGTCGTTTTCTTTTCGAGGCAGTTGTCACCAATTTTGATATCGAGGCTGGAATTTTTCTTGTTGCCGAATAGTAAATAATGCGTTTTTTTTACGTTAAGGGTCAGTTTATTTATTCTCAACCAGGTTGTGAGATGGGAAACATCGGCATTCATTTCCATTTCGAGTTCCGCTAGGTTTTTTTTGTTATAAAAAATTACAGTATCGTCCGCATAAAGTTGAAGAGTTCCTTTAATGCCCCACTTTGTTATGTCATTAACATATATTAGAAATAGCAACGGTCCAAGAATTGATCCCTGTGGCACTCCACATGTTATTTCACCCAATTCACTCATTTCTCCACCCAGTTCTACTGCCGAAAAGCGATTTGATAGGTAAGATCTGAAAAGTTCCAGAGGAGTACCAACAATACCCAAATGTTTCAGTTTTTCGATCAATACGTTATGGTCCACCGTGTCAAACGCCTTCTTTAGATCAATAAATATTGCCGCTGTAAAATCTCCATGGTCAATATGTTTCTGCAGATTTGATATGAAATCGAAAGCTGCACATTTAGTGTTAGATCGTCGTCTGAAACCGTATTGTTTTGAGGTGAGAATTTTGTTTTGTTCGAGATATTTCAATAGTCTTTCTTTGATGACACATTCAAAAAATTTTGGAGATAGCTGGAAGTATAGAGATTGGACGATAATTTTGGACATTTTTTTTACATTCGTCTTTATGTATAGGAATAATTTTTGCAACTTTTAGTTTGTCTGGAAAGATACCTTTTGACAGAGAGAGATTTATTAAGAATACGAGGTCATCCACCAGTTCCTCCTTGCAGTTTTTGAGAAGGAGAGAGGTTATACCATCGGAACCAGCTGCCGCTTTAGATTTGAGGTTGGATATGATCCGTAAGATTTCTGTTTTATTTGTCCCGATCATGTTAAAAGATTGTTTTGCTTGAGGTGCCGTGTAGATGGTATTTAAATCAGTTTTTGAAGTTTTTATGACTGATGCGAGACTCTCCCCAACTGAGAGAAAATATGTGTTGAAAGCGGTTGCAATCTCCTTTGGTTCTTTTACTTCTTCGTCATTTATGACTAGCAATTTACAAGCTATTGTTGGGTTTCGGGAGCTATTTGATATAATGGAGTTAATTGTTTTCCATGTTCGTTGTGGCTTATTCATGTTTTCATTAAGCAAATTCGTATAATACTTAGTTTTAATATATCTTCTATAGTTGGTGACAGTATTACGAGCTTTATTTTTTTCTGTTGTCAAAGGAATACTTCCTTGATTTCGTTTCCAAAGTTTAAATATGCTATTTCGTTTTTTAATCAGCCTATCAAGTTCTGCATCAAACCATGGAGTATTGTTAGGTCTTTTGTCTCCTATATTAGTTTTTAGTTTTGTTTTACACGAATTCATAACATTTTGGAGATAGTCAGCGAAGTTATTATAATTTTTGTTTACATCGTCAGACGAATGGGTAAATTTACAAGTTTTAAGTGTGTTATTTAATTTTTGATAATTTATTTTGTAAGCATTTGATTGGTTTCTTGCGGATCTGTTATTGGGGAGGTTTTTTAGGGAATTTTCATAATCCAATATAAGTATATTATGGTCACTAAGGGGATCATCAATATTTGAGATTTTTCCGGAACTATTTGTCCTATTTGTAATTATGTGGTCTATTAGCGAACTGGTGTTGTTAGTTACTCTTGTGGGAAATATTGTGTTACATACATAAAAGTTATACGATTTCAAGGTGTGAATATATTTCCGTGCAATATCAGTGTCTTTTGAAATATCGATATTGAAATCTCCAATAAGTAATGTGTCTTGTTTGTTTTTATTTAATATTATTTCTAAAGAGTCAAAGAAGTCTGTTATATTTGAGTTCGGCTTACGGTAAAAAACATACAGATTTATTTCCTATGTCAATATGATTACGTAAATAAAAATATAAAAACAAAACATTTAAAAAAAAACCTTTCTTCCGATCGATATTTTAAATTATATACGGAAAATTTGTGTTCCAACGTATATTTATCGTTTTTAATTTAATTTATGTCCAACATAATGCTTATTTTAATATATTTAAAAAAAAATTATTTTATTATATTTTAAAAGTAGAAGGGCTTAAATCTTTTTTTTGACATCACCGCTAGCCTCCAAATAATTGTTAAAGGTACCTCTAAAATCGCGAAAAATCTATTCCTTTAATCACCTATATTTAAATACATACTCGTAAATGACTTCTAATCCGTAATAGATATTTACTATATTTTTTGATGAAAAAATATCATTAGGTTTAGGTGAATATTTTGGCTGTTTAGTTTTCAGATGTAAAAGTTAAATTTTATATTTATCTGTATACTTTGCTGGCACAAAGAGGTTTTTAAATATTAATCTCTACTTTATTAAACGTATATCTTCTTTATAATATAGAAATGAATGTTTGCCTGACTTTGACTGATATAAGTAAAATAACATTTTATCTTTTTCGGCTTTATTCCAAGAAATGTAATATTTTTCTGTATTTTTACTCATCAATAAACCGGGAAAAGTATATAATACATGGAAGGGAGGTAGAATATATAAAAATATATTTTAATAATGTTTTGTACAACATGTATCAAATCAATAAGTTTTATTTTTAAATTTCTATAAATAAAAAAAAATTATGTTTTTCTCTCTGTTCTCGATTTTCTCGAAAATTACTCCACCGGTTTAGATTAGAATAGCACAGTTTATTTTTATTTAGTAACGGAAAGATTTAAAGAGTAATTTAAATGAAATCCAACATGCAAAACTGTTGCTATAACGTCTTAAAATTAGAATGAAAAACATTGAACCCTTCCATGTTGTATTGGGGTTAGCTCATAGATATACCACTCTAGTTATCCACAGATTACATATTCAACAGAAGAAGGTGTGTTTGGGTAGAATATTTTCAAAATGGAAACCACGAGTAGGTACCTACTTAAGAATTTTATTATTTAGATAAATTTTGAAAAAATAAATGTTTTGAATGAAATAAAATTTTCAAATGATTGCTTTATTGTTTAGAGATAGTAACAGTCGTTACAGGGCATTACTTTCGCTGTCAAATAAATTATGGCACCCTAACGACAAGCAAGAACGCACAACTTCATAACTTTATCAAGAAACAACCCAAGTAAGCCCGGGTACACATCAGCTAGCAGGTACATTAAAAAGTAAATTCATTAGGACAGATTCGAATTTTTATTTCCATTCATTATCGTTAACAAGAATAAAACCAAAAAATATTTTTTAATTTAAAGTCGATGTTTAAAGGTACAGACATACTTTCGACATAAACAGTTTTATTAAAAATATATTTGAATAACAGAAATTCGTATTAATAACAAATTATCAAAAAAAACCTAGAGCCTTTGTTAACGGGTAAGTAGTTAGGAACCGTTTTATAGAAAAAAAATAACGACCGGGGATATAACCAAATGTAACCAAAATTTAAAAATTATTATTTTGAACCGTGGAATGAATTGCTTTACGTCCCGCGTGTTATTAGGCCTACTCGGATTTTCCATTATAAAAGTGGGCTCAGGGGTCTATTGCATCAATAAAATGGCCTGTTAAGGCTTTATATCGTTTTCAAAGCTGGCATAAACAAAATTGGCTAAATATATTTTGAAAAGGGGTGGAAAATTTTACATCAGTAACATGTAAGAATTCATTTTCCTCTCGAGTAAATGATTGAGAACAAAAAAACTTCCTTTTTTAAAATGTATCATCTTTTTTTATTCGATGTATGTTATTATGACCTGTGTGTAGTAATCCAAAATGACAGCAAAAAATTCCAAGATACTTCCATAACAGAGCGTTTTAACGTGTAAGTTTTTTCAGTGAAAATATCTAATTTTGTCGGTAGTCCGATGATAGATTGCTCGACTAGCGGTCGGTTGAATCGAGTTCAAAACACACACCTTTACCGATTTGCTCCTTTTTCTTAACAAATTATGTTGTTAACAGTGAAAATATGTGACATTAAAATGAACTCATATTTTCAGTTTCCTAGAATTCATGTTTTCACTGATATAAATAAATAACCAGGTCGATCGACAGCAGTTTAATATAAAAAAAACGATGTCTCCAAAAATATACCACGAACAAATCTTTCTTACTGGAAAACAAAGAAGCAATAAAAATTACGATAATTAATTTTTAATTTGTCCTCCGAAAAAGGTATAGTTTAGTTTTGACGTAACGTATGTTTCTCACCGCTCATATAATGTTAAATGGATTGTGGCTTTATCTCTGGGAAATAAGGAACCAATAAGCAAGAAGGAAAAAACACTTTGCTCAAATAATTTATGTAAAAAAGAATAAAGTGCGAACCGGAAAAAAAACCACAAGGAAGTCAGGGGCGGAAATGTACGGAAAACGGAAAGTGCGACTTCATATGTCGAGTATAGCGAACGAGGGAAATCAATATGAGCGATTTTATAAAAAGGCTTGTAATATTTTCAAAACGTTCTTAGCTAATCTCTATCGTACTTTATTTCCTTTTATGTGCGTGTTAATAACACTTTTAAACCTTTGTTCCTATCACGTTTTCTGGAATATGTAAAGCGTACTTAAGAGATTCTTTCTTACTGCTTTCAGCTGGCAAATGACTTCCGTGGAAAAGAACATGTTTTTTCAATCCGAGGAAAAAAAATTTGATCATTGTGTGATAATTATTTTCGGATATCGTCTAACATTTAAATGTCATTCATATACATTCGTTATCTTTTTCAGATCTGGTAAGGGATCAATTGTTTCACTAAGGTGTCTTCAGGAGTCCCTGGAAGCATGTCTTCCATTTTGCTTCTCTGGAACGTAATTTGTTAGTCTGGACACTCAACTAAACTCTCTCTGTAATTCTTCAAATTTGATAACTCCGTATTAGTATTGAAAGGCGTCTAAAAAATATTTAAAAAAAATGTTTTTCTTTTTAATGCATTATATTTATCATATTGCGAAATAATACTATAATTATTTCGAATTAATAAATGCTTTCTCTCGGACGGGGGATCTCCCCTTTAAACTATGCACTGTGTAGGCTCAGAACCAAAATTCAACAACTCACAAATTATCGTTTATTTTACAGAAATTTAACTACGGCTTTTAGCGTTTTTAATTTGCTTTCAATATAAATCATTACGCAAGAAAACGTACGATTTTATGCGAAGGGGCTACTATTTTTGTTCAATTTTGAATGAGCAGAATGGCTAAGTTATGTTGAGATGATCCAACAGATGTTAAAATGAATAGAATCCGAAGAAGTTACATAATTTAACAAACCTTTAGAAGCTGTTTTGACGCTAACTTTCCAAGAAAAACCGGAGACAATATGACAACATACTTACAATGGCCCCAGCCCGGAGTTGTAGGACTTTGGATATAGAGTACAGGGATGAGAAGGGAAGAAAAAGTGGAGGAGAAGGTTTGAAAGTAACTGGCAAAGTAGAAATCATAATAATTATACCTAAATCAATTATAATAGACCATTATTTCTTACCAGAGTGATACCGAAGAAGAAAATGAAGAAAAAAATACATAAACCAAACACGATTACGAAAAGATTAAAAAAATTGCCCTTTTAACTCTGTGATCAAAGCTCTACAAGTTTCAACAATTAAATAATAATAATTTGTTTTCAATGCTAAAAGCCCGTGAAAAACTTTTTTTCTTGGAATTCACAGTATTTCGCATAAAAAACAAAGAGCCTTTGACATTCTTTATATATAATGTGTATTGTCCTTGTATTTTTGCAGAAAAACACGATGATTCCAAAAAAAGCCAGGAAGTTATACCTTAAGGGTTTATCCTCGCTTTGTGTTAACGCTATTTAATATTCGACGTCAAAATGCTAAAACGCAGGGAGTTTTAAATAAATATAATTAAAATGATACAAAAACTTTATATTCAAATAGATTAACAAATTAGATCTCTGAGGCGAATTTGTGGTAAAACTATGTATGATCGTATGCAAAATGCTGAGTTCTGCAAAGAATGCAAGGCTGGTTTAAGCTTATTGACTAAGCTTATGAAAGGGAGGCTTATATGGTTTGGGTATGTAGAGCGAATGAACGAAGAAAGGTGTATAAGGATAATATATGACGAGAATATGAATGGAAGAAGAAGTCGGGAGTTATGGTACGATCAAGTGAATCAAATACTTGAGTGAGGGTATGTCAGAAGTCAGAATAATAGAAGAGATTCTATGAGATGATGTATGAATGTGAATGAAGAAAGGAGTGTATGCCAAGATCGAGTTGTGTGGCGGTCTGTTCTCTGTCTCCCCTGCGGGGAAACGGCGTCATGGTTAGTTAGTTACTTTGTTAATAATAATAATTGGATTACTTCTATAGAGCCGTCTTCGTCGGAAAATCACCTCAAGGGCACAATTTGTCAATTACTTTTCATCAGTACGATAATACGTATCTTCGTCGGCTGAATGTTAACGGGTAAGGTAACACACGAGATTGTATCTCTATGACCATATTATTTTTTGCTGGAAAAATTACATTTTGGTGCAAGTACGTGCTTAAAAGCAGGTTACCGATTTTTTCGTTTGTGCGAGTGTCAGAAATGAAAAAAAAATTTTTGAAGGAAAAATACTTTCCCTTGAGAATTAAAGGCGAATTTATAAAAAAAATAATACTGTAACATGTAACGTGCATAAAGTTTTGAATAAATTATCAAAAGCTTAAATAAATTTTTGAACAATAAAAAAAACATCTGTATCTGGCCTTGTTATTATAAACTACTATCTAATGCTAGATAGTGTGAAAAATGACGATCAATATTATATTTACATATATTCGGTAGGGCCAAAGGTCACATTTTATTTTACTATCCTACCGAAATTTGTCTACAATATTATTGACCAACACAAAATTTATGTACATACTATTGTAGATCCGTGAAAAATCATGGGCTATTATAATGGCGGAATTTGTGTAGCTGAACGTTTTAAAGTTGGGAGGCAGAAAGTTTTTAAATAAAAAATAACGATATTTTCACAATAAAAAATAAAAATTAAATTATTTCCACGGTCGGGAATCGAACCCCGATCAACCGCTTGGAAAGTAACTTTGCTGACCATTAAACTATCAAATATTGTAAAAACGGCGACATACATTAATTTATCATGTGCACTGAAAATAAGAATAAAGTGTTTTTGAATTTTAGTATTAGAATGCTGCAGTTACATCACAACCGAAATTATATTGTTCAATTAATAGTACAGTTATTATCAAACTTCTTATTCTTCATTGAAAAAACACTAGGCGACGAGGTTGAAAGTCCCGCTTAACATCGGCCGCATGTTTCGATTTACACAAAAAAAAACCATCACCAAAATGCGTACTTTATTTTATTCTGTAAAGCTCACACATAATTATTAAAATGTTTTACGGTCATATTATAATAAACTTAATTTGCCACAATGAACAATACGAGAATATCGGAAAAAGAGTTCGTAAGTAGGAGATTTTGATCCTTAAAATTTTTTTTAGGTCTGATACTTAATTTTTTTCTAGGCTTATAAAAAGACACCGAAAAAATGGACGGTTAAATGAAAGGCCAAGGTGTGTTCTAATTGCAGTATTTATTTAATTTATCTATGATATTTCTAGGCCATCAAATTCTCAAACCGAAAACACATGATTTTGCATTACTTCCCATTGCATCGCCTTACGTAAAATACACATTTCGTGAAGGACAAAAAAAATTTTTTTTGTCATATTTCAGACGTAACTTTATTATAAAATTTTGGGTATCAGGATGAAATTACACAAGAATGAATTTCACATAGGTACCAATATTACATTGCCAGAATTACACGTGGATAAAATTACACATGAACGTAATTACATATGGAGAGAATTACACGTACTGGAATTACACACATATAACAAAAACATTATTTTCAGCGTGTGATAAATAAATTTCATATTGTGAAAAAAAATAATAATTTGGGTTTGATGGAATACCTGTCTGATTTAGTATTTTGTCGCATATTTGAAGATAATAATTGAGAGATTTTTGTAAGATAAACGTTACGCATTTTTATGAGTAATAAGTTTTTAAAAATTTTGGAGAAATCATGTTTCGGTGTTGTAAAAATAACGCGTATTCTGTAAATTTACAGACATATATGAAAAACAATTTTATTGACTAAGTTATTTAAAAAAAATATCATACTAAAAAAGTTTTTTTTGACATGTGTAATTCCAGTAGGTGAAATAAATATGAGCTGTTGAAGTGTAATTACTTTCATGTCTAATTTCGTCCGTGTGTAATTCTGGCAGTGTAATATTGGTACGTGAAATTAACGTCTTTGTAACTTCGTCATGTAACCAAAATGTTGGTATTCTCAGTGCTTATTTTCGTCCGGGCGACACTCCCGAATGCTCCGTCTCTGAGATATATGTGGTTTATTTGCTAGTTTGTCCGCTTATGATATATCGTACCAAGCACCTTCTCTTACGTAATATAACTAGACATTTATTTAGGGAAAAAGTATGTTTGTGCAGAGCTGTGTTGATATAATTAATCGGTGAACGTAATCATTTATGTTTTGATATAAAGGGTTGGTGATCTCCACGTTTGGTTGAATCAAAGAATCACAGATTGCGCAAAAATGATTATCAGTGATTTTACGATACATTAAGAGGAATGGCTGCGCAATTTATTTCAAACAAAACTACTAGATATTTACTATACCTTTAATTAAAAAAGATCATTCAGTTTGAGTGGGTATTTTGATCTTAAATCCTTAGTTTTCTACGAAACAGGCTGCGCTGCCGTTCTTTCTAGTATTTTCGATTATTGAGGCTATATCTGGCGCCGCTTTTGCTGCAAGAATCTACAGCGAATATAACCTCTGAAATAATAAAATATCTCTACCGTCTTACCTATTACCGTATTGCCTAATTAAAGTGCAGTGGATCGATCCAAGGATACGAGAACCTTTCAAAAACAGACAGGGAACCATTTTTTTCATGTTTACATAAGGACATATTCGATTCCGTCATTCCTATCATTAATAGTTTTCCACATCATGACAAGACAATGAATATTTACAATTTATTACCCCATGCAAAGTAAAAATCATAAATATTTTTTTATCCGACGAGACTCTATATTCTCCAAAGAATTCGGATCTGCCGTCTTATTCCGTTTCTTAGTTATAGTCTTCCACAAGAAAACTCTCCATTGACAAATGCTGTTCAATTTCGAACATATCCTTCCTCAACATGTTACACTTTTTGTTGCACACCTTACAAATATTTGTTTCATTTCGTTGAGATACCTCAGCAACTGCTTGTTCGTGCTTAGTTCTGTCCATGGTTTACGCAGCAATTTTATGTTCTGCAAAATTTATAAATCTCGCTAGCACACAAAAAATGGCACAACGTTGCGGCACGCGTCATTTGCCACCTTGGGGACAAATCCAGTGCTCGTTAAAATAATGAATAGTACGTGTTGGTAAAAGCTTTCATTAGAACCGTGATTTAAAAAATGCTTTTAGTACGCAGGCTTATATAATAGTTCCATTTACATAATATTTATATATATATTTTTTTTTTTACTTTTTTTTTTTCAAATTTTGTTAATTTTATTTTATTCGTGTACATAATAATTGCAACATTAAAGATATCCTCATCTAATTCATTGCAAAAGTACCATTGATACGGAGAGTTTGTAATACCAAAAACTTGTGACTCCCTGACTACCCTGTGATGGGCAAAGTAGGTGTGACCCCAATCCAAATGTTTTATTCAGTTCTGGCACATTTTGGCGAACTAGTTTTATATATTATGCACGAGGATATTTCTTCTTCAGTGCATATTTTAGTTTTTAAATCCATAACGCGGCATTATAGTCGCGGCCGCAATTGAAGTAAAGATAATTGAAATAATTTTAAATTCCATTTTATCCGAGCTCCAGAATTATTGTTGCTTCATTACACAAAATTCGCGAGATTCCCTGGTAGAATAATAGATTTGAATATTGTGCATAAATTATTCAAAAGTGGCCAATCAAGCTTTAAACTCTTCCGGTATATTTGAATACAAAACTGTTAGCTAATTATGGAGAGCTAAAAATTGACTTTAAATATCGAAAGGCCTTAAAAAAATCTTACCTATTAATAACTGTTATAAGGTACTGCTTTAATAATAATTTTGAATGATTCGTACAACTTTTTTAAAGACAATTTACATATTGGAATAGCTTATTGATGGTTGTAAACCATATCGTAATATTTGATCATTGAATATTATCATCTATTTACTTATATAAAAAGTAAATAGATATCCCATATACATAAAATCGGATAGGTAATTCCAAGACATTGTATAGGTTTTTTTTAATTACAATGAGTTTTGTAAGCTTCACTAAATTATTCCAATGAATAAAATTGTTTTGATTCAATAATAATATATATTTTTTAATGATTGACGATAATATTAACAAATCTCAAATGAATTTTGAAACAGAAAAGACACAAAAGTTAAGTGTCGCATCTGGGACTGGAGTTAATATTATCTTTAGTGATTAAAAGAATATTACAATGAGGATTATAAGTTCAATAAGTTACTCCAATAAACTGAATAATAATTTTTAATTATTAATTATTTTTATTGAGATTTAAGAACCTCATCGTAATATTTAATCATTGAAGAAGATAATATTAACATAACCTAAATGAAAGATGAAACCGGATAAAAGGACAGAAACTAAAAATATTTCAGTCGCATCTGGGACTAAAACCCAGGTCCTCTGCCTATCCGGGCAACGCTCAACCGACTTAGCTAATGAGACAAGTTCAATTTGTGTCATCTTCATCGTTATCATATCTCAAATTCAAGATTTGTGAATATTATCTTCCATTGTTTTAATCTTATATTATTGGCAGCTATTTTTATGATGTTTACAAAGTTCTACCCGAACTCAACTCAATTGCGACTGAAATATTTTTAGTTTCTGTCCTTTTATCCGGTTTCATCTTTCATTTAGGTTATGTTAATATTATCTTCTTCAATGATTGAATAATAATTATTCTTATTTTTGTAAATAAATCACAAAACATGGATTTTACCACTAAAGAGATATTAACCTTTCTACTGAGTCAGCTTGCAAAGAACAACAATATTGGACAAATCATTCATTTATTAATTATGATTCCAGAAAGTGATTACCCATTTGAATAAATCATTAATTATTTACTTTTCTTAAATAAATTGTCCATTTCAAGGTACAGATTTTCAAATAGAAACAGTAATAAATTAGTTTTGGACAAAGTGTACCAAGCTTTATTTGCTCGTTTACTGGCCGCTGTAGCATTAAAACTTATTTTAGATTTATCATTTCTATATCAGGTTTCATTGGGGAATTTATTTTCACAATACCAAAAAAGCGGACGAAATTTATTGTTAGCACGCCGCGGGGGAGTTTATTTTTTCTGCGAGATATTTTCTATTCCTTTCAGTCCATTGTTCTTCTGTTGAAAGATGAAATAGGGTTGTGTGGGATATATGAAGTCACAAAGAGACCCCACCACTCCGCGAATCAGGTTTCCAGGATGCTAGTTACGTTGTTACTACTTTCTACGGAACTACGAAGTCATTGGTACATGGCTATGACATCCCGGTACGTATATTCTACTACCTAAGTTGGTCGGATCACAGACGCTAAGGCGCTATTCGGTAGTACCAACACCTGTCTAAAAGGTGCACGGATGAATTGAAAGGAAGGATGACGGCCTCCATGGTCGAGGGGTAAGGCTCTCGACTACGAATCCGAAGGTCGCGTGTTCAAAACCCGGTGTGCACAAGTAAATTTTATTTAATTAATTTGTGCTGTTTCACAATAAATATCGCCCTGGTTCAGAATTGAAACGTTGCTTGAAATGACTTTTAGCCGTGTTTGTGTGACCAGATCTGAATTGCCAGGTATTTCCCAACCTTCCGCTTCCCCTTCCTCTTCACAATACCTTCAGCCTCACAACATTTTCCAATTGGGGATGACATAGTCTTACTGGCTCCAGACGGTTGGGAGCAGTTGGGACTCTTGTGCGTTATTCATATAAAAAAAAAATAATAAAAACTGTCACTGTAAGTGCGTTGCAACAGAACGTGCTAATTGTGTAACAGAACAAATCTTTGCAAAATGTCCCAATTAATCTTATATGAAGTTGGTGATACCAATATTAATGAGCAAACAAACAAACGGTTGAGTGAAATCACATTAATAATAAACAAGACATTGTTAGTCCTAACCCCAATGAATCATGTATTTTATAAGTGAGTATTTGCAAATTCAATTAGATCATAATAATTTTACATTTTTTCATAAATGTCCTCACCGATGTTATTGAAAAAAACTTGTCTGCGTCAACTTACGCATTGCAGTAAGTTTTACGTTTAACAAAGGGTTATTTTTAGTTGTTTTGAAATACCTGCACAATGTGTTTACAATGTTTGAAGATGGTGTGTATGTGGCCATTTATAATGATTTTAAATGCATTACTAAAAAATCAAATTATTTACGGCTCTGCAGTTCCAACAAAAAAAGTGATATTGCTGTTTGGTTTTTGATTACAGGTTATATTCATATCTTCTACATATTTTAACATCATAGCGATTGTGTGATATTAAGACTGATATAAATGTATGGGGGGATTGAATCACGAAAATCGAAGCGAAATCTGTTATTTTGAGAAAAAGAACATCACGTTTTTCAAAGGTAATCGTGATGTTTAGAGATCGTATCTACAGTCAGAGGGTCAGTGTTATTTTGTGGAGACAAAAAATCATGGATTTAATAAAAATAGCTAGTTCTTTCTTTAGAATCACTTGTGACTGCCTATGTCAATACGTATGTCAAGCGAAATATGCTTTTGTTCATATTTTGTTCCGCCAAGAAGTAGTATAGATGAAATTGGATGAAATAAAATGTATTATACTATTTCCTTCATCGGTTATAGCTAGCTGCTATCTCGAGAAAGGCTTATATCTCTTAAAGCGGACAAATTATATTACTATAGAATCAATCAATCATAATCCGTTGATTTGGAGGCAAAAAGTCTTATGATATTATAACAATTTGAGATGGTTTATCGCTGAGACTCCTGATTAATGACTTGCAAAAAAATATTCTCATCGACGATGTTTTATTTGCGGGGAGCTCGCATATAATATTTACTTCGGGTGAAAAGAATCGGAGTGGAGTGAATGATTAATAACCAGACGCTATTTAGAGTACTGACTTTTCTATTCCGAGTCTTATATTCTACCTCTTTAGTACCTTCACACAAATGTAAGTCCAAGGAGCGTAGATATCTGTCGTGTGCAATGTCAAATAAAAATAATATTGAAGATCTAGTATCAGGAAGACCGAGTGAATTTTCCACCAAGTAATACTTTAAGGAGATTATTTCTTGCTCTTGGCTCAAGGTAATTTGAAATACAGGAGGTTTCTTACAGGATTTGCTACGAAACGAATGTGATATTATTTTAGGCTAGAAAAGATATGTAGAGAATTACTTATTGCTTTATTTGAATGTGAAAGGAACTTCTAAGAAATCTAACTGCTTGGCTTCGGACCTTGTAGGGGTTCAGTTCTCTCAGTCGTTTTTCAGAGCATTGCGGTGGAAATGTTAGCTTTCTTGTGGCAAAATTTTAAGGGATAAACCTAACTAGCCTTATAAATGGCTTAACTTAAAAAAAGGATTTTAATGGAAGTTCGTCGCAAAGCCCCAATCTTCCTTTAAATTCCCTATTCTCATGGTTAACGTTAAGACTATCATGACGATAGGATGGGCAATCTAGTAATGAAAAATCTCCGTTGAAAGAAGAAACCGAGAAAAGACTTAAGTAAGGAATAAGGTTTTTTGTTTGCGATAGTCAGTGTTGAACATATTTTGATGGTGTTTGTTTCAATCAATGGGACACTGATCTATGTATTAATTTCATCAGCAGAGTTATTTTCCAGATCGTTCGACTTGTGTTCTCTTACATCCTGCTCTACAGTAGGATCGATTACTGCGTGAACCGCATTTGTGTAACCTAGGTGTTTATTTGTTTTTCAAATCATTCGAATTTGAGCGGCCCCTTTATGCGTATCGCAATTTATAAATTTCAATTCATTGTTCTTCTTAAATCGTAATAAATAGAGTCATGTGTTTCTTTAAAAAATATACGAAATTGAAATGCGAAATCAGCAATATTAATAAAATATGTTGGCATTGTTTTAACAGGTGCGGGAGAAAATGCCAAGCTTGTTCATTTCCCATATTATCTATTATTCTTATGATGGAGACTTTAATCATGAAGATTTCAAAATCGTCATGTAGTATATAGCTGAAAGAAAAATTATAAATTGTAATCCCAACAAAGGCTAGTTACGCTTTGTGAGATAGGGAATACACCAAACAATAAAAATAATTGATAAAAAAAAAAAATGTAGTTTAATAATTACCGGTAGCTTGTATAATAAGCGTTTTTTAAAAGTTTTTATTTTGTGCAAAAAATACCGCGACTATTTTCAATACATACTACACAAGAAACAAAATTACATTTCATGATAATAATTAAAAAAATAACTTTTGTCTCTCAATAAATTCAAGGTTTACATTAAAGATATACAGATATTTGTTATTTATCAGCACCATACCCCGAGTCATGCTGTGCTGAGCCAACACGTCTGTTCTACCAGATCATGGTGCCGCCCCTGGCAGTAATTGTGTGGTACAAATAACTTATATAACTCGAGGAGGGATTGACATTCTATCAAATTAGACATGATTTTGTACGTTGTCACTGCAAGGGCCCCACTCCTTCTAGACTAGAGACTTTGGTAGGGCGTTTCAGAGACCAAATATTCATGGTGAATAAATTGCAGGTACTTGCCGTGCATTTTCATATATACATGTAGATATTTTTTTTTTTGGATTTTATCCAATATCTCTACATACTGTTTCTGGTATGGGGCCCATACAGCAGAAGCGTAATCAAGTTTATACCTTATGATGCTGTTGAACATAGAAGTCATGGCTTCGGGCATAGTAAACTTTTTGCTAGATCTTATAACAAACCCTAATAAGTGCTAGCACGATGTAAACAGCTGCAAAATATGGTCTTAAAACGTAAGTTTGGAATTAAAGACTACCCCTTCCTTAATGGATTTTACAGATGGCAATATATCTTCCCTTATTTTATAAATTTATTTTTTTTGTGTTCAAACATAAATTACTATCGTCAGCTCGATCACAGAAATAATTTCTCCTCATGCTGCGAATATCAACTTCAGCTCTTGACAGACGAGTTAGACTGGGGAATAATGCTATGAGTTATTTATTTCTCATTTAGACTCAGCCTACACACTTTTGATTATCTTATTAGTCATGGTAATCGGTCTGTTAACGAAGGGTTGTTAATCAGATCCACCGCCTCCCTTTTCCATGCTGGTTAATCAAGCATTTGGGACTGTAAACCAGATATAAGTGACCCATTTCAACTGACTGACGAACTTTGAAGGGTCAGCGTACATAAAAAAGTTGTTGACTCTTATTTCCCAGCATCGTTGATAAATATTTATCTAATTACCAGAGAAACCGAAATTTTTTAACTTCTCCAACTTTCAAGGAAATACTTACAACTTCTGGAGAGTTTTAAAAAAAAAAAAAATTTTTATTGGGATAAGGATAAAAGCCAATTTTTATTTGAATTGCACCCAATGTTGAAATGTACTGCCCTGTCTAAGAGAAACCGTTACTTACCTGAGTTTAATCTGAAGAGACCGATTTGTGGTTTCAATAAGTAAAGGAGGAATGGGAGGTGAGGTAGGATAAGTTAGGTGGCATTTTACTGGCAAATCGGAGGGCCACAAATTTAAGTGAGTCAATATTGTTGTAAAGTAATTTTATGCGCGAACAGAGTTTTCTTATCGGGTTTGATAAATTGTGGGGAATACTTTGACTATCAGCGAGGGAAATTGTTTAAGCAATCTATATGGTATTTAAAATAAATGATTTAATTTTTAACAAATAGTTGTTTTTTTTATGATTATTTGTGCTAATAAAAAAAAGTTTATTTATTTGTTTATTTAAAAACACAACATCCATGCCACCTACACATATATATGTATCGTCGGTTGGCAAGAAAAGTGATGTAACTCAAAAAGTTAGTTTCCCCGGAAATCAAAAAAATAAATATTGTGGTTTTAGTATATTAAAGTAATATCATTAAATAACAAACAAACATTTTAAATAAACCATCCAAACAATTAAAGATGGATGAAGAAATCATCACGGAAGACATAAAAATATGCTAAAACTTCAACAACTGCTTATGTAATATTGGCGCTTCTCTGGCTGGTAGTATATTCAATAAATATATCCAGAAACTGAATGACAATATTACATTAAAACATGAAAGTGTAGAATTAATATATATGCAACCGACAACTGAGCTCGAAATATTAGCTATAATAAAATCCGTAAAATCAAACGCGAGTGCTGGGCATGACAAACTAATATGCACAGTAGTACAAACACTTGTCCCACTTATTACACCTATGCTAACTAAACTGATCACACTGAGCTTGAAAGAAGGTCAATTTCCAGAAAGTTGCAAAATCGCAAGGGATTTTCCGATATATAAAGGTGCTTCAAAAACTCAAACTTCCAACTACAGACTCTGACCTTTTCCAATTTTATAAAAACAATATACGAAAGGGTAAAGCACGATAGGTTAAATAACTTTATTAAAAAAATATATATATATGCTAAACAAAACGGTTTTAGAAAAAAATCAAACACTCTTTCTGCATAACTTCATAAATAACCTTAGAACCAACATAGATAATGGAAATTATACCATAGCATTTCTAGTAGATTTCCAAAAAGCCTTCGACACTGTGAGTCTTGCAATATTGGTTAAAAAAATAGAAAAAAAAAACAGGTGTAACTGGCCCTGCTCTTAAACTTATCAAATCGTACCTAAACAATGGAAAAAATATGTTAGCAAAGGAGATAAAAACAGTCAACTCAATAGCGTAAACTATGGAGTTCCTACAGGTTTCATACTGGGGCCTCTTTTATTCCTAATATATATAAATGATATATGTCAATTAAATCTAAAGAGTGAAATATTCTTGTACATAGAGGACACTGCAATATTTTACATTGGCAAAAACCTGGAAATTTTGTTTGAAAAATCTAAACTGGATCTCGATACATTTAACAATTGGCTAATTAAAAACACATTAACAATTAACATTTAAAAAAAAATTGGTTAAATGATCTTGAGATCACCAAAAAGAAAAACGACGATTCATAAACCATTACAAATAGATGAAAGAAACCTACGAATTTTAGGTAGTGAAAAATACGTTGGTCTAAATATTGATAAACACTTGTCCTTTTAACAACACATACAAAAACTAAAAGAAAAAAATCATCCCACTAATTGGTGTATAGCTCATCTTCTACCAGAACACGTTAAGAGGGGGGCTTATACTTTAGTTTAATCCAGTTCCACCAAAATTACCTAATAGGAATATGGGGAAACACACACATACATACTTGAACGAATTGCAAATAATACAGAATAAAGTTTTTAAAAAACTTTTCAATTATAACCCAGACACCCTCAGAAAAAGCTATAAGAAGAGATGAACTTGCTGAAAATCAGAAAACTGTACGAATATAATATATGCCTCTTATTCTACAAAATACAAAACGGACTTATATACACGAACACAGCATTTATAAAATCTTCACAAGTACACGAACACTACATAAGACAACATAATAAATTGTACACGAATACAAAAAAGACTAAAAGTGGTAAAAGAAACATAGACCATGAGGGTGTATATATACAATCTCCTTCCCGATAGCTTGACAACGGAGAATCGGGTGAGAATATCGTATATAAAAAAAAACTGTTTAATCTCAAAATAAGTGAGCAAAATAACAATGCAGTATAAGAATAATATGTAATTTAGGAATAATATGTAAGGTATATAAATAATAAAATATTAAGTAATATGAAGCATAATATAAGTATTAAAATAGGTTAAGAATAATATGTATGAATGTAGTTAATTAATATAAATTAATTTGTAACGATTGTAATTTTTTTTTATATAGGAAAGACTTCAAGAAATTTTAATATTAGAGTTAAGGAACACGTGAAGTGTCTAAATAGTAATAATTATTCTGAAATTGCCAATCATTCTTCTGATATAAGCAAAGGTTTGACAAATTTGAAATTTCAGAAATTAGAAAAACTGTTAATTAACAATTAACATTAAAAAATAGTCAATTAACTGTAATCAGTAATCAAATATGTTTTAATTAGCTATCGCTCGAATTTATTTCCATATTAATATTGATGATAAAAATAATTTCTTTTTTGATTTCTAATATAAATTTATTATTCAATGTTTTATAATAATTTTTCATTAACATTTTTCAATAATTATTACCTACTTCAATTAATTTTTGTTTTTGTTTATAATTTGTCTATTCTTACCATATAATGTTCTATTTTTATCATTTGTCTATACTTAACATAATTATTTTTTAGAATTCTGTATATTCCTGACGAGAAAAACTTCGCTGTCGAAACACGTTGATTTGTATGTATTACTAAATTGGGGATTAAAAAGTAATTTTTAATTAATTTATTAATAATGACGGCACAAAGCGAATTACCATTTTTTTTAATAAATTATAATAATAATTTTATTTATATTCCTGACTACTGTAGAAGGGTTAAAAGTACTCTTGTTTTGACATATAACATTTTTTCTCTGTAAACACCTTTTAAATGACTATTACTAACACAAGTCAAAATGTTTCATTATTCTACCAAACATGTTAATTATTAGAATTCTTTTTCAAGCCGATGATTTAATATTATGTACAATATAAAAAAAACATTAATAATTTTACAATACAATTTAATATTTTAGAAATCCCAGCCCCGGAAATATTGCCTATCGGTATCCAGCTGTTTCCTTCCTGTTTCTTATATAAAGTGCGGTGTGGCCTCGACCGCAAACTAAGCATAGGTTTTCTAACCCCCCATCATCAGGCACAGCACAACAGTCATAGTATTATAAAAATTCTCGTCCATACCAGAATACGTGAGTGCGCATTATATTTAATTGTTAATCATATGAGCGTAAAACTAAATCAATCGGATTTCATTCCACTGTTGTGTGAATAATCTTACATATCCCCCTTTATCATGAAATGGCCAAAAATCTCTTAAGAACCATTCTTCGTGAAATTATAAAGTGAGATCTCTCTTTGATATTGAATTAAGTAATCCAGATTACATTATTCCTAGAACATAATAGTATTCCAAAACAAAAGATATACTCAAAGTAATGCGTAGAAAATCTCGGGAAACGGTTTAACTTTGTATGCCAAAAGACTTTACATAAAATAAGAGATAACGTACAAATTCAGTGATTTTTGATAATACGGACAAAGACGGTAGATTATTTGACTGCTTCAAGTGAATAATTAATGCTTTACCCGTATTTTCAAAATAAAATATCCAAACTACGCGATTCAGGATATTCACGGGAAATAAGCATTACGTTTTATGGGGTTTTGGGTGGTGGTAGACTTCTTTCTCCTTCATGACCAAAAGCTTTGGAACGCATTTTGGTTTCCATTACCTGTCCTCATATTGTATATATCCCGAAAGATACCATATTGTGAATATAGTGGCTAACTAACTAACTGACTAACCATCACGCCGTTTCCCCGCAGGGATAGGCAGAGAGGATGGACCGCCAAACAACTCGATCACTTCTGGCTTCATACATCGTCTCATACATTTTCTTCTATTATTCCGACTTCTGACATGGCCCGACTCAAGTATTTGATTCACTTGATCGTGCCATGTCTTCCTCGGGCGTCCCCGGCTTCTTCTTCCATCCACATTCGCGTCATACATTCTTCTTTCACTCCTTTCTTCGTTCATTCGCTCCACATGCCCAAACCATCTAAGCGTCCCTTTCTTAATCTTACTCATTACGCTTACATCAGCCTTGCATTCTTTACGAATTTCAATATTTTTCACACGATCATACATGATTTTACCACTCATTTGTTTCTGAGATCTCATTTCTACGGCATTCAGTTTACTTTCATCCTTCCTCTGCCAATTCCATGCCTCATTGCCATACATCAGATTACTCATTTTCGCGCCCAAGCCCACCTCTTTCAACTCTTGCATACAATTATCCATGTATAGATTGAATAACCACGGTGACTTTACGCACCCTCAGTGGCAAAATACGTTAAGTCGGAAATTTGATGTTTTGACTAAATGATGCCGTATTATGAAGCTTTTCACCCTCTATAATCTGGCAGGAAATACAAAGTTGTGTAAATTAAAAAAAAAAAAGTAATTTTAAATATAAATTTACCGTTAAATCACTTAACATGTGTTTTAATCGAACCAAAAGCTACATATCACTTCTGAATATATAACTTTGATTATATATGATTATACGTACAATTTATAAATCGTTATTTAAAAGTGAATAAAAAATCAGCTGATCAAAACACCGTGTTATGTTGGTACCATTGCATTTCTAACATCTGACGCCACGCGAGCATTCTGTTTTTGGAGTAGTATGAAGAATTTTCTTTGTGTTTTTAAAATGTGTTTTCTTTTAGTTTTGAAAAAGTTTGAACTTATTTTGGTGACTTTAAGCTCTATAATTGTTGTTTAATAATGAAAGAAAATAGAGTATTCATGATGGAACCAATTATTAATACGGATATTATGATAACGTTAATGGTCAATATAATTATTCTTTGAGTTAAAGTTTCTTGAAATGTACATAATTTTATTACTTATGTTTAGTTATGGTTTACCATGAATAGAATATACAATTATGTACGGTAAAGCTCATTATTGTTTTGACATTTGACATTCTAACCTCAAAACTGATCAAAACCGACCGGCCATAGATTTGGAGCGTTTTGGCGGCCTTCGAAAAAACGAAATTTTGAATTTTTTTTTAACTATGGAAACTAACTATAGAAAAAAAAAGAAATATACTGGTATTTAAGTTTGAACGTCATTAATCATAAAAAAAATTGACTGGAGTTCCTTATTATCTTTGCGATCAATTCAAAGAAAACGAATTACGAAGCAAATAATAATAATGAACGTACGATAGTTTTACTATGCACAGCAGTACATACCACGGTATTGGTTCGTATACGAGTATAATCGCACCAGACCTAAATTGAAAACTTTGCTCCGAGTGAAGTAATATCCTTAAACAGTTTTTCTTCACCCGCTTCTTTGGAAATAAATGTTTACTCGCGGTTTATACGACACATTTGGAGTATTTATTAAGAAAATAGGAAAAAGAGAGATGCGAGACCGGAATATTGGGGGAAAAAGCCACCTTGTATACTCCATCAAAGGACTCAGATTATCCGTAGGAGATTGAAGATAAGATAAGAGGTTTACGGGAGAGTTAAGCAGATTCGCGAGATTTCACCCACACTAAAGCAACGATTGATAAAGGTGAGATAAATTTTATGTCTACGTTTTTTGTATTTTCATGCCAAAGCATTGTGTGTACCGTCTTTTCTGTCAATTTAATTAGGGTTACTGTTCTTTCTAAAGTAAATACCATTTTGACGGATATATGTATATAGAGCTTACATATATTATACTATTATATGGTATCCAGTTTACAGTGGCCGGTCAGTGGCTGAGTTGACACCGCGTCTGGGTTGCACCCAGCCATTGTGAGTTCAACTCCTCGGCTGGCTAAGTCCTCCATCACGACACAATCCATATCTACCGCTTACTGAGATGGTAGTAGGAGAATTTCAAATATAGTCAAATTATCCGTAATCTGGGAATGATTGTCTTTCTTTAAAAAAAGCACAAATACCGCTGGAACCATACGAAATTTATTGGGAAGGAAGTGTTCAACAGATCTTTCTAAGAGCAACTCTTAAATTGGAATTCGTTTACGGATGTTTCGAGCGGTTCCATAAATTGTCGGTTTGCTGCGAAAAATCTCGAACTAACTTTTGGTTGAATCTCTTTATCATTCTTTTATAAGATTCAATCACTAAAGGTATATAACCTGTCGAACGGTTTCGAAAGAACAAAGTATTCTGTTCTTATCGAACTAACGTTCTAGAAAGAAAAATCTATTGAGATTTCGTCGGTTAATTTCCGCTGTTCTGTGAAGATGTATTTATACTTGTACGAACAGATTTAACACTGTGAATCTTCCTACGTTTAATTATGAAGTTCTGTGTACAACATCTTTCACCCATTGACCGATTGAATTAGGTCTAAGAATTCATAAAGCTCCACATAAATTCCTGAAACATGAACGAATTCAATGGAAGCTTGTCGCATCTGTTCCCTCAGATTATGAATTAATTAACGAGCGGATTCCTTATTCAATGGCGGAACCGCAATCTTACAGTTTCCGCCAAATTACTATTAAAACTTCTCTTCCCAAGGGTTACTCTGAAATATTCACTGGAATATCCACGGAACAATGAAACTACGAGAGCGGAACTTTGAAAAATGGGATGAATAGTTGAGTTTACAATAGTCTGACAATGATTATTTTATCATGTACAGAAATGAATTCTTGCATGAATGCATAAAGACAGCTCTTGATATGAGATGATATATTAAAATGCCTTGTTTTAGAATAGAATACAAAAGCTTTTTAAAATGCAGCCTAAAAAGGATATTCCGAATAAAAATAAAAATAAAAGTTTTTTTTTTAAATTTTAGGATTAAAGAAAAATACTTTTGATGTCTTGTAAGCAAGAAATGACAATTGAATCAGATTCGTTAACGCAAATACCTAATTCTTTGTTGCATTATACTTACTGATGATAGAGTGTGTTTTATTTTAAAATTTAACTGTTTTAATCCTGCAAGTCTCTTTACACAACACAGAGAATTACTTAAAACTTGTAATCATTACAGAAATGTAATATTACAATAATTCTTTAAAAATAAATCATGAGAAGGTTTTATGTCATAAAATATTAAGAACGTGTTTACGACATTCTATAATACATCAAGATTTAACAAAACCGTGCCTCTTACGAAGTTTGCCATTAAAGACCCAAATGATTGTTATGTTTTTTGAATATTAACTAACTAACTAACCATCACGCCGTTTCCCCGCAGGGATAGGCAGAGAGGACGGACCGACAAACAACTCGATCACTTCTGGCTTCATTCACATTCATACATCGTCTCATACATTTTCTTCTATTATTCCGACTTCTGACATGGCCCGACTCAAGTATTTGATTCACTTGATCGTGCCATGTCTTCCTCGGGCGTCCCCGGCTTCTTCTTCCATCACATTCGCGTCATACATTCTTCTTTCACTTCTTTCTTCGTTCATTCGCTCCACATGCCAAACCATCTGAGCGTCCCTTTCTTAATCTTACTCATTACGCTTACATCAGCCTTGCATTCTTTACGAATTTTAATATTTTTCACACGATCATACATTGTTTTACCACACATTCGTCTCAGAGATCTCATTTCTACGGCATTCAGTTTACTTTCATCCTTATTCTGCCAATTCCAAGCCTCACTGCCATACATCAAGGTTGGTATCAGCACTCCATTGTGGACTGCTAGCTTCGCTTCTTGGACAACTTTTTGTTAGCGCCAACCGCATTCAGTCCTCCGTTAATGGAGTTTTCTGCATTCACCCTTCTTTCAATATCCCTATCAGTCTTTCCATCTCTCGTAAACATACTTCTGAAATATACAAACTCATCGACCTGCTCCAAGTATTCGTCATTCACAACTATATTGCACACTGTTTTCGTACTCTCTCTTTCAAACACCATGACTTAAGACTTGCTTTCATTCATCATTAGCTCGTTCTTCATGCATACTTCATTCATCCTAAATACAAGGGACTGTAAATCTTCCATACTATTAGCAATCAGCACCGAATTATCCGCATACAACAGGCAACATACTTTCAGATTACTCAAGGTTTAAAAATACCTTAATCATAACAAGTTCATAAGGCAAATATTTTGAAAATTTAACCATTCGCGTATAGGGTAAAATGCTTTGTTCTCAATTAAAACTACAATAACTTAGAACCAATTCAGACTAAGTATCCAGTCTTTGAGTTGAATTGTTCTCCGGGGTATCTAAACCAACAATTTCCTCAACAGCTTGATGCAAATACGAGGGGTTGTTCCCTGCTTTTTGTAGCGTCGTGTAAATACGGCGGGGTTAGTTCTACTGTCGGCGCTGTTCTTATCATCACAGGAATTACCCGGGGTTAATGATGGCTCCCAACTTTTTCATGCACTTTCCATATATGCATATGTTTGTAGTACGGCGAAAGTTTCCGTATAATGATATAACGTAAAGAAAAATAAGTACATTACATTTTGTTGGTAGTTTTGTTTTATTATGCAGTATGCAAAGATAATTATACCGAGAGAATGACGTTTTAAAATCGAGAACTAACTAACTAAATTTAGCATTTTTAAGATGAAATTATACCGAAGTCAAAAGAATGACGTTTTAAAATCGAGAAAATCTATAGTCTAACTAACATTTGAATAGCATTTTTAGGGTAAATGTGGGTGTAAATTTAACACACACAAAAATGAACAAAGGGAAATAAAAATAATTAACGCACGCTTATTGAAAAATTACCTGGCAACGAAAACGGCAAACATCAAACAAATTCCGTACTCATTTGTACTGAGGTATAGAAAAGTTCAAATTGTTTTCGGGTCATGTTCTTTACATACTCAAAAGGGGCGCAATTTGACTGCATGAATCGACCAATAGAACGCTTACACAAGGGCTTATTCTACATAAAAGGCATGCGTTTATCCTGATTGGTATCCCATGACGAATGTATTTGCGGAAAGAGGATTTGAATGCTTTGTTTGAGAATCGAAATTTTCCACAAAACAAAAATTTCACGGGGTAGGTACTATTGTCAAACTTTGAAAGAGGATATTTTCTTAATTGTTCAAATATGGTCGCTTTATAGTCCAATACTTTTGTTTGAAAAATTGGCCGTCTCCCTTTTTTCACAAACAGTAATGAAAGTATTTATAAATCAAATTAAAACTATTCATTAATCTAAAATAAATGCTGAACGTGAGTTTTTTTTTTAATGTTAATGACTGGAGCTTTGATTTATCGAAGAAATTTATTTTTATTAATTGAAAACGCCACAGAAAAACACATGTTTTGGATGCTATCGAACATTCTAATTCAAATCCGTATTATTCCCATACATGAAGATGTCGGAATAGATTTACGGATATGTCCCTCGTGTACGATGTGTAACACTGTACATGGCTTTACTTCTATGAATAAAATACGTAAATGTTGATTGTTCCCATTTCTTGGAAGACACACGATTTAATTCCAGGCATAAATCACTAGAACCCTTAGACGAACGTATCAAAAATGTAAAGCTCGTTTTCTCACTGAACGACCTTTGATCTATATTTTAAAGGAATATTTACGTTTGTGGCTACGTAATATGATCCTTGCTGGTTTGTACTTAGTTTAACATAAATATTAATTTCTATTGTCTTGTCAGATTGGTTTTGGTACCCCATTGGCGTAGTATAATCGGTTACTCTTAGAGACAGAATCTTCCAATTAGTTTATTTACAAACGTAGTTACTAGAAGATTAAATAATAAATAGCAATATTTACACCGTAGTATGATTTTTTTTAATATTAAAAATTATAACTAGTTTATTTCAGAACATATAACGGGCATTTTCAGTTTTAATTATACTAGTCTGAAGATGTCCTTTAAAAGGTGAAACCGGTCCAGTCTGAAATAAGCAAGTTAAAGAAGGTTACAAAGGTTTTTTAATATAAAAAAAATCATCTGAAAATGGAATTCAATGATAAATTGAGAGTTTCAAAATTATGAAAAAATTACAATGCATTTATAAGTTAGGTTTAAAAATTAAATCTTCTGCCCCCTCCCTGGAAAAGTTCTAATTCTATAAATATGCAAAAAATATCATTTTAACACATTTGATGTTCGTCAATAAAACCGACCGAATATAAACACGCGGAAAATAAGTTATGTGAATTTTTATCGTCAATTCCAGGAAATCATAAATTCGTTTGCAGAACCGTTTTATTTTAAAGTAAATGACTTATATATGTTTTATGTAAACCACTATTTAATAAATAAACATGTTTCGAAACATGTTGATATATATTTATTAAATAGTGGTTTATACAATACAACTCTAATCTAATCATTTAATTTTAAAGGAATATTTACGTTTGTGGCTACGTAATATGATCCTTGCTGGTTTGTACTTAGTTTAACATAAATATTAATTTCTATTGTCTTGTCAGATTGGTTTTGGTACCCCATTGGCGTAGTATAATCGGTTACTCTTAGAGAGAGAATCTTCCAATTAGTTTATTTACAAACGTAGTTACTAGAAGATTAAATAATAAATAGCAATATTTACACCGTAGTATGATTTTTTTTAATATTAAAAATTATAACTAGTTTATTTCAGAAAATATAACGGGCATTTTCAGTTTTAATTATACTAGTCTGAAGATGTCCTTTAAAAGGTGAAACCGGTCCAGTCTGAAATAAGCAAGTTAAAGAAGGTTACAAAGGTTTTTTAATATAAAAAAAAAATCATCTGAATATGGAATTCAATGATAAATTGAGAGTTTCAAAATTATGAAAAAATTACAATGCATTCATAAGTTAGGTTTGAAAATTAAATCTTCTGCCCCCTCCCTGGAAAAGTTCTTATTCTATAAATATGCAAAAATATCATTTTAACACATTTGATGTTCGTCAATAAAACCGACCGAATATAAACAGAGGGAAAATAAATTATGTGAATTTTTATCGTCAATTCCAGGAAATCATAAATTGGTTTTGCAGAACCGTTTTATTTTAAAGTAAATGACTTATATATGTTTTATGTAAACCACTATTTAATAAATAAACATGTTTCGAAACATGTTGATATATATTTATTAAATAGTGGTTTATACAATACAACTCTAATCTAATCATTTAATTGAAAATGATGCTACAAAGTTGTTTTACCCAATTGAAAAAGTGTTACTTTTGTTAATGATTCATTCTACACAGGAGGAAAATTTCTGTGACTAATGTAGCCTTGGTTATATTTGTAAATGCAGTAGGTCTACGAGGAGAGGAAGAAGTGTACTTGTATCATATGGAGACCCCTTTTTATGCTAGAGAATACCTAAATACGAAGCAGCGAGTTATTGTACTCAGCAGCTCGGTGAATGACCCCTTCTCATGCGGCAAATGTCGTCCATGTACGGATGCTGGGCACGCGATAGGCGTATCTCCCGATTATGCATCAGTGCCAAAGGAATCAATGACGTAATGAAATGGACCCGGGATGACTGTATACAGTCATAGAAGAAAATTACGATGGCAAAAACCTGGCTATATTAAACGAAAATGTTGTTAATTCACGGGTTGTAAAATGGTGTTCAATCTTAATCTGTCTGAGTGCCCAGATGTCGCGGATCCAAACTCAACGAAAAGCTCTAAAGAAAGGCGTAGTTTAAAATTTTGTATTCCTTTTCGGATAGGAATATACCCTCAATTTGGACACCACAATTTAAGATAGTTTCGGTAAATGGCTTTAGATATGCTCTGTTTGACAATTCTTAAGAACCTATTTATTTTTATTTTTATATGTAAACGGTAGACTCACCATCTAACCTATGTATTTTAAGTGCATTGATATATTTACAAGAACTTTTAAATATTCACCTTCGTTACCAATACTCTACGGCAATGTTCATAGGTGCATTCGCTATAGACTAAAAAACTACTGGATCCACGTTGTCTAGGTTTAAAGCTATTGAAATCCTCGATCTGACTAGTAGGGGTAAAGGGGTAGGGGTAAGAATAGAAGTAGGGGTAGGAATAGGGGTGGTGATAGGGGTAGGGGTAGGGATAGGGGTAAAGGTAGGGGTAAGGGTAGGGTAAGGAATAGAGGTAGGGGTAGGGGTAAAAACTTTTATCCAAACCAGTCATAGCCCCGGGCAATGCCGAGTACTTCAGCTAGTCCATATATATACAGAAGATTGTCTGTGGGAGGCATTGTTTTTATACAAATTTTTATTTTATTCCGAGCTTGAAGAAGTTTTGCACATTTGGTCTTCAACACAAGAGGAAGGTCACTGTCTACATGATATTTCTTAAAACCACCCTTATCCCCCTTTCCCATCTTTTAAAGCAGAATTTTGGTACTCCTTGATGAAATTTTGCGCGCTTGTCAAAATTAGATAAAATTACTGGGTAGGGGTAACACACCACAATCTCAAAATTTACTCTAAACTGTTCATAGCCCCGGGTAACGATGGGTACTTGAGCTAGTAATTAAATAAGTAACTGTCTTTCTTTACGATTTCTGTATACTTTTTAAACAATTTCCATCAAATTAAACTAGCAACATTTCAACATCCAGATTTCACCTTTGGAGTCGAATATATTCGTCACTACAGTACGACCCTTCATTAGTTTCCCCATGGCATATCTGTGCTAAACCATTATGACCTCCACCAACTCTCCCCCACCATACGAAGAAGAAGAAGAACTACAGCACAAAGACTACGAGGGAGTCCTTCCTATCCTATCTATTCCCCTTACCACTCTTCTCCTATAACGATATCAATTTGGTTGGCGCGTATGGGTACCGCCACACCATGAACTATTCTTTGTTTAATCAATAACCAACATCTCTGCAATAGGCCACCCCGAGTGGTTTGCTACGTTTGGTTACTTGTTCCCGTATTCATAGGGCACAGTAGATTGGGAGAGTACGATTGAGGGAGACTCCTTCAACTTGACTCTCTCAACCCGTCGCCTTATACCGCAGTAGGAGTGATAGATTATACGACGGTCCTCCTAGACATACTGACCGCAGATTCCTACCCACCTCTCATTCCCTTTCCTTTCCAGAACTTCCTCTAGTTTATTTCATTTACAAGACTCTCCACACAGCATCTAAATTATTTTTTTACGGCTTTTTGTGTAGAGATAACGTAGAAAAGAAATCGTTAGTAAGAGAATTCACGAAATAAAACAATATTATAAACTAGGAAAAACTTATAAAGACTTATAAACATCATTGTAATATATTTTTAATGATTGAAGATAATATTAACAACTTTCAAAATGAAACATGAAACCAAAAACATAGAGAAAAGAAAAAGGTAACGGTAGCAGCTGGGATTCGAACTCAGGACCTGGTTTATCCGCGAGCTTGCCCTCTAATCTACTGAGCTATGGCTACCCCAATCCGTCCTGTCATTTTTATCGGTATCATGTATCGATTTCTAAGAACTATCAATACCATCTTCAATTATCAATTATTTCCAATATATTTTTGGCTTCTACCTTGACTACTCGACTAGAAGAATCTACCCGAAATTATTTGTAATCTTTAGATAGTATCTCGAATATACCTACGAGTCCGAGCCGTTACCGTTACCTTTGTCTTTTCTGTGGCTTTTCGGTTTAATGTTTCATTTCGAGGGTTGTTCTTCAATGATTAACAACATTTATCTACTAACATTATCATTTGATAGAAAATTAAGGATCAGCCAATCTGGATAAATCTATTCCAATGCGTATAGAGGTATGAGACAAAGTTTACTGATTTTTCCAGTGTGTCTAGGTACACTAGGTAGTACTTAGTGCTTAGTCTCAATGTGTATTCTGTAAAGCACAAAAGGCATGATTAAGCTCATGTCGTTTGTTACGGTTTAACTCCGGGTTTTAATTCCCGTAGCGGCACCAAATTGGAGAGCGTAAACAAACAGCAGTATAATTTTGCCGAACAAAGTAAAAACGTACATACAAAGGCTTCTTTCTAATTAGTTTTCTTATCAATATACAGTACCATTGAAATGGTGAAAGAATGTAAAAAAAATTACCCATGCTTAAAATTGCTTAATATTTTTATCTGTTTTTTTATGTGATACCACACAAGACTCTCGACTGCTCTTAACCGTCTGGAGCCAGTGAGACTATGGTAGCCAATTGGTGTATGTTGTAGGGTTGAAGGTATCGAGGAGGGGAAGGATATGGAGGAGAAGAAGGTGAGGTAGGTACTTGGCCATTCAGATCTGATCACCAAAGACGGTAAAAGCCATTTTAAGCAACGTTTCGATTATTTTCGAGTATCTACCACTCTGGAACGTGCCGCAAATAAACTACATATTATTTTAAATTCACAAATTGTGAAATAATACAATTTAATCAAATAAAATTTACTTGCGCACACCGGGATTTGAACCCGCGACCTCCGGATTCGTAGCTAAGGATCGTTCGACTCAATGACGGAGACCGTCATTTATATATTACGAAACAAGCTTCCTCAAAAAAAAGGAAGCAAAAACAAATTGACAAAAAACAATTGATTGTAAATAAAAAGAATATTAATCATAACAAGGACAAAACACAGAAATCCCGCATAGGCAAGCCTAGTGTGAGAGTACACTTGGGAAATGTACATGACGAAATCACACAGTCGTGAATTTTATGTGCTGCCAGAATAACACGGACGAAAATATACC
The DNA here is from genome assembly GCA_022606495.2 of Halesus radiatus. NCBI lineage: Eukaryota > Metazoa > Arthropoda > Insecta > Trichoptera > Limnephilidae > Halesus > Halesus radiatus. The sequence goes on from JAHDVE020006553.1 coordinate 122,770, forward strand.
AGGACGTAATGGCACATGGAGAGACTAACACATAATTAAATTACACCTACTAGAATTACACACGTCAGTTAATCTCTTTTCATTTTGTTTGAAAAGTTTTATTCACTATGTACCTTTGTTACTCGAATTTATTACTGCGCTACCGGTTTCGACACATCCGTGTCATTCACTAGCTTCTCGTTCTTAAAACTAACTTAAATTAATCAAGTACGGAAATAATTAGACATTATTAGGTAAGGGCAGTGGGAGGAATCAAAATAACGAGGAAACATGGTTAAGAAAGATAATTTACCCGTTGCTATTATTTTGTTTATTAAATTAATTTTAGATTTATTTATTTATTTATTTCTAAAGTTCATAAGGCGCAGAATTGAAAATATGTGTTAATATTTAAATTTTTAAACTTCGTTTTTTTCTTTATTGAAGCTATGGCCTGTCTTTAATAAATTATTAGCAAAGTTGGAATAGTTATTTCGTAAAAAGAGTTCATGTTCTCTGATTCTAGTTTAAAAATTCTAGTAGTCACCAGAAACCGGTAGCGAAATAATCAATTCAAGTAACGAGAGTACATAGTGAATAAAACTTTTCAAACAAAATGTCTAGAAATTGTTACATAGTTAATGCCCACGAAATATAAAAAATCTCCTTTCAATAGGTTTAATTTAAAATTAACAATATCAATAAAAAAACATTACCTTACATACCCATATTACATATCTATGTAAATGAAAAGGAAAAATAATTACCTACGCAATATTTGTACATCTCCAAAAAACAGTTCTGAAATTTATAAAAAATCTTATCACACATTAAAACGCGTAACTAACTCGAAATAGTACTGTTCTAACATAAACATATCCCAATTATTCATTCGCCAAAATACTAAATTAGACAGGTGTTCTGTCAAACTTAGCTTTTGTTTTTTTTTTTCAAAAGGAAACTTAATTAGCCCACATTTCTCTTAAACTTTAATAATTTTAAAAGGTTTTTTTTTCTAGCACGTATAATTCCAGTAGGTGTAATTATCATGTGTAATTTCATTCGTGTATAATTCTGGCAGAGTAATATTGGTACATAAAATTTACGCCTGTGTAATTTCGTTATGACACTACGGGGTATGTTAAAAGCATTTTAAAATTTACAAAGGCTATATCTAAATAGCCAGGTATTTCCCAACCTTCCATTTCCGTCTCTCCTTCCGCTTCCCAAATCTGTCAAAATTACAATATCCCCAACTTGGGGATATCATAGCTTCATAAACATTATCAAAACATGTGACCTTTTATTTAACGCCTCGTAAATCCTGATATATAATATACTCGTATACAATGTATGTCTATATCGTATTAACGGATTGTTATTTTGTATGTACGCGTTTTAAATTATTGAAAGGAATTTTCGTATTTAATCATGCGCAGGCACAGATAATTGATTATTATTTTACAAGGAGTGAGCACGAGAGAGAATGTCTAGGTACTTGATGATTAGTATTAATACGAACGGCGAATATAAATATTTTGATGTTAGCACTCGATAAATGGGAAATTTTGTGAAGAAATAAGCACATATTGTTAACTGTCTACTTGAGATTATGGTACTAGTAGAGTAATGCGTCGAGTTGACCGTGTCACACGAAAACAATAATCCAAGGAGTTATGGCGGAATTAATACACCCGGACTACAAATTATTAATTAATGAAACCCGTCAACATGAGAGTACCTGCAAAGAAATTGTCTTAAAAATTAAAAGCAGATTTTTATGCAGTCAAATTTTAAAATACAGTTTACTTAAGTACGTTTATCTCTCTAAATCTCATCATGGCCGGATTTGAAAATAATAAAACAAATCATTTATATTACATTCATAATTAATTATTTCATGTCACTGAAAATAATATAACCATTGAGAACGCTGAGCTGAGGATATCGCAAAAAATTTCAAATACTTTTTCACAAACATCGCATCGACTCTAATAGAAAATAATTCCTCTCTTAGCTTAGCTTATACTAGTACCCTCTGATATCTTAAATACTAATAATACTACCTCTGAATTATCAGATTTCACCCAAATAACAGAACTTGAAATCTCAAATCAAATCTATAAATCTATTAAAAAATAAATAATAATCCCACTGCATCATATATTTAACACTTGTATCAGAAATAGTACTTTTCCGAATAAATTTAAATTAGCTAATATCGTTCCAATACATAAATCAGGATCTCTATCAAAAACAGATAACTACAGACCAATCACACTAACTTCACAACTGTTTAAAATCTTCGAAAAATGTCCATAAAAAAACGAATTACTGATTTTCTGGAATCAAACGCACTCCTAACGCAGCCAACCAATACGGGTTTAGAAATAAACTTAGTACTGATGATACTTTATTTAATTGAACCAAAACCATATATTCTAACTAAGATGCAAACATCAAAACTGTAACAATTTTTCTGGACTCAAAAAATGCCGTTAACACCGTTAACCATAGAACTCTCTTAAAGGAACTATCCAACATTGGAATTAAAGATAATTGTCTCATGTTATTAAAAAAACTACATACTAAATCGTTAACAATGCACAAAAATTGGAGCATGCTTGAGCAATTTTGATCTTGTTAAACATGGTGTGCCACAAGGAACTGTATTAGGGCCTCTATTCTTGATATATCTGGTAAAATATTACGTTTGTGGACGATACTGCAATAAAGATTGAAGGAAAAATATGGGAAGATACAACCAATAAAGCTAACAAATCTATTGATATTATCAAAGAGTGGCTAGATAGAAAACTTCTTACTTAAAAGACTCTTTCATCCCTTTATATGATACTCAAAAGTCAGCTCCTAAAACAAACCTTAATTTGAAGTTTCATAATATTAAATGTAACCCGACCACTTGCTCAAGCTGTGAGGAGACGAAATCAGGAAAATTTATTAAGTACTTAGGTGTAAATATAGATTGTCAACTTAAATGGACCAACCATAAACTAAGATTCCTAACTTATATATTTTAACGAATGAGTAACTTATTAAATGTGAAAACCATGAAATTTATTTATAACGCACTAGTTCACTCATCTCTTTCCTATGGAATAATTGGTTTGGATGGAACTTACAATAATCACATAAAACCTTTGGAAATTGTACAAACATCGATTATCAAGATTATGAAAGTCAAAACCTATCCTTCCAAATAATTATTCCTAGAAAGTGATATTTTGGATCTAAGACAGACCTATAGTTATCAATATCTAAAATTTATTTACATGCGTCCAAACAACTTCACAAAAAATTCAAGTCGTTCTAGCCAAAGACATGGTAATTCTACATATGCAGTACCCCATTACAAAACCAGGTTAGCCCAAAGGTATATTAATTTTATTGCACCAAAAATATATAATTCACTTTTCATAACCTTCGAAGAGACCGTGTTATGTCAAAACATTAACTGTTATAAAAAATATATTAAATCTTGGATAAAAAACACTGAAATAGATACATTTTTCTTATAAGTCTTAACAGTCATCTATAGTGTTTTCTTTTAGACAGAATTCTAGCTTGTTTTCTTTTGTTTAAATTTTAATGGAAGAGTTTTAAAATTAAACTCAATTTTTCACCTATTGCTGGTACCAACAATGTATTATAATGTTCAATACCTTATTTTATGTTATCATTTTTCAATACACCAATGTACATTTTTATAAAACCTACTTTCCTTTTTTATAAAACCTTGATGTATGACATTGAGGCATGGAACTGGCAGAGGAAGGATGAAAGTAGACTGAATGCTGTAGAAATGAGATCTCTGAGACGAATGTGTGGTAAAACCATGTATGATCGAGTGAAAAATGTTGAGATTCGTAAAGAATGCAAGGCTGATGCAAGCGTAGTGAGAAAGATTAAGAAAGGGACGCTTAGATGGTTTGGGCATGTAGAGCGAATGAACGAAGAAAGGAGTCTAAGGAGAATATATGACGCGAATGTGAATGGAAGAAGAAGCCGGGGACGCCTGAGGAAGACATGGCACGATCAAGTGAATCAAATACTTGAGTCGGGCCATGACAGAAGTCAGAATAATAGAAGAGAATGTATGAATGTGAATGAAGCAAGAAGTGTATGCCAAGATCGAGTTGTTTGGCGGTCCATCCTCTCTGCCTACCCCTGCGGGGAAACGGCGTGATGGTTAGTTAGTTAGTTAGTTAGTACTTTCAAAACATTAGTATCGTACTTGTGTGTGATTTTAAAACGTGTAATGATCTTATGATCACCATTTTTCTTACAATAAAACCCTGTAAAATATATTTTTTTATTTATACATAACTTTCATCCTGGAAAAGCGGAAGAGAGCGACATCTATCGCCTCGGGAGCTTTTGATTACAGTGAATTATAATCTAATGATGCTTAATTTAGAAACTCGTTTCAACGCAAAACCACGAGATGGCAGTTAAAAGCGGGGCGTTTACTTTATAATTTAATCTCACGAGATTGGACCTAATAGAAAGAAGGAGTAACCAATTGAAGAAACGTTTTATATAAACAATGATTAGTGGAGACAGAAAAAAGAAATGTGAAATAATTTATGGTCACACGAGAGCACTGAGTTCAACGGCCGATATTACAAACAAAGTCTATAGGGCAATTTAGAGGAGAGTGTCATGAACTATAATCATAACAAATCCAGGTGGAGAGGGAATATATATCCATCGAAAGTGAGGGCAGAGAATAAATATAATGCACAAAATCTTAAATACAAATAAAAAACTGGAAGGTGATGATATATCTTGGATGGGGGAAGAGTGGGTGTGAATCAGAATTTGGACAGAAAGACGCGTCGTGTAAGGCCAAGCGGAAAAACTATGAATTAGAGAAAATAATTGAGAGAGCAATAGTTTCGACAGATGAAAAAAGAAAGAAACAAGGATTATACAGTATGGAAATTTCTGAAAAAGTAAGAGAAGATTCAGGCGTGACGGGTGCGTAATTAGAGTTCAATTTTCTAATTTCAGAAACGTAGATATTCACAAAGAAGTGAAACTAGACAGATTGTAGGTGAAAAAATGTGTTAATTGAGTAGATTCTGAGCATCAGAGAGAAAAGGGATGTAGATGAAAGACATACCAATCAATTATAAAATTTAAAGTAAAGGAATTCATTAGCGATGTTGAGATATATGGCCTACTAGCTTAAGGATAGTTCGACCATTTCGTCAAGCTTCCGAGGTTGACGATTCCGTATGTTTAGATAAGAGTGAAGAGTACTTGGATAGGCGTAGATATGAAGATGGAACTTGGGTAACAAAGAGTAATTAGAAACGATTAAATTAACACGTAAGCATAGGGAGTGTTTACTTGATGAAAAATCATAAAAAGCAATGGGTTTTGAATGATCTGTGATTTACATCGGTTTTTTATAAAAATAAGTGTTATTACCCATCATAAAGAATAAATTAATTCGATTTTTAGTTAGAAGGGGACAGAATTAATAGGCCTGGCTAATAATGGGGTCAACGTGCTCCGTTTCCAGTGTCGGAATGAGGAAGTCGAAGGTAAAATTATCCGAAAAATTATTATATAAAATAAATAAAGGTAATGAAAAATCAGTTAAGAGTGATATCAATCGATCCAGATGACAGTATATGGACGACGACAAATACATATGAAGGGGTATTGCAGTTAGACCAGGGTGAAGTAATGCAACACTTTGAAACATCATTCCGGAAAGGTATATTAATTAACTTTGACAGGTGAGATAGGGTAAGAAATGTAAAGTAATATTAAGATTAATTGAGAATTGCACGAAAAGATGTGTTAATCGATTATTCACGTGTTAGATCAGAAAAAAACATGCTACCATCGGAAAATGCACTATAAAAATATATTTCATATAAAGTTGTCACCAAGGGCAAGGGCGAATTTAGAGAATGTGAAATTAAAGAAAGTTAGGAATGCGCATCTATAAATAAATTTCAATAGGAATATAATGGCTATACTTATGAGATATCCGAGGTCATAGATGAGAATAGCAATAGATAATATTTTCAGAAATAATGAATCTGAATTTTCTATTTTAGGACAAAGAACAGAAAAACGCTCTAGGGAGGATAATAAAGGGATTAACTGAATGCGATCCTGGCTAATGGGATGGAGTAGTGCAACAGCTGAGGCGTTTCCGTGTTACCCAAATGTTTACATTGGAGATTTATATTCGAAATAAGTGTTATTTACATGTGGATTTACGAGTTGATAATGGACGTAATTTAATGTAAATGTGAAAGGTAGTTGGGACCTTTTGTTATTAATCTGGGTATAATAACGGATTTTGGATCATAAATCGGCAGTTCGCCGGGAATTATACGATGGGAAAGTTTTGATCGGGCGCGGACGGGTATCAAAGTAATTAACAGTATTTTATACTTCAAATATTTCATCTTGATTTGAGTCTTAGAGTTAAATAAAGTGTTTTGTATTAGACTTGATAATTGATTTAATTTTCAAAAAAAAAAATGTTGCTTCAGTGGATTAATTGAAGTGTAATAATAAATAAAGTGATATATATATATATATAATAAATAAAGTATCTTGTGTTACAATCTTAAAATTAGGAAAATAATAGAGAGTTCAGAACATCAAAGTCTAAGATAGGAATGCTAGGAATACAATTCTGTCAATGGTATGCGAGACTCAATCTACAATCGAATATTCGAATTTCAGTACACCTTACAAAAGAAAAGGTACACCATTAGGTGAGGGTAGTGGGAGTGGTGATTTGGAGGGGGTAGGCGGTGGGAGGAGTCAAAGTTAATAAGAAACATGGTTAGCAAAGGTGATTTACAGGGAGCTATTATCTTTTTTACTAAATTAATTATAGATTTAATTTTTTTGTTAATTTCTAAAGTTTCTAAGGAGCACAATTTAAAATATCTATCAATATTTGAATGTTTAAACTTAGTTTTTTCTCTATTGAAGCTATAGCCTCTCTAATAAATGATTAGCAAACTCGGAATACATACAAACAACATAATGGTCTCCCGATGGGTAATCCCGCTTCTACCTTGTTTGCTGAGATTTAAAAAAAAAAAATCTAAAATAATTTTTGTATACAAGATAATAGCTCCCCCTGTAAATCACCATTGCTAACCATGTTTCCTATTAACTTCGAACCTCCCACCGCCCACCCCCTCCAAATCACCACTCCCTCTACCCTCACCTAATAGTGACTAATGTTGTTTCTGTACATGTTTAATTTAAGTTAGTTTTAAGAACGCTAGCGAATGGAACGGTTGTTTCGAAACCGGTAGCGAATTTAATAAATCAAAAATAACAAAAGTACGTAGTAAATAAAACTTCCAAACTAAATGTATATTTTTATCTAGCAGCTAAAATCAAAATTAACGTTACTAATTATTAACATTCCAAACGATTTTTTTTAATTCAAAGGTCGTTATCATTCTAAATAAACCGATAAAACCAAATTTGTAACACTTCCCGACGGGGGTCTCTGACACCGAAAGTAAACAGTCGCATATATCAATAACCTACATCCTCGAATGTATTAAACTAGGTCAACATTCCAAATCCCCCCCCTTTTTTTATCGTAATATATAAATAGATGTATATATTCCAATTTCAGTACACCTTACAAAAGAAAAGGTACTCTTACAATTTTCAACATTTAATTGAAAAATAACTATCATCTTTGAGATGAACTACCATCTTTTAGTGACCACGTACTTGTAGTTTGCGGACATAAATAATTTTTATAGCGTCGTTTTCATGGAAAAATTTAATTTAAAGGCGCTCCACATCCCTTCGAACATATTGATGAGTTCAAAAGAACAAACAAAACCAACAATAATAAAAATTATCAAAAATAATCATAATAATTCGTCGACGAAACGTTCCCGAGTTATGTAAAAAAAATAATTTTATCTTCGATTTAGGTTTTTAAGGTTCATGCTTTGCTAATTTTGGACATTTTGGAGTCCCACCCTTTTATATCTGTAAACCAAATGAAAACGTAATCTATTATATATATTTTATTATCATTTTTATCTATACTTGTATGTAAGATCTCTGAATATATGGCACAGATTCACGACCTGTGTTGGAGATGTCAGATCCACAATTTTCCGGGGAAACTGGATTATTGTGGATTATAAAAACCCATATTGTTTACATATATTTATAAATTGTAACTATCGATCGGACAGAGATAACTGCAGATTGTAAGCGTAGTTACTTCTGAACTTTTGATGCGGGGGACGGCCTTTCAACCCGGACTTTGCAAAAATCTTAAGTATCTAATGTTGTTTGACGAGGGGACGAAACCGGTTTGATCTCTTTTAAATGTAGCTTGTCTGGAGGACGGGAATTCGGAGGGTCTTGGACCCACGAGGAAGGAAGGTGCCCTTTTCCGTCGCGGTATAGAGGATGAATTCAGGAATAGTGCAATTAGAATAGCCCAGAAGCTAAGTTTTTCCGTTAAACTCACGATAGGAAAAAAAAGAAAATTTAGGGGCAAATTTAGGAATTATAGTGATCCTATAGGAAATTAACGTAGATTGCATACTAGGAAAATAATAGAGAGTTCAGAACATCAAAGTCTAAGATAGGAATGCTAAGAATACAATTCTGTCAATGGTATGCGAGAGTCAATCTACAATCTAGAATAGGGGTTACCACCAAATAAGACCTTGTTTTTCCATTAATTCGAAACAAAAAAGTACATAACGGGAAATTGACCATACCAGTGAGAAATTTTCCGCGAAAATTATGAAAATCGGAAACACTCGAATGTTAGCATAGGGCTAGGCTTCACGCGCTGGCCAAGGAGGAGAAAAACCTCAAATTGAAAGGAAAACTACAAAGAGTTTTCCGATCTCATTAGTTAGGAAAATTTAAGGCAGCAGTAAAGGAGTCATCTTAAATCGGTGGCGCGAACAGAAGTCTATTGCTAAATTAAATCATAAACGAAAGAAGGGCGGTCCACAGGAACGAAACTAGAGCAAGAGGGGGCTCTATCTCAAACGCCCACTAAAATCTTATTATACTTATGTACATATATGTGATAAAAACAGTAAATTCTGTTAACTGTCATAACTAATGAAATGTTTTTGTTTGTTTCTTATTATCACTTTATGTCATGTTTTATCTTCCTTATTTTCGCTACCACTTATTTTTTGTTTAAAATGAAAACTGTCACATAAGCCATGGAAATGTGATAAAAAACTATAATAATACCCACACACAGGCTTTGCCTTTGTGGGATGTTTTTGTTGACATATTTATTTTTTATCATATTTGCTCGTATTTTCAAACTGTTTCAAAATGTAATTATGTAATAAAAATTTTCAATAAAAACAATAAAAAAATTTGTCAGACGATAAATCTGTCTAGATTCATTCAAAACAATACGGTTCTAAAAATATTGATTAAATGTATTCGATAGATGTATAATTATTTTGTAGATATTTATATATTAATAATAGTGCTGTAAACAAAGTAATTTTTATAAATTATATTGATTAAAATTAATTTAATCGTACAAAAAATAGCAAACACAGTTTCATGCTTAAACAAAGAGGCTGTAATATTTAAAGCATATTGTTGCATTTATTTGTATTCCTGGAATAGATTGGTCTGACTCTATTTGTTGACATGACTTAATTTATGACGAAATTAAAAAAAAAATGCTGTCAAGTAATAAAAAAAAGGTATCTAATACCAAGTGGTCTATAAAAACGTAATAGTGAAAATATCATTTCGGCTGACCGTTAGATTTTATGGAGTTCCAGATGTGTTACATTTGGGCAGAAAGAGGCAAGTAGTAATAACTGCCTTTTTGGGGATACTTTTTTTATCATTTTACCGTATGACCGTTATCAACATCCACATATCCATATCCCCAAAAAAAGGATGCCAACACGGAAGATATTAAAATGAACTCCGTAGAAATTTGTATTCTAACCCCTTTCCAATGGCTCCCACGGGCGAGGGAAGGGTTGCTTGAATTAATGTTTAATTGCATGCATTTATCTTTAAGTCCATAAGTCCATAAACCTTCCAAGTTATGCGTAATTTATTAATGTTCTCTACCCTTTCTTTAGAATAAGACTTATGTAGGAATACTTTAATTTTGTTGTGGGTTTTATTGACTTACCAATATTTCATGTTGTGCCTTTGGTTGGAGGGCAAGCTTTTTCTGAAACAAAAAAAATCAAATCATTTTTATTAAAAAATACATTCAGTGAATAAAACACAGAAAAAGAGAACTATCTCCATTGTAATTTGAAGTCACTGATTAAAATAAATATATTTTGAAATATGACAGAATATCGAAAAAAAACTAGTGGTTTTTATGTACATGGGTCATCAGATAGGTTCGATTGATATTAAAACGAAAAATTAGCTGGATTTCAAATATTAATACTACTTGCAAAGTGATAACAAATATAATCGATATTTTCCCATCAGATTTTAATTAAAAATAACACTACTAAAAGCTCATTCTATTCTGATTAAATTCATTGTGTTCGCCTGGAGCTCGAATAACCTCGATATTTCATTGAATTTGTAGATGAACGTCGTTGAACAATGTTTTTAATTTTGTCGAACAAATATAACTTTAAAAACGCAAGAAATACTTAAAAAAAATATATTTTGTATTATTTTTTTGTGATGCTATATTGCCCTTCGAATACGTTATTAAATTTTTCAATGTCATATTATACTCTCATATATCATTCGTATCATAAAAAAATGAATTAAATATTCTTGTAATACTGTGACTACTCTTTATTATTACTATCGGGGGTGAAATGTCTTTCATCCCAAAAAGAATAGGAGAATCATAAAAACCAGTAGAAAATAATTTTAAAATTTGCATGGTAAATTAAAAGAACAAATGAAATTATGAAAGTTTTACAAGTGAAACCAATAAAGCAATAGAAAATAATTTTAATAATAAATAAATAATTTTAATAATTTTATCATAGAAAATTTTAACTAATTATTCACTACTGCGAAGGCCGATGTTTTATTTAAATATATTATATTGATGTATATTATTATCGCCAAAAAATACTGTTGTTTTCTTCTTTTTTTATTGTTCAAAATGTCGCTATGCTTCTTGTTTCCGAATAATTTTTGTAGATTTTCGCCAACGAATTTAAAATCTAAAATACCGAGAATTTACCCTGTCATTTCTTTATCACCAAAGGCTGGCTGTACGATGTTCTCTCACAAAACTGAAAGATCTTATAAATAATATGTAGGTTTTGATAATCACGATGTCTGATGGTTTTGCTGACGTAGCGGTCTTGTTTCAGACTTCGTCTCAAGCCTCCAGCTCTGGGAAATGCTCGGAGATGAATCGGAGTGTTTGAAGAGGTTCCTTTGTTAATCTAAGATTAGTGTTTGCTCAAGGGTGCTCGACGTAGGACCACCTCCACGGGGATTATGATACACCATGTAAGATGTTGGATCGCGTGTTTGCCGACCTGGAGGCTGGAGACGGCCAATCAGCTGCAATTACATCAAGTACAATCTGCAGGTTGTTGTCTGTCATCAGTTTTGTCAACAGGCTGGGTTTCAGGTAAACATTAATTGTAATTATGTATTTATTAACCCTTATTTGCGTTCTCGCAGCCAGTGTTCCTATTGATGTAATTTTCTATGAGCTGATAGAGAAGGTTTTTATCTACAAGCTTATCTCGAAAATAATTCAAAAATCTTTTTATAATTATAAAAACTATTTGGTTATTACTAATTCTTCCCATATTTTTTAAAAACTGAAAATGGTTTTCGGTGAACTCTAGGATGATTGCACGCCTGGTTGATTTAATTTGCAAATAGTCTGTCTAGAATTTCTTGGTTAACGCTACTGCTTCAGCTTGAAACGTCAAATCTTTTAGATAGCCATTTAACTAAAAGGCGAGACGCCATATTACTGTTCGTTCCATTTTTTCAAATGTTAAATAACAGTGTGGAAACGCAGGGAAAGATAAGTTAATATAATTTCATTATAATTACCAAATCTAAGGTAGTATTCTCAGTAAAAACAATCATTGCAGAAGTGTAGTTAGCATATGAAAGACCTTGCATTGAAACGATATGAAATAGCTTTTCATTTATTAATCTCTATATATACATACATATATATGAATTTTTGTCCGTCTATCTGTCGGGTTTGCTGAAAATAGCACAGTTTGTTCTTATTAGTGCTTGGAAGGTTTATAGAGTACTTTGAACGAAATCCAATATGTGAAACTGTTGTTATTTAGTTTTAAAATTAGTATGAACCCGCCATATTTTATTTAGGTTAGCCCATATATATACCACTCTGGTTACATATTCAAAAGAAGGTTTGTTTGGGTAGAATATTTTTAAAATTGAAAACAAAAATAGGTACCAACTTATATTTTACTTAAATATGTTTTCAAAAATTTTTTTTTCGGAATGAAATAAAATATTCAAATAAATGTATTTTATTTCTTTGTTTAGAGATAGTAGATCGAATCAATTATGGCACCCAAACGACAAGCAAGAAATCACAATTTAAAATAAAAAAATATCCCGAGTAAGGACGGTTCCACATCAGCTAGTAATAAATGAATCAATCGCTTTATTCGATTTTGGAAGAAATTTCATCTAAAATCTGAAAACTTGTTCTATTTCAAACCTTTGGAACAATGGAAACCCATCCATGCAGATCAAACAATACGTGGAAGCGAAGGCGAAGTACTTTCGAACTCTACATACAATAGCTTCCAAGGTCTCATTCAATATGAATTCGAAGGGTCTTTACAAGGGATTTTGGTGACTTAAGACCTGAACTACCCCACAAGGGAGAAACTCTGAGGTCCTTTATGGAGCTGTGTGACAATAACTATACCAGGAGATGCGAGGTACCTAATTGTTGCGCCATACAATGTGATGTGACACAACTTTGGTTGGTGTGTTGGGATACTAAAAGCTACAAGGGCCCTGTTTCGTTAAATAATTATGGAAATTTCTCAAAATTGCTGTGTCTTGAAAAAATAACTCGGTCGAGAATACAGAAACTGCACGTTTAAAATACCCATTCTATTTTTTTTATTTCCAATTTTTTGAATCATCGAACAAATGAAAAATATTTCATGATAAACAAACGAAAGGTAGACAGATAGACAAAAAGTGCGATCTATACCGATTTGAAAGAAAAACGATGTCACTAATTTAGCTAAGACCTTTTGACGCCTACTCTCCAAATAGGCTGAACAAATTGATTTTTCGTTAAAAAGAATTTCTATATCTAAAAACGTTTAATCAATTTCACCAAAAGCAAAACAAAATTGGCCATAACACACCTTATAAAGGCAAGGTCATTTAAGTGTACGCCATTTTTTCAGACAGTTTTTTCTAATGGCAGATCAGTTCTGCTCACGAAATAAATTACAATGACTGCCAACAAGGTCTAGAAAAATTCGCAGTAACATTAAAAGGTACCTTTATTAAAGATTTATCTATTGCCGGTGTAACCGTATATGTACATATACAGTAGGTTTACAATTATAAGAAACACCAGTAAAAACGAGGTACTTTACCAGCATTAGGTACAAACCGAAATTCAAATGAGAGAAACGTAAAATGCTAGAGTAGGCATAAAGTGTGAAATGGTTAAATAAATACTCTGCTTGCAATTCGAGTATTTCATTTGGAGTGATGAAAGCGGGTAAACACTGAGTGTTGCGGCATTTTATCAAGCGAAACAGTTCTTCGTTGGCGATTGGTGAAAAATAAAGTAGAAAAACCGAATAACTAAAATTTCAAATTACCAAACGTTCCGGACGTATGAACTGTGTGGAAACCGAATGGAAACCTCTGTACTGTGGCATTATTGTACTGCTGAAATGAATATTTTGAATATTCATTTTGTAGAGTTTTAGGAAATCGATACGACACAAAGCTTCGGACATAAGCATTTTTTTTTCGGGGCAATGTTATTTTTGGAATAACCGTACAGATAAAAGGATGGAATAAGCCCAGATCTTCAAAACATCCATCTTGTTAGAGGGATCCTCAAAATCTGGCAAGTAGTTTTAGAGCTTGTTCGTTGACAGTAAGAAAGAGTTGTCAAAATAACGTTTTCGTGCGGATAATTTCAATTCCAGTGGGATGTTTTTCTGGTTGTTTTCAGCCTGTATTTCTATGACGCCTGTTCTCCAAAGTACCTATCTTTGAAATATTGGTAAATCAGATAAAACATTCCGATCTGTCTCCGGTGCTTGATTGTAACCTACCCGCTAGTTCGTTAGGCGAACCCAATAGAATCGGAGTCGAGTCGTCGATTTTTTTCAGGATTCCATTGATTCCAAACCAGAAGTGGTTACGGAACTTATCAATAGGACTCGTGATTTGTATAGATAAGTTATGTACTACCTTAGTAATTGTGGCCTCTATTCAATACGCCCAGCTCACAGGAAGTTAATTTTCTGTATTCAACCTGATTCGGCACATAAAAGTGAATTTTTTTCAATTTATTAAAAGGAATGAAAAAATATTACATAAAAGAAAATCTTCTTATAAACGATGTTTATATAAGAGGGGACTGTATTCTCATATTGATATTTTAAAATTGTAATTAGACACGCCTTAGTTTGTGAAACGTTAAAATGGACAAACTTGTTCATGTTCCAAGAGGAAACTGTCTCGAAGAAACCATTTTCTGCTTCAAAACCCTCTGAGCTATTGGCAAATGAGTGCCCTTTAGAGACTTGTCAAACAAAAAGCTATAATGTGCTGTACTTAGACCGTCAAATCATTAGCGTGAATATGTATTGGGATACACGACAAAAGTTCAATATCGTGATCCGAACACGAAACTGAGACTACCGATGTCTGCAATAATAAATTATCAAATGCGTGGAGGTTCATAAATAAAATATTGATATTTAAAAGTCTAAAGAATTGAACGTGTAAAACAAGTACGAAAAGTAAAAATAAATTACAGTAAGGCCACTCTCTGACGGCCCGGCAGGGAATCGACATAAACCTCATGCATGACACCGACAGGGCACTGTGCCATACATTTCAGTGGGCGCAAGTTCACGACTCGGGGGGGAAGCGGGAGCGGCGCGACGTACCTCTGTTATACCAACAATTCAGCAGCCTCTCGGTAAACACGCATCCCGTAAATCCATGCACTGCGTTTCGATCGTTTACGCGCCATTCATCCTTTGACTTTAAATTTAAATGGAGCGGGAATGTATTTGGAAACTGCATATGCCGGTAATTTATAACTATACATTACCGGCATATGCAGTAAAGGGGACAACGGAGAAAGCTCGGTGTGTAATAGGAAGACTTCTTATTTCTTATATATAGAGTAACATGCTGGACCAGTTGTTGGAATGTTTTTTTTTGACATTCGGTACGGCCGGAATTTGACATTATCTCTGGACAGTTCATTTGCAGCAATAAATAACCTACAATGAATGTTACATTCGATCTAGGGGTGGACCTAAAACCTCCTCCTTTTTTGTTTCGTTCAAAGGAATAAATAGCATTCGAATTAGAAAAAGACGTGACAATTTCATAACATCAGAGTTCACCACCCGACAGCCTTTGTTGCTGAGAGATGCAGTGAAATTTTTTATTACGAGAACGATTTAATAAAATATAAATTTTATTGCTGAAGCAACATACACGGGAATGTAACAAGATAATATTTTATTGCTGAAGCAACATACACGGGAATGTAACAAGATAATATTTTACTGCGGAAGTCGAGGCGTAGACAGATTACAGCAGAAACGTGAGAAAAATCGTAAAAAATGGACGAGTTGAATACTAAATCTACACAAATCTCTTTCCTTGGGATTATTCTTTTACAGGATTAAAACAAGGATATTAAAAAAAATGGAAAATGGAAAATCCGGCTTTGATTTAACTACGGGTCCCCCCATCTGCTTCTCGCAGAACTGTTATTAGAGCAAACAAATTTACATTTGGAAGTTTACGGGAGAAGAACTTTCCAATCAGCCTGACCTAATCCTACAAAGAGGTTGAATAAAATCATTCCAATATTACTGATTTGGGGAAAAGTATTTAGCAAGAGGGTTTCATTAGAAGCTCGAATGAAAACTGTTTCTGCTTCCCTTCCCCTTTCTATTCAGATCATATTTGGATTATTACGACATTACATTGAATACAGTCTTCATTTACTTGAAGTTAATGGCTGTATAAAAATTACCAATAATTAAGTATTTATTAAAGATTGTTTCGTCTTCTTTAGTCGCTTCCTCATTGCTGACAATCCGTGACTCCCCCTCGAATCTCCCTCGTGTACAAGTCCACTCTTCGCGATTTTGCGCTGTATGAAGAGCTGGGGACACCGACGTTCCGGACACCTATGAGATTTGGTCACCCCAATGCATCAGTGACCTTCTTCTACTTCTCCTGCCTTCCACTTTGCCAGTGACGACGAGTTTCTCAGAGTTGGATCTCTTGGTTTGGCGAACGACATGTCCAAAGAATCTGAGGATACGCTGTAGCCAGGCAAGGTTGTTTCAAACAGTACGTAAATAAATATTAATCAATCGTCTGTTATGATAAAAGTACTATTGTTTATGACATTATATTTGGCATCTTAAACGCATATTTATTTTTTACTCAACCTCCCATTTCGATCCCTTTTGTCATTGGAAGAAGATAGTGCCAAAATCAGTACAAACCGCATAACGCGCAGGAGTAAAATTGTTCAACGCCGCGATACGAGGAATTGGCACTATTTCTGTGAAAAGTGATATAAAGTCATTGAAAGTGATAGAAACAAATAATTAATATATTTTATTAGATGTAAAATATTAATTATAAAATTTGCTAACTGAAAACGGGAAACTTAATTGCATATTTTTATATTTTCTTCAAATGCTTTATAACTTTGTGGCATCATTATTAATTATATAATTGAAAATACACTTTGTGTATACCACTTTATTTAAAATATATAAATATTTCAAAAAATATATATAAATATATTAATTTGAAATATTTATATATTTTAAATAAAGTGATATATACAAAGTGTATTTTCAATTATATAATGAATATTTTTATAATTAAAATTAAAATGCATTATTTTGCATTTGCGTGAATGCAAATAATTTTTAGCAATCTGAAACGATGGTTTATTTTAAAAACCTACGCGTATTAACAGTGAAGCGGAATTGTTGAATATTACCGATAAATTATATTAATTGATTTCAGGAAATGATTCAATAGATTATATTGAAAGTCAGGAAATTGGTTTTATTGAACCTACTTGTTGTATAAGGGACCCACAGAGTCCCAGAGTCTAGTACAAAATCGTGCCGTAATTATTGAAGTGAGACTCAAACCTCAGTGGCTTTCGTGTACATTGTTTACGGGTGATTGAGATGTCCCTTTAAAGGGCCTTGTTAGATTGGTAACCACAGGCATGGAGAGGAAACCCATTGTCTGGTTGTTGGACCCTCAGAACTCACACCCTTCTGTAAACCGTAAATTGCGATTTACCGAAAATTTAACTTTTTACCTCACCCCACATAAAGTATCCAGTACCTAGAGGTAGTGGGACAGTTTTTTATTCGATACCGCACAAAAGTTCCGTTGCCCGGAGCCGATGAGGCTACATCATCTGCGATACTGGAGGAAGTAGGGGAGGAGAAAGAAAGGATATTTGGGAAGTACCTGGATGTTCATATAAGCCACTAAACACAGCGAAGCTGATTTCAAGGATTGTTTTAAATTTGGAGATCTATTTATTACCTGTGCATTTTGGATATTAGGATAATGCGCTCATATACGAGTATACTATAACTTATCGAACGTATTCTATGTGCAAATAATATAGTTGTAATTTATTAATTGTTTTGTGTTTAATTCGTAGAACTCCATTTAATTTTTTTAAAAATTAATGTAAATAAAATTTAATAATGTTATTTTTAAGTTCTGCACGTATTTTTAGTTTTTATTATTGTGACAGTTGTTTGACAGATGTGAAAACCTCACAGAATTCAGAATTTCAATTGTTTAATAATTAAATCGGTTTTACCGATAATAAATCATTACCCGTCCAAATTGAAAAGGAGTGAGAGTATATATATATATTGGTTTATTTGTATTAATACATGGATGTTAAAGGTAAGTTAAATAAAAGATTTTAAGTTTGATAAGAAAACAAATAGAAAAACAAAGAAAGAAAAGTGGGGAAAATATACAGTTATAGCAGGAAAAGGTTGATATCTTTGGTTTTAATCCAATTTTTTATTTCATTTTCGTATGTGTTTAAAGATGATATGTTTGGACACTTACATTCTGTAAATAGAAAATTAAAATTTTTAGGAGCAATAAAAAAAGCATGTCTCTGCGCAAGCCTAGCTTTACACAAAGGTACTTCAAGTACGTTATTTATCCTGTCACTAGAGTAAATTAAATCATATAAATAAGTCGTCACAATGTGGATTAACCACAGTTGAAAATGGCCTTAAACGCCGAAACAGCTGTCACAATAATAAAAACTAAATATACTCGCAGAACTAAATAATAAGATTAAATTTGATTGAAATTAAATTTAATAAAAAAATAGTTGTAATTTACCCAAATCGTATTAGAAACCACGATTTCAAAGTGAATATAAAAATAAATCGAAAATGAATAAAAAACAGTTTACATTCGCTTTGCCTATAAACATGTAAGCATACGTTAACAGTTTCTCCCCGCACCATATAACACGACCCGACCCAATATCAAATAGGTCTAATCTGCACATAATATTCTTGTACGTGTCTCTATTTCGTCACGTGATAGATCCGAAAGTAATAAGTTTCCTCGTGTTTCGTGTTTCGTATTTCTCCCACGTATGGGATGTCACCATCTCACCAGAGTCGTGAACCGGAGAAATCATTCCGTACTAAACCACATCTAAATCGAGCCAGATTTACATACATAAGCAGTGAATTATCGGCAAAGGAAACCACATAATGGCGTATCCTTTACTAGGAAAATAATCTAACAGGTTGCGGGTTGAATAGTGAACATTCAATCATTTTTCGATAAATTTCCAAAAACGTTTATTTTTTTTGTTCACTTTTTTAAATACCACTATTAAAATAGAGAAGCCTTACCCACCTGTTTTCGCTGTTTTTCTCCTAAGAACAACTTAAGGCTTTTTTCACCTTTTTTTAAGTTTAGTCTCCAAAAACATTTCCACATTTAATAAATTAATAATGATTACTTTGTTAAAACCAATGTTTTTAATACATATATATCTACATGTTTCAGAAGCAAAGCTCCCATCATCAACTTAACAATATACTATAAATAAAAATAAAATAATGACAAAGCAAAAAGAACAAATTACATACATAAAAAATAACAATAAGTGATGAAAGTCGGTAAGTAATTAAATGAAAATGTATTAAATATTTGAAATAAAAATAAATTCATTAAAAATCATTAAATAATAAATTTATGTTAGATATTTAAACTAAAAAATATTTTAATTATTAATGTAAGTGAAATCAAGCAAGGCATAAAAAATAAAATAATAATCAGAGATGGTAACAATTTTTTTTTAATGAGTTAGTAATAATGTTTACTTGAATATTAAAACTTTTAATTATTATTAGTTATGATGTCACAAAGTGATAATGCATCTTTTAAAGAAATACCTACATTTGTTTTATAGTTGTAAAAATAAAATAACTTCCAATTTTATTACGTATAAAGCGAACATGAAAAGGAGATTTCTTTTTTGATCCCATACAACAGCATCATCCTAAAAACGTTTTTTGAGTGGGTACTCTAGCATTGGCGTGTTTCTTCCAATTTTTGGTATTTTCCGGAACAAAAAGTTTTATGTTGTTTTTTTGGCGAAAAGGTATTTTTTCATATCATCTTACCATCTTGAAGTTAATTTTCACGGAGGGAACCTTTTTGCGTTTATTTTTTTCTTTACGCAGAGTTGGAACAAGGCAAGTCTTTGGAGGTTGAGTTGTATAAATATTTTCGCCATAATATTAGGTATATAATCGGATACAGTAAATCAGATTACCCAACCTAACCATAAATGTTAGCCACTCTTTCCGTATACCAGCATCTTAAATTTATTTTCCCATTTATACGAAACCACGAGATCGATATAATTTCAAAATATCATCGTGGTTTATTGTCATACACGTAATACGAAATAATGATTCACGTTTGCTAGGATCGTGTTAATTATTTTCCACTTGGAGTTCAGTACCTACCGCTGACATTTATGCTGAGTTTCCTGGTCACCAAAACCGCAGGTGTGGTAACACGTATGAATTACTCGTTGGGGTAAGTACTTCAAACTCGCTTTGTACGCAGGTATACGGTGGTATTAAGGTGTTTGTTATATAATAATTAAATAGAAAATACACATTTCCCAATTATTATTGCCACAAAATTCTGCTATTTTCATACTTGTCATGAAAAAATTAATATTTTTCGTTGATATCGATAAATTCATATTGGATGATACGACACCGAGTAATAAACTTGTAGAATGTCAAAAATATCTAAGAGACCCTATTGCACTGTAAGAATACCACTGAATGGAGTTATTTAATCATTGTTTATTTATAGTAAACGCTCTTGAAGTGAAATAACACAAAACTGTGCTATATAAATGCTTTGTTATTATTATTATTAGTAACCATTAACCCTAGATCCCTACGAGAAAGACAGAAGTAGAACAATTAATTTATTCTTACAACAACAGTGAATGACGTTCATAATATAACTTATTTGCTAATCTTCAAAATTAAAAGCATGCTTTTTTAAAAACGTATTGAGCCATACGGAATGTTAATGTTGTATGATATTCTAGTAAAACGTATTGTGCCATACGGAATGTTAATGTTGTATGATATTCTAGTAAAACGTATTGTGCCATACGGAATGTTAATGTTGTATGATATTCTAATAAAACGTATTGTACCATACGGAATGTTAATGTTGTATGATATTCTAGTAAAACGTATTATGCCATACGGAATGTTAATGTTGTATGATATTCTAGTAAAACGTATTATGCCATACGGAATGTTAATGTTGTATGATATTCTAGTAAAACGTATTGTACCATACGGAATGGTAATGTTGTATGATATTCTAGTAAAACGTATTGTGCCATACGGAATGTTAATGTTGTATGATATTCTAGTAAAACGTATTGTGCCATACGGAATGTTAATGTTGTGTGATATTCTAGTAAAACGTATTGTGCCATACGGAATGTTAATGTTGTATGATATTCTAGTAAAACGTATTGTGCCATACGGAATGTTAATGTTGTATGATATTCTAGTAAAACGTATTGTGCCATACGGAATGTTAATGTTGTATGATATTCTAGTAAAACGTATTGTGCCATACGGAATGTTAATGTTGTGTGATATTCTAGTAAAACGTATTGTGCCATACGGAATGTTAATGTTGTGGTGAAATGAAGTAAAACGTAGTGATTATTCGCAGAATGCGCTCTCGCTTTATGAAATGTTAACACAAAGTCTTGATATGTTCTCTTCGGGTGTCCACGACTTCTACTACCATTCACTTTCGCATTATATACCTATTCTTCTTACGCTTCTTCCTTCGTTCATCCTCTCCACGTGCCCAAACCATCTAAGCGTCCCTTTCATCATCTTATTCATTACGATTACATCAGTATTGCACGGATCTCCATTTATGTAACACATAGATTTACGCACACACGCCTCAGGGATTAAGATCCCTGAGGCGTGTGTGCGTAAATTAAATTCTAAATTAAATTAAATTCTTTTTCTGCAGAATTCAGTCTACTTACATCCTTCCTTTCTACTATATCAGGGTGGGTATCAGCTCACCATTTTGCATTGCTGGTCACTCTTCATTCGACCACTTTTTATTATCGATCGGTTCTCCATTAAAATAGTTACCTTTATTCACTCTTCTTTTAATGTCCCAGATATTATTTCTATATCGGCTATCATCCAACTGTTTTACTTTATTTGGGATCGTAGTTACTGGAGCAATGATTAGAATATCTTTATTGGTCTTCATTGCAAGTGCGATATCTTCTGATTGTATTATTAATAAAATGTTCATGTGATAGCTGGTAAACCGAGTAAAATTGCTGAACTTTTCGTACGTGATACGGAATGTGGAAGGAACATATACTGGTGTGTACCATGGAACGACTCGCTCGCACCAATACAAAAGTGCACAGCTACAAAATGCATGACTTTGCGTAAAAATACTGCTACTGATCGTCCAAAAGTTATTAAACAAACATAATGTACTAAACGTGAGCTAATATATATATTTCCACCAAACTTAGCATTGTGTGCGGTGGTGTAGCTTTGGAGCGGTGCGTTTAAAAAATATTGAAATACAATTAACTATTTAACAAATTATAAAAATGGAAAGCCTCATTGCTCAGTGAAAACTAAGGCTTTTACGTAGAATTTAAGACTTGAAGATGAAAGATTTGAAAGTACTTGAGCCTCTAAATTTAATGATACATTTGTACTCAATTAAGATTAACTTTAATTTAAGGCTAACCCCTCAAATCTTTCGTCTTCAAGAATAAACGACTTATTGTAATACCTAAACTGAGTTTAAGTTCCTAGCTTTTTGCGTTACATCGAGTATATTATTAACCCCACCTAGGTAAAAACTAACAATTGTAAGTCTGAATTAGATAGTTTCTAGATCACTAGTTATAAATCTCAGCTGTAAGACATTAGTAATAAATCTTAGACGTAAGTTATTAGATATAAGTTATAGGTCAGATAAATTATGTTGTAAAGCGCCCTCGAGGTGATTTTCTCGTGAAAACGGCGTCATGGAAATAATCCATTTATTATTATTATTATTGGAGTAATAAAATTGTATAGGTAATTTTTTTGGTCATATACCGTATGGTATAAGTCGGTACTGTTCATGTTCGTGAGAGAGTTTTTTTTACGAGAAAGAGATAAAGTTGTACGTTCGCTTCTCGCTAGAAAGTAATGCAAGTTCGTACTCGAGATAATAGTTACAATAGTACCTCCACCGAGCGTAGTTATTTTCTAGTTCGTAGACCTGCCTTTAAACCGTGTATTTTTAATTGTGTATTATCCAACGAAAGCATCGCCCACGACTGAACAGTCCCATTCATTAAAAAGAACCTGTACCGTTAGTTAAGTTTTATAAGTGATTATTACGCGTTAAAGGCACATTCTTCTTAAAGTAAACGCATATTATATATGCGATTTCCACAACACGTAACTCTTTCCTCTAAAAAATTTCCAACCCCTTTTGTATCGGTTCCTTCCTTTGGATTTTACTTTAGGTAAATAAACACTTTGAAGGTTGAAGTAACGTATTCGTATGTTACACGATACTGTACACTACGTATTACAAACATCTGTATACCAGTTTAATGCTCATATTAGTTACAGATAGGAAGCTATCTATCGAATTCTATTTCTATTGATGTCTGCGTATAGTTCAACCGGTGGCTTTTTCTCTAGAGTGCGTTTGTGTGGTGAACTCGGATGAAATGATAAGAAAATATGATAAACCAATATTATGACTTTACCAAGCTTTTTAAAAATGTGGTAAAATTGATGTTCACAGTGCGCTATTTAAGTTACTTTCTAAAAAATCCACCCGTCCATATTAATACTGTCCGAGAGTGATACGAAATGAATCTCATTTGTGCGATATAAATTCAGCACATATATGACCATCTCTTCTAAGATACATTTCTTACTTGTTGCGCTTTAGCAGCAAACCTCGGATGCGTGCAAACATTAGTAATCTGTTAGGTGCCCGGATATGCAACGACTATGAGATTTGTTAAAACCAAATTTGTACGCACAGTATTTTGCAAGAATCAATATATTTTTGTTATCGTTATTATCGCGTTAGTTGTCATAGAAATAAGTTATTTACAGGAGATGTTTATGAGTTTTATCAATTTCTTCGGTGTTTTTTCGAATTTAAAACTTTTTTTATAACCCACGGTATTATATTCATTAGATACAGACGCTTTAATGAATCGCCAAATTATATCTTGTTGATAGGTCGCTAATCTCTGGTGTAGTGATATGATTAAATTCCTTTATATCTAGGGGAAAAAAAGTATGATTATGGCAAAGTCCAACATAGGATTTATGGATAGGGGAATTTTTTTTAATATGTATATAAACTACCAATTAGGCATGTCACTAACGGCCACTGAGTCTAACCATACAAAGTATACAACATCTTCGTACTCAATTTGTATGAAATCTATACGTGATCCTTCCTGGGAGTGCGGTTAACATGATGTCGTGGTTTCCCCGTGCTAAGTGCACTTGCAATTTCAGACTATGTTCCATCGAAGCTACAATGGTGATTAACAATATGTACCAACCTGAAGAAACATGGTGCTTCATCGTTATGAGTTTTGTTATTATTGGCAATCTTGAATACATTTACATGCTACAAATCACTACGGTGTTGCATTTGATATATTGGAAAAAATATGATATATGAAAATATTATATTTTTCAGCGATTTAAAAAATATCTAACATTCTTGATTTCGTTTCCGAAAACTGAAACTTTTTTTGGTTTGATTCATATTTTAAAACATACAATAATAGGACACGACAAATTTCAAACCAAAAAGGACACGAAACTTGATGAAATTACAAAAGAATTTATGGCAATCACAGAAAAACTGCATATATCATTATATTAAATTGAATAGATACAAACATGTTGTACCAGACGCAATCTGGCACACAAACGAACTGTATGAGGCCGGCTGATCCCAATCTACGGAGCGGGGCTGGGAGGGGAGGTAGCACTCCTACCGTTCCCTCTGCGTGGAGGAACGGTACTGACGACAACGACTTTTGCAAATTCTGCGGGCCTTGTCCTTGTGACGTCGCTTATTGGGGTCCAGTCTGAGGCAGTAGTCCAATGGAAGTCCAAGGTAAGCAGTGGTCAGAGTAAAACATGGCGGGTGGTTCAGAAGTCAGAGCGGGCGGTGGAGATAGAAGTACTTGTCACTACCGGTCGAATGCCACCTGCCCCAAGTGGCCTTTGCAGGCCACTTAAGGGGGTCCGCAACGTGCAGACCTACGGCACCGTGTAGATGCCTGATAAGTCTATCTCCTTCCCACTAGCCGTACCGCTCTAACGTTTTATTTCAGTAATTTTAAGTCTGAGCGGTCTGGGATAACAAGCTCGCTACAGACCGCCTGTTACATATATTAACAAACAACAATAATATGAACAATCCATATATAACAAATACGAAAATGGCCGCGTTGGAACATTCTGGGAGACGGTGACGTCCGATAGACATGTATTACACTGAAGTCATGAGGGTTGATGAATTTTTGGCTCAAGTAATACAAAGGAAAAGTATCTACCAGTACATTTCTCATGTTTTGAGAAAACGGTGTCTGAATTTCGAATTTTAAAATATCTGTCTACATTCAAACAACTGCGGAAATTTATATATAATGGTCAGTATGAAATAGTTGTTACTTTCTCTTAAATTTTTTAAAAGAACAAATACCTATATACATTGATGTTTTAGCTCATGTGGTTGTTTTGACAAAGAAACATGTATAATAATAGATAAATCGCCGATTTAGTCTTTTTACACAACAAAGTGAATTTATAGATATTTCTCAGGTACAGTGTCAACGCGTTTTCACTTTTGCAGCATAAACATCCCCTCATCGATACCTTCAGCTTCACAACATACCTTAAATGAGGATGCCATAGTCTCACTGGCTTCAGAGGCTTGGGAGCAGCTGGGACTCTTTATAATAAAAACAATAATAAAAAAAACAAACGTCAAAAGAAAACTGTTAAACGCATTTCGCACATCTCTGTACCCGTCCGAATTCTGTCTATATTATTCTGCATTCCAATGGCATAAGCTATAAGTAACCTTCGATAATGCATATCTTCCATTATTCCGTCTACCGAGATTCGGAAGTGTTCTCCCGTCTACAAAGGGGGTTTAAGGGGGGAGTTCGTCCAGGCAGCCATGTCAGTAATTATGATATTATTGGATTGGCGTAGTCTGCCCCATAATCTTCACATGGCGGAGAAGTGCTTTGAAATCGCGTTGGTCCCTACAGAAATATCCACCATTGACGTTTTTTTTTCTTTTAACAAATATTTTTATTTTACTGTTTTGCATATTTAATAAGCGTTTTTTTGTTGTATTGTGCCACTAGCGCCCTTGAGGTGATTTTCTCACGAAAACGGCGCTATAGAAATAATCCATTTATTATTGTTATTTTAAAAAATTATTATGGTCACCTATGGAATGTATTGTATTGCACCAGCCCTGTATACTCTCTGGGATAAAGAACTTTTTTTATCAATTATTAAGTAGTGCAGACGAGAGCGTTCTACAAAATACTGAGGAACGTTGTACCACAAAACCCGTAAATTATGTAGATTTATTATTGATACGGTTCCCGAAATATAAACACTGTGCTGTATGCACGAGTGCTAGGCGATTGGCTGCGTGAATTTAATTATTAAACATACTCAAGCTGTTGGAAAATTTTAGCCAGAAAAGCCGTACTTTTTTGCATGCATTATTTAGGGAAATATTACTGCTGTTTTTTGCGTATTACGTTTCGTGCTTTAAATGAAGTTTTTAATTGAATTGCGAAATTTGTAGGTGAGTTACTGAACGGAGAAGAGATAATTACTGATAATTTTAATTTTTTTTTATGAAACAGAACTGTTTTCTCATCTAGTCATTGACAAATTATAACTAACCATCACGCCATTTCATCGAAAGGGTAGGCAAATAGTATGGACCGCTACATAACGTTGCCTTGGCATACTTGGCTTCTTGCTTCACCCTCAGTAAGTGAACCCTGAAATGACTTTCTATATGCTTAGTAAGCAGCGGGAAACTTCTAAGACTTATATTATTTTTTTATTCTTCTCTTCTCTCATCTCACGAAATATCCTCATTTTCGGATGCCAAGGTCTTATTTGTTCCGGACAGTAGACCTCTTATGTGGTATCCTATGAAATGCAATAATATTTTTGAATAGTTTTATTAACCATAGAAGAAGGTAATATTAACATAACCTAAATGAATCGTGAAACCGAAAAAACAACAGAAAATAAAAAGATATCAGTCGCATCTGGGACTCGAACCCAAGAACTCTGTCTTTTCGGGACAACCGCTTTACCAACTTAGCTAATGAGGCCAGTTTAATTTATGTCATCTTCATCGATACCGTATTTCGACTTTAGTTTTATTAACCTTCATATCTCCCCAATAGAAGTGCATTACTTTTATTTGCGTATATAGGTAACATGCTTCCTTTGTATTTCTGCTTTCGCGTTGAATAAACATTGAGTGAGTGTTCATTCATCTGTTAATCGTACTAACACTGCATTGATTCTATTAAATCATCGAGCTGGTATTTCGTCGTGTTCCTTTAGAAATATCGCACATTATTTCTCAATGATAATTGTACTCATCCTGTCATTTTTATTACCGGGCAATATACTTTAAAAAAATTCTGTAATTAATAAAAATAAAATACAACTTATATTTATAAACTTTGTTATAATGACTCTTTTATACACCTTTTTGACATCTTTTCATACTGGTAAACACGTAAAATTGCAATTAGGATTAAATAATACGTGAGATGCCTAAAGGGAGGAGCTTTTAAAACAAACTTAGCCCCATTTGAAATACTCCAATGGAGACTCATTAAAATAATTCTACAAAAAGCATCTAATTATTCAATCCGTGAGTTATTCAACCAATTTAAAGTTTTAGATTTAAATAAAATATACCCAAAAAAAATCATTACTTCAAATCCACAAAGGATACCTAAAATTACAGTAAGTAAGCACCAGGCCGAGAACCACAGGACAAATAATAAACCCCAAACTTAATACAACAACAGCTCAACACCATTACACATACTTAGCCATAAAATGTTTTAACGAAATTCTTAAAGAAATACAAGATGAAAAAATTATGAAATTTTTAAGAAAAAACTTAAATACGCTTTACAAGAAACTAATTCTAGGTGTATATTATAAGTTCACCCTCAAAAAATGTTTATATACATGTATTATTTATATTATTACTTATTATTGCTTAATTATTACTATTTACATAATTTTACATACTTATTATCATTTATCGTTTCACCAAAATTGTAAAGCCGCCCATCTTAACACAGGACTGCCCTGGTTAGATGAGTGACTATTTTTTTGTTTTGTTTTTAAATTTAAGAATACATAAATACAACATATATTTTATTTCTAAAAATTTCCTTTTAATTTTTTTGCAATTAGTGCATATACACCAGAATATCATGTTTATGGTAGTACTGGTGAAATTAATTATATGCATATCAAACCATAATTGTACTCCCTCTCTAAATACGAGAAATTATCATAGGTATTAATTTAAAAAAAAGAAAATTAAAGGATTATATAAAAAAAAATAAACAAAAACAATTTTTGGTACTTACATACCTACTATTATTACCATTTAAACAATGTTGTAAATTAAATGTAATAAATATCTATAAAAAAAAAATATTATTTCAAAGAAAAATTGTCACAAAATCAACGAAAATGTAAGAAAAAAAATTGGGCCGGTAGAGGGCGCTAGTGTAGTATGTTGCCATCTCAATGTACGGTAAGTCTCAGGAGCTGGGCGTGTTAAAATATTTCTATGGTATTTTGCTTATAAAACGTTACGGATGAAACCAGATTACAAAAGCTTAGTTGTGGTAAGTAAGTCAGTAACATGATTTCACCTTTTATTATAATTCATGTCGGCAATGTCTTTGTCCTCACACACATAGGTATTAGTAGACAGTACCGTATAGTACCCGTATAGTCCATTGACCATATAGTCATATAGTCATATAGTACCCGGGAGATCGATATTGAATCGAATTTTTTATCGTTCGTTTCAAAACAATTGATTTAAGGACACTATTATTAAATCGTTCATCTAGAATCTGAACAAAGACATTTTATAGTGATAATAAACTAACTAGTGTATTGTGTTCTATATCGATTTTTAAGTATCCTATTTATGCTGCTTGTCAAAATATTTACTCGACAAATAGGTATTCATTTTACTAGATATAAATTTCGGTGGGCTGTTATTAATGTTGGCATCTAATATAGTGTTTTCCTTTTTATTTACGGTTAAAATAAATGACGTAAATATGACATAGATTCTGAATCAATGATTCTACTATTTTGGTAGGCGGTAATTAATTTGGGAGGCGGGTATGGTATGGGTACCGCCGCCCTGGAAACCATTCAATGGATGAACAACATCTCTCCCATAGATCATCCCAAGTGGTTCGCTACGTTTGGGGACATTCGCTACGTTAGTAGGGACGCCTGGGTTCGTGAGGTGAGGTATATCCAGGTTTTGGCGGCGGATGCGTCTGCCCATCAACTGGATGTTGGGCAGAGGTAGGTAGAGGGAGACCTTTTTCCTTTTCAGAACTTCCTCTTCTTTATTTACTTAAAAATACCCTCCACACAGCATCCCCAAAGATGACCCAGACCATGAGAGAATTTTGTTTCCCCAAGGCCTCTTTTGTGGAGTTAATTAATATATAAAAATATGCATCGTGAAAAAAGTCAGGTTTTGTAATTTTTTATATTGCACGAAAATTATGAAAAAAAAAATCTTTTAGATAAAAGGAAAAAAACTACAATTTTTTGCTTGATATGGTCGAATTCTTTTAGTACCATTTTAGGCAGAATCCGGCAGGTAAAAAAAACTTTTTTATGCGAATAAAATATTTTTTGTGGTATTCGGGATATAAAAAATAATAATTACCATAAATTTGATTCCTAAATACAAACATCGACCGTTTGTCACGACAGGTTTCACAACAGTTATATCAATTTAAATCCAACACAGAAAGCTCATTACAATACCTGTATTTCCCTGATACTAAGTGACAGCTTCGTCTGAATATTAATTTGAAAATCACCAGAAAAGTTTCTTTGTTATCAAACAAGAGAGGC
Source organism: Halesus radiatus (assembly GCA_022606495.2). Classification (NCBI taxonomy): domain Eukaryota; kingdom Metazoa; phylum Arthropoda; class Insecta; order Trichoptera; family Limnephilidae; genus Halesus; species Halesus radiatus. The sequence goes on from JAHDVE020006553.1 coordinate 152,856, forward strand.
AAAAAGCATTTGTGTATTCAAAACAACTTGACACGAGTAACCAAAGGAATAATTAGTGTCCAGACAGGCTGTCAGTTAAAATTGGTTTTCTCTTAAAATAAATAAAGCGTTAAACTCAGTAAATCAAGTACGTTTTTCAACGCAAAAGGGAGAGATAATTGATAACGCCGGATTGATATAAATTTCTTAGAAGGACCTTTTTGCCAAAAATTGTATTCTGATAATGGGAAATTCGTGTTGGAACAATGCGCTATAGGTTTTCTCGTTTATCTGGAAAACGATGTTTTCCTGATATCTCTAATATTCTTTTTAATCGAGTCCACGGGAGGTTCACTTTTTTACAAAAGATACTTTACTATAATTTATAAGTCGCTTGGTAAAAAATAATCTGAATATACGAATCAAAGAATGCGAGTACCATTAATCTTCTCCTTTGGAAAATCCGATAACAATTTTATAAAATGCAGTAGAAATGTTGATATTATTATAATATTATGATATTATTATTCATAAGACGGGAAATAGTTTTTAAAAAGAAGGATGGTTGTATAACAGTTACTAAAGATGTAAAAAAAAATTTTACGTTTTTTGGGAAGCACCGTTAAGCCAAAAAGTAACAGGAAGATTTCAAGACAGACGGGTTCTGATATTATTCTGATTATTTATTTTTATTTTATTTTTATATATATATCTATTTTACATATTTATTGTTCCCCACTTGCTACGCTAGCTTGGCCGGTGTTATAGCAAGTAGTCCATTTCGTTTCGTGGTAAAGTAAAATAAAATAATCTATGTTGTAAACAATATTACATATGTGTACTTTACATTGTTTAGAATAAAAAAAAATAAAAAAAAGTAATTAAAAAATACATATACTAAAAAAAACAATATTGATTTATATAGTCAAATTAAAAATAAATATAATCATTACAGTCCAATACAAAGACAACACAGAAAAAGTTAAACAACGTAGGAATAAATACAATACAGTACATTAAATTTAAAAAAATAAATAAAATGCAACATGATTAAAAAAAACACACACGAAATATTTTTTTTTTCTTCTTAAATTTACTTTTGGATTCTTTTATATTCTCTCATGTACATGTGTATTAATATGAACTAAACTTATCAATTTGACTGTCCTAAAACGGGATTTGTTCCTAGTTGGACAGTCAAAGCCTTCTTAAATATTTCTGTTAAATAATGTGTTTCAAATAAATATTATTATTATTATTATTAAATCATTTTAAATAAATTTACGAATGGACTAAATCAAATGTACGCGATGACATGCGTGATACTTTCAGCTGCTGAAAGATCACTCATTAAAGGGTATTTTTTTTTAAATCTCGTATTGAATAAATTTCTTGTACCGGGTGTTTTGAGTTGGGGGCGTAGCCTATTGTATATGAAGGGACTAAGAAAAGTATGCGATATTTATTTGGGCGCAGTACGAGTGGAGGGTATTTGTAGAAGACCCATTGATTATTGAATTAATATTATTTTGACGATACAATCATTTAAATGCGTTCTCATTTGATATATGTAATTTATTAAATAACCGGTTTGAGGAGAAAATTTCACCATTTACCGCTACTCTTAAACCTGTATTGAAATCCCTATTATGAATATAAATTCCACCTTAAAGGTATTAGTCACCAATGTTAGTTATGCGAACTCGGTTCAAAGCAATTCAAATCGGGTTTTATTACTCGCTTCCGCTTACTTCCGCTCTCCAAAGGCACTATCGACTTTTGTCACCTACAGATGCGTCGTGAAGTCCTTATCTTAATATTTTTATTAAAAATACGTATAATGATTTATTTTTTATTGTAATAGATTTTAAGTATCTACATATATTATATCCTCGTATACTCGTATAAAAAAAAATGCATTTCGGGATTTATGCTACTCTTCCGTTTGAACAATTTACTTGGGTAAAACATAGTAGAGAAATGAGATAATTAAACCTATTACATAACCATAGTTTTTCAAAGCAAGTTACATCGTTATGTGAATCATACGAAATCAAATATAAAAAATGATATGAATTTAATTAACATTAGATAGAGCAGAGGACTTGTATGAATAAATCAAAGCGAAAAAGTTTTTTTGTTTGTTTAGAACACCTTTAAAATATTTTTTGACAATTTTTAATATTTGGATTTTATTAGTACTTATTATTATTTTTTAGGTAGTCTGTAGAAAAAAAATGATCTCATGGTGTAATGAAATTACGAACACGATTAAACAGAATGTATCATTCTCGCATACTGTTTATTTGGAACTCTTTTATTATTTATACAATAAATTTAGACGTGTACAAAATTTTCAAATCAAAATATACGTTTGATTGTCTTACATAATTCTTCAACGGTCAGATCTAGCACGGTACACAATCAGTATACACAACTAGTTTTTTTTATAATTTCCTATCCATCATTAGTTATAGAAATTTGTAAATTTCAATTAACTAAAAAATAAGATAAAAAGACATGTTAAACAATATGCGGTTTTCTGTTTTTATTTTATTTATTTCATGAGGAAAAAAAAGTTGAAACCAAAGTAATGGCGGTAGCAACTATTCAACGAAAATATTACAAGAGATAAGATACAATACTCGGGTAGCCGAATAAATACTAGCGGGAAAAAATGATTCTGCTTATTCATAATTATTTTGATACACCCAGTAAACGAACAGGAAACTTAAAACTCTTTTCAATTACAAATGTCATTGTTTACTGCATAATAGCCAAGTTAAGCAGATTTTTGTTGAATTAAGTGTTTTCCGGCGAAACAATGGATATGAGCGTAAGAATATTGTTTAAATTAATCGTAAAACAAAGGTCTTAAATAAAATACTAATACAACGGAAGCCGTCGTGGAATTCACACAAAATAATATTTCTGCCAAAAAAATATCAAGCAAACATCACTCACTTAAGTAAGAACAGATTTGTACTGCAGGCGCATTCCCGAAATGACATTGCAGTACAAATCGGCAATCCAACGTGAGGTTTTGAATCTGTACTTTGCGAGGTTTGCAGGAGGGTGAAAATAAAGTTTGATTCGACTTTCTATGCCGTGCATCGTGCTGTTTCAATCATTTTCATTCCAAACAGGAGAATTTAAAGGAAAACTCAACTTTTTTTGGCATCATCTGAAAATATATGCAGCTAAACGCCAGTCATGTACCTTGCTTGTGGGCGAAGTATTTTTCGACCAAAAGCGAAACATTACTTAGCAGAAAGCAATCCAGTCCAGGAAACTGGACATATGATTGCGCGTTCTGAGTTACTCACTCATTTATTTTTAAGTAATTTGATTTACAGCTCTATAGAAATAAATATTCTTGTCTTATATAGGTGCTCAACTCTCCCCTTTTTCTTTTAAATGAGATTTTACAGTAGACTTACGATATTTCAAAATTGAGGGTTTTACGAAGTTTTTCCCGTGTTCCCGGAAACTTTGAAATTTAATACGTTTCTACATGTTTTACATTAAAATTACATGTAATTTTTTAAATTATTCTTTCCCGATTCTGTTAGTATACAAATTGTAAACATATGTTCCATATTGTCAACACTGGTAATAATAAATAAAATCTGACATAACTGATTGTCATTTAAATTTCAAAGATTTTATTTTTTTGCATAAAACAAGAATAATTTATTTTTTTTGTATTGTTAATTCTTGGTGGATTTCCATTGTAATAAATTCGAATAAAAAAATAAAAACAAACGGAAAAAGTTTAAAAATATTATACTTATAAATTTATTATTATTTATATTATAAGTTTAAAGGTTGCATAAAATATATCCGATTCATTTGATATCAAATTGCATACCATGATCCATTTCAGAACAGACATCATCTATTGAGGCGGGTAAACTACACGTATCTTTATCAACTTTTAATATCAATACACGCCCGGGCTGATTCAGATTAATTTTTAGGCTCTAACCAACAAAATTAACAAGCTAAGATGGCATTTTTTGTGTCAATGACAGTTAACGGACAGCACAAAAAATTAACACTTGTAGTGTATTTTATGGAATTTACAGATAAATCACATTGCTTGAGTAAGACTGAGTTGAGACAGACTATAAAGTGATGCTCAGGGCCATTTTTGAGTACTGGACCTTAAGTTAAGATAGAAAATATCCTTTATTCTATCTGCATAGGTTTGAAGACCGGTTTCAATATTTCAGACTGATTATACCTGTTTTTGGTATCACTCGAAAGAAGAAGTAAAATAACTACAATTATAGATATACGAGTGTATACAATATATATAAATATATTTTAATTTAAGTATCTGGCATGTAGTAAAAAAAAATCGTTTTGCGGTTTCAAATATGTGTTTTTTAAAACGTCGAATTGCCTGCTTATTTAACTTTGGAAAACCACTATTATCATTGTGCACATGCATAGCGAATAAGGTAATTACGGTCAAATCGTTTGGTAATCCTTTGTACTTTTCCTAAAACCTCGGGCAACTGAGTGGACACAGATTAATGTTATTTATAACCTCTCGCTCATCGATGAACCAATAAAAATCTATTATCTTAAGATTGGCAAATAATTTGTTTTAAAAACGTAGGAACCTGACGGAATAACAACGCCTCATTATTTTTCTGGTGGGTATTTTTGTATTTTATGACAGGGGCGTTCTACAAATAAGGTATATTTGGTAAGTAAAGATTTATGCTGCAAAGCAAATTCTCCGCCCCAATAATTTTGGGTTTTATTCCACAAAGGGCTCTCCGGCATCTGCTGAGATAAACAATACTTATATTTTGTAATCCATTTTCAGGGGCCTAGTTTAAAATATGTATCTAAAGTCTGCCTGATTATTTGAAATGTTTCGACACTTTATTTTTTGAACTTGTCGCCGGTATTTGAAATATGTTATGACAGTGCATCATTACGGACATTTATTTCTTCGTTCCTAATTTTACAGCGAAATCAATAATATATACATACTGGTATATATATATATTTAAAAAAAAAAACAGATAATGAAAAGACAATATGGCGTCTTATTTTTAACATTTTTAAAGGTACCCTAATTCATGAATATAACTCTAATATAAAGATAATCGCCATTACATCGAAAATTAAATTAATATTTCTTGGGGAAAGTATGAGATTGATAGAAATTACGGAATTCAAAATGGTCTTGGTAGTTCAAATGGCAGATATGTTCCTCCAGGATACAGAAGAGGTTCCGAGTTTCAGTACCAGTTGAGTCTCAGTCGCGACTGTATCTTTCTATTTGTGTCTACTTCTGTTTTATATATTCATTATTTTCGATAATTAATATCATAATAAAACTTAAGCTGAGTTACTTATGATTTAAAGTTTTTATTTTTCGATTTCTTAACCCTTAAAACAGTAAAAAAAATCATTCCCCAAAAGAGTTAATAAATTATAATCGTTAAAATAGAGGAACACTTAAAATACCCACTAGATTATGAACGAAGCCAGTTTCTTTTGAAGCATTCGGCAAAATACTTGAATATTATTTTTATTTTTTTTATTTTTTATTTAATATGATAATTTTTTTTTTACAGAGAGTATAAAAATAAGACATGATTCATATAGTGTAACAAAAAATATAATATAGCTATTCCTCACCATAAAGAAACAAGGTTCTTGTGTTTGGTGAGTGATTATCGCTTAATTAATCAGATCATAACTTAAAATGTTGTTTTAAAATAGCAGGAAATATGAATTTGTCGTGTAAATTTTGTAATTTATCACTACTAATAGTATTAAAGAAAAGAAAATAAATGAAAAGAAAGTAGAAGAAAAGAAAGAGAAGATAATAATAAAAGACAAAAAAAATCTAATAATAATAAAAAAAAAATATATATTAAAAATTGTTACAGTAGTTTGAGGTAATTTTTTAATCTATGTTGAAATTCATGGATATTTTCCATAATTTTAAGATCAGATGACAGATTGTTAAAAAAAGTTATTCCTAGATATAGGTATGTGTTTTGCGTATGCTTAGTATTGAATGGCGGGATTTTAATGTTTTGCTGATACCTTGCGGATATATTAAATTGTAATTTATTTAACGTTTTTTTCTTTAAAGATTTGAATAATTGCATATTTTTTATAAATTTTATCTACTGTAGGTACATTGAATATTGTAAAAAGCTTTTCAGTGGAAAATGATGATGGGTTTTTTAAAATTACCTTTATTATCAATCTTTGAATTATTTTAAGTGGACTTAAAATATTATCACATGTTCCCCCCCAGCCAATAATTCCATATTGTAAAATAGACTGAACAATTGCATAGTACACTCTTTTTAGGTTTTCTAGTCTAAGAATATTTCTTAGTCTTATAAATATATATATACATTTTCTAATTTGTTTAACAAGTTCACAAATATGTGTTTTCCATTTAAAATGCTGGTCTATATATACACCAAGGTATTTAATTTTGGAAGTTGGACTAAGTATAGAACATGCTTGATTACAATTGATTCTGTTGCAGTTACTTTGGTGTATTATAATTTTTATTTCTGGTTTTGATTTAAATTTATTGATAGAGAAAAGAATAAATTTTGTTTTTCCAGTGTTAAGGGAGAGTAGATTATTATCGAACCAATTTTTTAATAAATTAATATCAGTATTTGCTAGCTTGTTAATAGAATTTCAGTAAGTACCTTCAATTATTATGACAGTGTCGTCAGCATAAGATATTATTTTTGTCGTCAGCATAAGATATTATTTTTCCGTTTAGCTTTTGCATGAATATGTCATTTACATAGATGATAAAAATTAGAGGTCCCAGTACTGTACCTTGAGGTATGCCGAAATTACTTGTTTTTTTATGACTAACTACCTCGTTTATTTTTACCACTTGAGGACGTTTGTAAAGATAGCTTTTTATCCATTCCAGAGTTGTACTATTTATTCCAATGTTGTAAAACATTATAAAAACATATTTTCCATTTTTAATATTCTAACCACGCAAGTGTAGAAAAAATGTTTTCCCGAAAGAATCAAAGGTAGGGTAATGGTCTACAAAGAAAAATTGTTGGATAAACCGCAAAAAATGTTCGTAAAAATCATTTGCTTTTTGGCTTGCCATAATTGTAACATAAACACATAAATTTGTTCTTGCTTTATTGCTCGTACTCGCCGATAAAACATATTTGTAAAAAGTATTCACTATATTAATATTGTCCCGATGAAGGAAGGATATTTCCGAAACCGTCGACCAATATATTAAATTCAACTGGTTTAAAAAAAAAACGTATGTTATAAAAAAATGTTTCTTGAATTTTTTATGAAAAATTCAGTTATATGACACGATTCGATACAATTGAATCACCCCAGCTAGGAGCACTACTGTCCCGGTTAAACCGGTACACCAGGATAAACTGATTTGTTAGGACTTGGAACACATGCTCTGAGGATAGGAAGGAGGTTGAGTTTAATCGACCGGTATACATGGCAACCTTATAAGCTAATATTGGAATTCAGGGTGAGTTAGAATAAAGGAATTGATTGAGCATTGGTATTTCCTTTGTCGCTTCCCCCTTTTTTTGCTTACCACTTTTTCTCGCTTCTTGGTTCTTGCTTCCAGCTTCCCTGTTTACAGGTTTTTATTTTTAGTTGTTGCATCCCACTGCTTCTTGTTTTCAGCTTCCCGATATTTCATGCTTTCCACTACATGCTTCCAGTTTCCCTTAGCTTCTTCCTTTCCGTTTCCCCCTACTTTATGAGTTCCGCCATCGTCGCTTCTTGATTTCTGTTTTGTGCATTCTGCTTACTGGTTCTTCGTTTTTATACCTCTCGGTTTACGCTGCTTTTTGTTTTCTGCTTCCCGCTGCATCTTACTTCATATTTCCTGTTTCTTGAGGGAGAAAACTTCCACATTACCGTGTTCGATCGTTCCTGTCCCGCCATTTGTCCAAAGCATTTGATCTTCATACTGTTTAGTTCTCATTAGTTTTAGTTTGGCTTCCTCCATCACGACTAAAGCAACATCTTCCACCTAGTGCGATGGCAGCAGAATACCCTCAAATACTGTCAGGTTATTCAAAACCCGTAAATACTTGTCTTTCTTCAAAAAATTAAAAAAGAAAACAATAGTGTCCGACTTTTTTTTCGTGTTTGTGTTCCTTTACTTATTATTCCTCTTTGAGGCGGCTTTATGTGTTTAACTATTTTTTATGGCTGCTAAGTGACTTCTTTTAGTTCACAGAATTAACTTTTCGGTTTCTTCTTTCAGTGTTCCGTCAATTACCAGAGCTTTAGTGAAATATCTAAATTAAAAATTAATCCTAATTTAACCTAAAGATCGTACCTATATTCGATAGACTAACCCATGTCACTCAACTCTATTAATAATATTATTCAGAGCTCAGTGTTTCCCAACCTTTCCTAAAATAGTTGAGAAATTAATCAACAAGAGCCTGCCACAATTAATGGAACAATTCTGTCTTCGGCTCGATGTCAATGGTTATGGAACACCATTCACAATATTAATAATGAGTTTATTATGATAACAAAAGCTTTACGAAATAGACATTCATTTAATTGACAAGTGAAAAATGAGGAATTATTATCTTATCTGCTGCTTGAAGTGGTTCTATCCTTCGACGGCGTTAATAATCATCATCATCATCATCATATGCAAAGAGAAAGAGATTTGGTGTCACTTAAAATTATTTTGTTAACTGCCACATTCGATTATCATATAATTAGATCACATTACTCTCAGAGGTAAATTATACAAAAAAAAAATAATTTCAAGATTGAAAACTGAATCCATTAATTCAAATATGCATTCTGACAAAACTTTTGCCCGATTGAACGTAATCTACCACGGTTATTCACAAAAAACCCCAATAGGTCACACAACCCGTCAAGCCGTGATCCCGCACATACCATTCTGTCATGGAAAAGCCAGTTATATCATCCATATAAACGGCAAATAATATTGGTGGTGGCTTTTGCTTGTCACGTTCCAATTTTGGCAAAAAGCAGATCTTGGCACAATTCAGGACAACAATGCGGGGGCGGGTGCCGCAGTTGCGATGATATTTTCCTGCAACACTTTTAGGAAACGGTAATATTGCAAAACGCTGAGCACAAGAAACTTCACTGCGTGCATTTTGAAGATTTAAAAAATGAACATTTTTTACAGAATAAGTTTTGAAACCATTACAATTTGTCCTTTAGTATACATAGTATACAACTGATGACCCTGTACAAATCGCAAATGCGCCCCATTGTTGAATTTGGTAGCCACTGGAGCCTCAAAACAACAGAAAAAATCTCACTTTGTGCGGAAACGGGCGGTCCGTTTGACAGATTCCCTAAAGTACTCTAAAGATTGCTATATTTAGAGCACAGGCGTCAGATAATAATGCTATAATTATTTTACCTGTATTTCAACGAAAGGTGCTCTGAGAAACTAGCGTCATTGATTCCTTCGGTACCGGTGCATAATCGGGGAACCCGCCAAATGCGCGCCCAACACTTGTCGCATGAGAACGGGTCATTTCTTGAGGTCTACGGCTGTGGAACGACTTGCCTCCTCAAAGATGACATAGGCCTTGATTGAAATTATTTTTATCAGGACCTCCTGAATGGAGTTAAATTAAAACAAGTACACTTTTTTACCTGTTAAATATAGCCAGCGTTTGTAATATAGGAAAAAGAGATTATATTTTATGACACAGTGTTTATAATATAGGAAAAGCTCCGGATCAGTGCCATAAATTCCGACTTCATTTTTATCAAAATTGTTCGTCTAGAAGTGTAATAAACATTGTATTTTATGTATTGGTACATACCAATGAAATACATAACACACACAACATTGAAATAAAGCGATCAAATTTTAGTTGATTTTAAACTTCACCCTTTTAGGAATTTTACATTTATTAATATCAATTGAGTTTTATATTGAACTATTAAATATATGTAGGTATTTACCGGTGAATCATAGAACTTCATAATAATAAATTTTACCGTAAACATATTACAAAGACGTATTTTGCATAAATTTACTACCCACGGTTATCAGTCCCCGTGGCATATGCATTTAAAGTCTTTATGGGCTTATACATTGTGGAAGAAAATTGAATAAGTTTGTTTAAAGGGAGTCTTCATTCAAAGCGATGTGATTACATTGTCATAAAAGGGAAACAAACTTTTGAAACCCTGATTATTGTTGAAGTTATCTTGATTTTAATGGGTCTCTGCGGTTGGAGGCTCGGTTTTGATTGAAATGATTTAACTTCAAACGAAGTAAAGGTTTTATAGAACAATGGTCACACACACTAGGGGTAATAACGTAAAGTTGTTCTAAATTTGGTAATATTTTAATTTATTATCACAATTATTTTCAAAGTAAATCACTTTTACCATTAATAAATCATTTTAAATCTCTTCCAAATTGGGTGGGAGTAAATAAAATCATATAAGTAAGTCGTCTCAATGTGGACAATCCATAATTTGAAAAACAACTGTAACAATAATTTAAACAAATCATAAATATTTGAAGAACATAATAATACTCATTTTCAAATTGTCTTCCACTGGACTAAACTAATATGCCATTGAAAAACGTCTTCCACAACACAGGTGAACTCCTAGCGTGGAGGACTCCTGTAATATATATACAAACACGTTCAGAAAACTTAACAAAACAAAGTTACTTAATACTTGTTTAGATTGATGACAAATGTTTTTTCGCTTGCAAAGCGTATTAGAGATAAAACATTGTCAAAAGAAAGGAGTCCAACAAATATCACCCCTGATGTATGGCAGTGAGATATGTAACTGGCAAAGTATGAGATTCCTGAGACATTTACTCGTATAAACGGTATTATGAATGCGGAGATCCGAAAACAATAATAAGAAAAGGACTTTTAGTTCGACTGTAATGCGAATACATTGAAAGCGAAATAATGAAAGCATAAGACGGTATATCCTGGAAGATATGACACGATCGAGTTGACCAAATACTTAAGTCGGATCATGTCAACAGTATGAGACGATCATCGACGTATGGAATAGGTGTATGCACTTAAATGATGCAAAGAATTTCTACAAAGACAATTAAAACAATAAATAAATGTAGAGATTTTTTGCATTCCATCTACTAACAGTGTAGGAAAAGGTGTGACGGTTAGATTTGTTCGTTGGTTTTAGTAACGTTACTAATTATTTACTAACCTTAATAATGCAGATAACATCGGAGTATTTGATCGTTATTTGGGTTCCAGTTAAATTTAGTTATATTGGCTATAACTGTTATTTAACATTATCAAGACTACGCACCAGCATCCCAGCCAGAACGGTCCTTCCAGTAATTAAATTTATTAAAATAATTAAATTATCCTCAGCTGTATCCTGAATTAACCATTTTACTCTAGGATCATATTATATAACCCGCATGATAAGGTTTAATTTGGACCTTTAATGGTGGCAGTCTGAAGTCACTGGAAATATGTATTTTTAATATGTGAGATTTTTTTATTTTTGAACTGGCGTTTTACAGAGATTATACGATTAATTGTATCGTCAAGCTGCTTAGCCGATCATAAAAAATCCAACGAACTTACAGTTTCAAAATGCATATAGTGAAGGCAATCTCGGAATCGATAAATAGTAAGATTTTACTCTATGACCTCAACTGCTAAATATATTAATTTGTTTACCACTAAATATGATTATTTTAAAGTAATAAAAAACAAAGAATATTGTAATAATTTAAAAAAACACGTTTTCGACAACTCGGTTATGTTTGAAAATGAAGTATTTTTAATCTAAAATACGAGCACGTTCTCAAAATTTGAATTGAATCTGCGTTGGTGTATTGTGCCATTTTAGGGAAAATTCTAAAGTAGAATTTGTAACCTTTATCCGGGACTTTGGAACATGTGATTGAACGATGTATCAAATTACTTGCTTTATGATTCAACTGAATGAGCTTTTGTGATGCCATAAAGATTTCAAAGCGCATTGTCCCACAACCTTTTGATGGTTATTTCGAAATTTATTAGAAAATTCTTCGTTGGTTTTATTACTTTTAGAAGGTAATCAGAAAATATCAGAGGTATTACTTTAATGCCAACCATTATATTATGTTTCCGTACAACAAAACAAACTCAATATTGGCAGGGGTTATTCAATTCATTGAATAACGTGCATTATTATAGGTTAAGAAAAATTTGCATAATATCGAAAATAAACATTTACGTATAGTGATAGGTTCGGTAGAGAACTATTTGACTTTAAACTATACTCATCAAATTTTTGTGAACGCAAGCTTCATTTAGCATACAAAGCAACTAACCATCATAACAGTACTACGTCCCAGGGTGGGATTTAGCCTCACCCACAAATTAATATTCTGTCACCTCCGATTCTGGCCCTAAGCCAATCATCCCCGACTTCATCTCAGGTCTTCTTATTCTGCTACAACCTCCTTTCATCTCTTCATCGGTCTATGTATTGGTCACTTCCGCTGGAGTATACAGTTGAACTTTCTTTCGGTGTCCTATTATCTGAATCTTTTTCCAAATGTGCTGCCCATTTCAGTTGGAATACAGACCACGGAATCGTACGATAGTTTCATGCATTATAATTTTCAGTTCACAAAGATCCATATTCTAGCATAGGTCAAAAAACCAAAGACAACTGCAAATGTATAAATGAACATCAATTTTGTATGTTCCATTATGAAACCCAGTTCTTTGAATGAATTTTACAAGGACATGATATTTAATACATGTGAAAATTTAATACATAATGTAAGGTGACTCGAGAATGGATGTGTGTTTTCCATTGTTGTCGAATCTTCATGTATGTCCTAGAAAATTTAAATGACACCGACCTTGAGAAACAATCAAACTACATCACAAAGATCTGTTTTTTCCAAAACGACACAGCGAATACTTTTAACTTGTCTCCCCGGGGACATATAGAGCTTTCTTATGTATGTATGAGTTATTCCTGTCAGTGTGGCTGTCATCTTGTAAGTAAATTGTGTTCTTTCTTGTCCCCGAGGGTTCTCGCGTTACTTTGTTTCCACGTTTCAGCGAGAGATGGCGTATCATTATACGAGTTTCGTGTTTCTCCGCTTCTTTTTCCGCGCTGTACGTACGTCTTTTCAGACGGTTAAATGAACGCTAAATTTTATGGGGATGACAATTATTGCTGAAGAAGGGAAAATGACAAAAATAGCACTTAAGCACTTGGGTGATACACTAAAAATAAATGCGAAAGTTTTTTAATGCTTGGTTTCGCCCATTGTCCGAGAATATTTTTAGCGTATTCAATTTTCGTTAAAAAATTTCTCATTTAGTACGATGTTAAAATTTTTCCGGAAAATTTATTTTTGTTATTCAGTACCTACCTTATTAAATTTGGATAGTTTAATCAATACATTTTTAATTATGATTAATCACTTCGAGATTTCAATTATGCCGCATGTCGTGGTTTTCATTCTGGCAACCATTTTTTGAGAAATTCAACTTGGTAAACTCGGCATTTCTTATTTCACTGGGAACTAATATGTATATTTTATTACCTTTAAATAGTAAATAATTTTGTATTTGGAATCTATTTTTAAATTTTTTAGTTTAATATCTTTTATCTGTCTTGCATGTTGTGAAGTCTTCATTATAATATAGTTTGTCTATAAAGTAAGGTGGTAGTAAACTGTTAAAAACTTTTTAAGTATAATTTTTAACGTTTTCATTCAATGGGAATTTGTACCCGCCAAGCTACTGTAAGTATCTTGTCTGTAGTCGAAATAAGTTGTTGATACTAAATGTTTTTAAAACATTTATTTATTTATTGTTCCCATCTTTAATTCGTAGAACTCCATTACTTTAAACTTTTAAAGAAAATAAAATTGAATAATTTTATCAAGTTTTGTAAGTATGCAATGATAATAAACGTATTCAAATATTATGTTGATGTAAACATTTCCTATAAAATTCATTAATAAATAAGTTTTTCGATAAATGTTAAATTATTTTGTGATACCACTATTAATAAAGTTAATAAGAAATATTTTAAATAAATCGGGGGTTCATAAATTAATTTTCAATAATTTTAATGGGGTTCAATAAATTAATTTTTTACTTATTTTATATAGAAAAGATATATGGAAATTTTAATACTACAGTTAAGGAACACCTAAGATGTTTGACTAGTAATAATTATTCTCAATTTGCCAACCACATTTTTTAAAACAAATCTTTTTTTTTAAAAATAAATAAAGGTTTAAAATTTTTAGATTCGAATAAAACTGGTTTACAATTAGATAAATTAGATATCTTTAAACTTAGAGCACGTGTTAATAGTCAATTAAATATTTTTAATAAAAACAAAAATTATCTCTTAAATTTATTTTCACATTTAATACCTATATTTACAATATTATTAATAAAAATTATAAACATAATAATCAGCATTATTTATTTTTTTATGCTTTCCTGATTCTATTTATATTAAAAATTATAATAATATCATTTTTTTAATTTCTACAATAAATTAGTTATTTCAAATTTTATTAAAAAAAATTACCAATTATTTTTAATATTTTATTTAATTACTTACCTACTTTCATCACTTATTGTTAATTTTTGTTTGTGTTCGTAATTTGTTCATGTTTATTATTTGTTTATAATATTTTCTTAGTATGGAAGATTCGCTTCCGAAACATGTTGATATTTATATTTTAAAGTGTTCACAGCACATTTCTTATTTATTTTATAAATAAATAAGTATTTGCAAACAAAGACCACTAAGAAGGAAATATGCAAAAAGTTGGGTAAAATATCATAATTTTCGTGAAACAAAATATCACAACGTACATTACGAAACAAATCGTTTTGGTTTTCGATTCCCAATAAAATTGAAACAGTAACATTAAATGTTCGCAGAACCGTGGGAGTTTTAATAGGAGAAGTTAGTTAATGAAAGTTATGCGGATTAGTACTCGTTTGTACCTCGAACAATACTGACGATAATCATATTTAGGGTTACAAGAGCCGTCCGCACCGGACGGGTGTTGTTTCACGCCTTCCCCCTGCCCTGCGGCGCCCGCCACCACTCTACCTCGGCTCGATAGCGATTTAATCAATAATCTCACCTGATTAACTTAAGGATGGCGGGCGATTAATTAATATTTAAAACTATTGACCAATAAACTGTAGTTATTGTTAAAATATACAGCTTTCTTAAAGTTTTTGTTTTCTAAAGCAATAGTGATTTAGATTTCTTTTTATCATAATACGGACATCATTTAATTTGCAAACTTTTTGTTTTACTGAATATATCTCGAATTTCATTTTATTTTCCAAATAATTTTGTTGCTTTTAGAACAGTGTTCAAAAAAATAAATTAAATTTTCCAAATTAATATTCATATTCTTTAGTTAGAGGTTTACATTGGGAGCAAAAAATGTACGAAAAAGCTAATTTTTCATTTCACAAAAAAAAAATTGAATAATTGATTTTTTTTTTTTAAATTATTTTTATTGAGATTTAAAAACCTCATTTAAATATTATTATTTTGTACAGTGATTAGATATTATTTGAATTTTTATTTCAGTTAGTGATAGGAAAAAAGATCTACACAGTACAATATCAGTAAAAAAATATAAGGAAAGCAATGGAATATAACCTTAACATTGAATACAATTTCGTTCCCTATGAAACCTAAAACAATTTGCTCGTTGAATACTTATTTGTTAAATGGATTTACTCTTTTACCTCAATTGAGAGCTGTCTAATCACCAAGAATAAATTGATTTGACTGTAATAGAATATACCATACTAAAAAAAGCTATATGAGGTTTGATTTTGAGTCTAAAGAGCGATCAAAAATCTCATACCAGCAATTACGATTCTTTAAGAGGGAAGCGTTGCATTGTACGTCGTGATTCGATATCACAAAAGACGTTTATCAAGACTGTATAATATCCACTGTGTCTATGCAATCTGTATACGATGATGATGCGGTGCATATTTCTTGGAATATCTGTCTAGGATAAAGTATGCGTGCATAAGGTTTATTGGTATTTGAAAGGGAGAATAAGAAAATTGATTATCATTTATTGTGAATGGTGAGTTCTTGGAGCAAGCGGGTGAGTTTGTGTATTTGGAAGTAAGTTTGTGAGATACAGTGAGTGGAAATAATTTTTTGCAAGACTGAATGTATTACTGGCAAATAAAAATGCTGTTGGAAGCTAGGAGTTTTTAATGGAATTCTACTATCGATACTGATGTACTGTAGTGAGGGTGAAATTGGCAAAGAAAGGCAAAAACTATATGAAAATGAAATAATAACAGATATGAACTTATATGTGGTTGAGTGCACCAGTATTCCTCAATCAGCCAAAGTTGATGGATTGAGTTGTACCGGAATGTTCTTGACGCGGATGGTTAGTGTTACTTGATAGATTAAAAATGCTTAAAATTTTAAGACTGGCATTATTGAATTTTGAATTATTAATTATTTTTATTTAGATTTAAAAACCCCATTGTAATATTCAATCATTGAAGAAAATAATTTTAACATAACCTAAATGAAACATAAAATCGGAAAAAAATAACAGAAAATAAAAAGATTTCAGTCGCATATTCAATAAAAATAATGAATAATTAAAAATTGAATATATTCTTTAGACTTTTATAAAAGGTCAATAGATAGATGTAATCATAAAGATAGCTGCCAATAATATGGGATTAAAATGGAGAATAATATTGACAAATCTTGAATTTGAGATATGATATCGATGAAGATGACATAAATTGAATTGGTCTCATTAGCTATATGTTGGTAAAGCGGAGGTTCTGCGTTCGAGTCCCAGATGCGACTGAAATCTTTTTATTTTCTGTTGTTTTTTCCGGTTTCATGTTTCATTTACGTTATGTTAATATTATTTTATTCACTGATATTATATTTTTGACGAATAATACGATGGTTTAGCAAGGCTCGATTATCTCAACAGAAAGTGATTGCTGAGATTTTGGCGATGAAAGACGAATTAATTAGGTTGTTATAACGTTGAAAAGCATAGAAAGGTTCAATGAATTGCATTATTTGAGAAATAATCGTCCATTATTTGGTTGCGCTAACAATGAGTTATTTCTAACATTAAAAAGTAATCACATTTTGAATTGAACCAAAAATTATTAAACAAAGAATAACAAAAATACTAATAATCGAATAAAATGATCATACTATTAAAACAGAACAGTGGTAAAAAATCATATTACGAACGGTCCAGAAAAACCTAGAACGATCAAGGTTACCATAATAGAACGTGTGGGATTATAAACGTTTTAATGGATGAAGGATTAGGTATGTGCTAAAAGAGAGTTATACAATCTATCCTCTCTGCCTACCCTGGGGTAAAATGGCGTAACGGTTAGTTCGTTAATCCTTGTCCGAAAACATATTTGTATATTTTGGTTGAACCCAATGGCAGTATACTAAAAAATTGATATTGTTTTCCAATAAAAACCATCTGTTTCATTTATATTAAGCCGGTGGTGCCTTCATACACTGCGTACTATGATGGTGAAATATACGATTATAGACAAAGATAATATTTTAACAATCTGGACGTTTTAACCCTAGTCATTCAAATTATAAAATTGTGCTCAATACAAGCGTAAACAATACGATTTTAAATATCAATAATGTAATGCAATTAAAAAAAGTAAGTACTGCCACTGCTTAATTACGAAATCAGCTGCCATGCAGTTTGAGAGTCGAACAAACGTTCCTGAAACCATTTGTTTATTAATTAATGGGAAACAAAATCCCGTTTGTATTTTGATGAAATTTTAAATTAGTTTTTCACGCAAATTGTAGCACTCTCAGCGCAAAGTAAGTACCGGGAACAAGTAAAATAGGTTTTATTTGTACGAATATGTTATTCGAAAACGATTTTTTACACATATCATTCAGTAATTACTTTCCACCGACGAGTTTTAAACCTTTTGAAATCACACAATTTATATAAACGAGTATATAATTTATGAAGATGGGTTGTGACTTTTGTTGCCATGTCTAAAAATTAAACATTTACTTGAAGGCTTTCCCAGGTAACACATAATACATTAAGGAATGTTTTCTTGAACTTAGACGATGGGAATCAAACCCCTCACTTATTTAAAATTTTTGTTTTATATTTATTAATAATTTTTTTGTTACATACATTTATTATATAAATAGTAAAGAATGCAAGGCTGATGTAAGCGTAATGAGTAAGATTAAGAAAGGGATGCTTAGATGGTTTGGGCATGTAGAGCGAATGAACGAAGAAAGGAGTGTAAGAAGAAATACTTGAGTGGGGCCATGTCAGAAGTCGGAATAATAGAAGAGAATCTATGAGACGATGTATGAATGTGAATGAAGCAAGAAGTGTATGCCAAGATCGAGTTGTTTAGCGGTTCGTCCCCTCTACCTACCCCTGCGGGGAAACAGCGTGATGGTTAGTTAGTTAGTTAGTCACAAAGGTTACATAAATTAAGTTTTTTTTTTTTTATAATCATTATAAAAAAAAGATACAATATAAGGAGAGAGAAAATAATAAAGTAATTCAATGTAGGTATACATTTTTTTTAATTACATGTATTGCATATATAATAAAAAAATCCCACATAGGTAAGGCCAGTGCGTCTGCATACTTCTGTATTAGTTAGTGGCAGTAAAAAGGAGTTTTTTTTAATTATATGTATTTTTTTAATATTTGTATGTATATATTTACTTATATGCATACATTTATATCTATATTCCCTTTAAAAATTAAACGAGTTTTTACAGTAGGTTCTGAGGAAAACAACAGAATAGATTGTAATAGAAAATAACATAAAATAAAATATAATAACTGTAATCAAAATATTTAAAAATTTATCTAAGAATTTGAAAGTTGTTGTTCCAAACAAGTTTTTTTATGAATACATGGAAATTAATATTGATTCTGTTTTTGTTTTTGCTTTATTGATAGTAAATTTTTAAAAAATGACCGATTGCCTAGATTGAAAGCTGTTCCCGTTCAAAATACCTTGCATCATTCATTTTATACGTACGTCAACCTAACCCAAACTTCGTTTTTCAGTGAAAATAAGAAAATATAACCAACCACATGTAATAATGAATGTACGAAATCATCATGTCAATGTGTTTACTTGTCAGGAATCGAAATTTGAAACTTAAAATCACTATGAATACCATAAAACCAGAGGTTTAGGTTTATTACTTTAAAAGCTCTTAAAGAATTTTTTATTCAAACTTGGAGTATCTGATATTTTGATATGATAATTTGGGGAGGTTTTATGTAACACGGCAAACAAATTAGTAGACAAATATTTCTATTTTATTATCGTATGGGAGGCCTTTGTTTCTTCTCCCAACCACATCTCTCGGGGGCTAATTTGATAATGTAATATTACCTGACATCCCTCTGTGGAGAGGAGGCGGGAATATTAAGAAGTCTATCATTACGGTAAGTATGTGAAAGAAAGCTCCAGCGAGACCCGAGAGAAACAGTGGCCTACAAACTTTATTGGAAAATGGTCATTAAAACGAAAATGATATATAAGAAAACTTGTAAGTTGAGTGTATTTATTGTACTTATTACATTACTACGTTTGATTTTATCATCGGTTTTTAAATATATTTATATTTTTTATTCAAGAAAATAAGCATGTATCTAATATTTGTTAATTAGCCTATTTTCAAAACTACGTATTTTAACTGAACTACAAAATTGTCTTTTTAAACTGTGTTGTGGTAAAAGATTTTAACTTAGGTTTATAAAAATAAATAAATAGTAGATTATAGTGGACTGTCATTATTTTAACTTTACCAGAAAAAATGTGCACTCTATTAAATTAATACAATTTATACAACTATGATTATTAACTATACATTCATTTGTATACCAGAATGGGGTTAAATACAACTATTTTTGTTTTGTTTTTTTTTTT
This sequence comes from Halesus radiatus, assembly GCA_022606495.2. Taxonomy (NCBI): domain Eukaryota; kingdom Metazoa; phylum Arthropoda; class Insecta; order Trichoptera; family Limnephilidae; genus Halesus; species Halesus radiatus. The sequence goes on from JAHDVE020006553.1 coordinate 172,856, forward strand.
TTTTGTATATAAAACAGGCGATATGCTCAAAACTTACATATATCAATGCTTAAAAAATTATAATAAATATTAAGTACATTGAACATTATGTAGATTTGTAAAGTATTATTTTTAAACAGAATATATTTTTGTTTTATATAAAAAATTGATACAAGAACATTTATTTTTTTAAATATTATAAACAATTTACAAGGTTTTAAATATAAGGCGTGTATAAAATCCAACAAGAAAAAAATTCTATCGTTTTAGTGTTTCTACTCTAAGCCTTGCTTAATTACTCACATCTCTACTCCGCGCTAAATATTATGCCATCATTCACTCCCAATTGAGTTATCTGTTTAGTATTTGGGCACCATTATCAAAAAACAAATATCAGAATTACAAATAATCCAAAATATAGCCATATTGAATAATATACCATCTCCCGTGGGGTACACAATTAAGTCAAAGATACAAATATATTTTTTATTTTTTAATTATTAATTATTTTTATTCAGATTTAAAAACCTCATCGTTATATTAAAATCATTGAAGACAATAATATTAACATAACCTAAATGAAAGATGAAACCGGACAAAGGGACAGAAACTAAAAATATTTCAGTCGCATCTGGGACTCGAACCCAGGTCCTCTGCCTATTCGGGGAAACGCTCAACCGACTAAGCTAATGAGACAAGTTCAATTTGTGTCATCTTCATCGATATCATATCTCAAATTCAAGATTTGTGAATATTATATACCATTTTTAATCTTGTCTCATTAGCTAAGTCGGTTGAGCGTTGCCCCGGATAGGCAGAGAACCTGGGTTCGAGTCCCAGATGCGACTAAAATATTTTTAGTTTCCGTCCTTGCCATGCGACTAAAATATTTTTAGTTTCCGTCCTTTTGTCCGGTTTCATCTCTCATTAAGGTTATGTTAATATTATTTTCTTCAATGATTAAATACAAATATTTCCTTGTACGATTCTGCCGAAACATAATATTACAACTGCTACATTACAAATAATTCAACATCGTAATACACCAACATTAAATCAGCCTTTAATTCCGACATAAACAAGCACGAAACACGATCACAAAATCAACTACACTTACGGCCGTTCTTCCCAACCTTACTGAGCAATTGCTGAGCCGAAATTTTGCCTCAGCACTGTTCAAATGCACAAATTCGCCTTTTCCAACGAAATTCTCAGTCAAACTTGCGATCATGTTAAGTTATCGATTTATGTGGATTAAAGTTCTCCTCAGTAAAAGACTAGTTATAAAAAGTGTCAACAGAGTGTTAAATGACAGTGTAAACGTCAAATATCATAGATATCTATGGTCAAACGTCATTCGTTTCGCGAACTATTTTTTGTATCTATTTGTATATTGACAATTTTGAATATGGAGAGCGAAAATGAAAATATTTTTAATGTAATACCAATAGCGGGTATGGGTAGCGAATATGAAGACAGCGACGATAAAAATATTATTGACAATTATTGATTGAAAATTGAAAGAACGCACGAAAGACAAACGTCAAAAAAGTCTACTTCCGTTTTCGCGGCATTTTAGTAAAAGTCAAGCTAACACTTTATTTTTAACATATACGTTTTTAAATATAAAATGTTGGTGTTTGTATTATAATATTTAAGACAAATAATACGTATTCATAACAAATAGAAAATTAACTCGTCTATGTTAATTTAACATTGAAAGTTTTTACTTTGATGTCATTTTATTGACTATGGACGTGTGGGGGTACAATTATATTTTCCATAGAAGTGGGCGAGTCCTTCATAGACAATTTAGGAAGTTCAAAGATAAAAAAATGTTTGGAGACTGTCATATAGAGCGAATACTTAACAAAACACTTGGCTGATCGGTGGCTGAGATTGATCTTTCGAAAAGTTGGGGAGAACGGCTGTTATAGTCATCAACTCGCACAACCAAGTTTGGAATAAACTCCTTACAATTCATCGCATGTACGCAATACAATGCATTACCACATAATTCCTCGTGTTTTTTTTTTCATCACGCCTCTCTATCAGTCTCTTTCTTAATCCATCAATGAAAACGTTTCTTCTGGGTGTCGTTTCTGTATCATAGGGTCTCAATTTTGTATGAATGAGTTATTTTTTTGACTCATTGGGATTAAAATAATGTAACTTTTTATTGTTATGTATTTCTAATATAAATAAATTAATAAAATAATTAACCCAACAGAAACAATAATACACAGTACAATCGAAGCAGCAGATATGAGAACGTTTTCCTCTGAAAAGCGTCCAAGTTTCCTACTAGAAGTATAATATCGCGCACCAATACTGTTTATTTGAAACACCAACATCGAGACGCGTAACGCAGCTTGCCTACCGCTGCCACATTATTACAACACCCCCAGGAATAATCACCCTACAAACCGTTCCATCCGCATGCTTTTAGGTAGGAAATGTTCCCTTATTCGGGTTATTTGTTCTGCTGCCAACGATTCGCAGTAGTATGGCAAAGTAAGGGCTGGCACTTAGTACGAAATACGTTACTCGGATATTACAACGCGGGAATAATTTGAAGGAATAAATAAAGGCTAGGTATCACATTGATATGAAATAAGCCAGCTAAGCCCAATGCTAGTTGTTACAGAGGTTATAAAATGAAATAGGTATACATTATAATTTACTATTTTATATGTTCAGCACAGCACATGCTACTGAGGCATAAAAGTTCCTATATACTTAAAGTGGGATTTTTCTTAATTATTACAAAATATTTTATCTTCGCGGATATGCTCGTAGATATAGCGTCCTTAGAAAAAATATTATATTTGGGGCGTTGTGTAAAAAGTCTGTTTAGGGCATAGAATGAGTAAAATTGGGCTTTGAAAAGTAGCACACTGAGAAAGGAAACACAAGATTCCGTCGTTGATAAGCCAAAAAAATGAGTTTGAAAAAACGACTGGTTTTCATGCGCCGACAGGTAAACACAAAGCCGACGTTTGGCGTTTCTCAACTGTCAAAATACGGAAGTAATGAATGACCTAAGTTCTTCAGAGCCACTGCCATTGAAATACAGGTAAAATAAACACAGCATTTCCACTAGTCGCTGTCTATATTCCAAAGATTGCAACTGTTCTGTTCTATCAAACGGATTGTTCGCTTTTGCTAAGAGTTATTCGGATATCTAGGAACTCGAGAACTAAACTCAACGGTAGGGCGTACTGGGAAATTATACAGGGTCAGCAGTTGCGATCTAAATGGTTATTGCTCCGTACAGTACGCCCACCGAATTACTTATTATTCTATAGTCATAGAATTATATTATGTATAATAGTTTAATCTGCCGGAAACTTATAGGATATGTATTGATTTATTTATTTACGCCATTAGCGATCATCACCCAAGAATACATACTTTGTAGTCTGCTAACACAAGAAATACTAAGAATGATTTATTTGTCAAATCTATACGGGTAGTTAGGAAAACATACATGGTTTCAAAAGACAAAACTCCTCAATCTGTAATCTTTTAAATTCTATATGAAATACGTACTGGAAATTTACGTAAAACGTTTGAACGCGAAAAAATTCCTTTACTTGTTTTCAAACTGTCTATGTTTTCTGACATTTTGGTATGTATTTAATTGAAGATTTCTGTCTTTTGAAACCTTACATATTTTCTTAACTACCCGCATAAAAATAACAGATAAAAGACTCGAATTATTGTTTGAGTTAGTAGACTACAAAGTGATGTTCAGGGCCATTATTGAGTGTTGGCTTTTACATAAAATAATATCGTATGAATAAAAATTTACAAAATAATAATAGTACTAATAATAATAATAATATTAATAATAAGAATACTAATAGCAGTAGTAATGGTATTATACCAAACAACAGACACGGCATGTTCAATGCAATGTTATCCATATTGCCATTTTGAAAAGCAACAGAATACAGAAAAGAGAAGAAAAAACCTAATCAACATTAACAATCGTGCAATAACTAAAAATAAAATAGATAAAAGTATAGGTATAGCGAATGGCAAAACTTGACAGTAACAGAAAAGGTAAAGTAAAGGGTATAAATGAAATGAATAGTGAGTTACAGAGTATGTCATAATGAAAGTAGGAGAATATATGACGCGAGTGTGACTGGTAGAAGAATCAAGCATTTAAGTGGTACCACGTCAAAATTCAGAATAACAGAATTCAAATGTGAATGAAGCAAGGAGTGTGTGCCAGAACCAAGTTGTTTGGCGGTCCATTGTCTCTGCCCATCCCTGCGGTGAAACGGCGTGATGGTTAGTTAGATAAGGCACATAATATTTTTTGGACTAAAGAAAGATATGATGTTATTTTTTTTGTTTGTTTATGCACACTATTGAATTTAAAAACCCGGACACCATTTTATTGTCAGAGTTCTACATGACTTTATAGAAAAAATACTGTTTTAGAACGGTGAATGTGGGCTGATTTTTGTAACCATTGGGCGTTTCTAGTTTGTAGTTGATCAATGACCAAAAGGTTCCTAATAACGTGTCGTATTTCGTATCTTTAATAATTTGGGTTTCTATTTATTGCTACTTGCTAATTAATATCGTTAAAGACCGGGATTGTAGCGTATATAATTAGCACAAATAGGAGGACATTTGAATTAATTGTTCAGCTTAATGGAGAGTAAATATTGAAATGTATTATTCTATAAAGCATCCCACTCTATCCCACAGAGATAGACAAAAGGATAAGGGGAACCAATTAATTGTTATTTTAATATTGCTACGCAATTGGGGTGGGAACTTTCCAAGAAAACCTTAAATAGTAGTTAAATCATTTTAAGCTTTACTAAACAAAAGAAAATAAGTTTTAACAGAACGGTTAATAGGGCAAAACTAGCTGTACAGGAGGGAAACGTTGTCGGTAAATATTGGGAGGTTTTAGAGATAAGGCTGGAGGTGAGAGTAATGTGGTTTGGAGATTATGTAATACGGAAATTTGAGAATAACCACCAGCGGAAGGAATAACGATTTGGATATTCATACATTTATTATTATCACAAACACGTGTCACCATAAATTACGTATAGACTCGAGGTTTGAAAGCTTTCCTGTAATTTTGCAAAAAATCTGTTAACCGATTATTTAGATTACCAATGTTACTGTACGTAAAAATATACCATTATTGAAAACCTATGAAAAAAACGGATTTACTAATTGATGAGGATTTATTTCTGTAAATCCAGTATGCCACCTGTCTTACCAGACCCGACGATTCACAAGCAAACACCGCCACCGAAAGGCCAACATTTTAGGGAAAATGTTCGCGGAAAACTCGACCCTCGATGATTGGGGTGCCATCCCGCCGGCTGTTTCCTCATTGCGGTTTCTATATGAAAAAGTTGAGGACTCGGCATCAGGATGTACTCCGCGTCTAACGAGGGCTCGATGTTAATAAAGCTAGTAGGCCTGAAGGAATACCTGCCCTGGTATTGCACAGGTGTGCTGCAGAAAGGTGACCGCTCAAATCCGGCCAACTACCGCCCCATAGTAATCACATCAGTTCTGTCCAAGGTGATGGAATGTATGATCAAAGACAAATTGCTCACATACTCCGAGAAGAACAAAATTATTAACGACCGTCAGTACGGATTCCGGTATTTTAATGGAAGATGCTCTAAGGAACTAGCGTCATTGATCCCTTCGCCACCGTTGCATAGTCGGAAAACACGCAAACCGCACGCCAAACATTTGCACACAGTTGTTATTTGTCACATGAGAACGGGTCGCTTCTACGACTCGATTTTGAATATCTAGAATGATCTGCCGGGCCCTCTGTTTCTTAAAGACTCAAGTTCACTCCTTTCTGTCCTTTTAAAAGACCCTCCACACAGCATCCCCAAAGATAATATATGCCTCGAGGGAAATTATTTCCCCCAGGGCCTCCTGTGTGGAGTTACTGCAAAAAAAATAAATAAAAAAGGCGTTTAAAACGCCTGCCTCGGTTGACATATTATCGGAAAACCGTTCCAATTACAGGAACTTAATTATCTTGGAATGCGATCGTATTGCGTTCCAATTTATTGATGGTAATAATCGAATTACTCGAAAAATAAACGGTAAATTTCACTATTTACCTAGAAAAGTAATGCAAAATGTATATTTGATCAACAAAAGGTTTATGGAATGGAGGGTTAATCTAGAAAAGGCGAACGCTGGACAAATATAGCAATAACAAATTAATATCGTCTGTAAAAATTGCATCGGACTCAACGAATATAGGGCAAATGAATAACAGCAATAAAAAATTACGTGAGTACGAAATATGAATCACTTTACGTTACTTCCTGCCTTGTATAATTGGTCTATAACGAAAAAGTCCGTTTAAAAAAGGAACTTGTTTATTTTCCAAACATTTAAAGGATCCGTGCTGTGAAGTCAAAAGACCACTCTATTTAATGCAATTATGAATCTCTATAGGGATTTTTTTTTCCAAACACGATGTTCAAAGCTTGCTCACTTCCAATTAATATTTTAATCGATTTGTTCCCTCAGCGAATAGAGTGAGTAGAAGTACCTACAAGTATAGAGCAATACAAGCACCTGCGTTAAATGCAGCGAGCTATTTCTGGAATCATATTTTACCGTTGAATATTATTACTTAAGGGAATATTAAGTGGAAAGATGACAAACTTTAAACTTGTGAATGGGGCTCATATACTTGGATATTCACCGGAACAGTGATTATTGGCTTTACATAAAGATAAGATCTCTTCCTAGGCAAGTTTTCGGATTAGTGTGTTCTAGATTGTAGCTAATAATTACTTGAACTATGCAAAACAGAAAATTCCTAATGTGTCTATGTTGAATTAAAGTCATTTGTTAATTTTTGAACAAATCATTAATTAAAAGTTTACCAAACATACAAATCAACTCAACCCAAGTCAAATGTTATTAAATCAATTGTTTATTTCGTTTTATGTACCTATATGGCAAGTTTGTATAAAACAAAACCATTTTTTAATGTTTAATTGGCACCCCCCAAGAGAATTTTACTATACTCGAAATAGTAACACAAGTTTGCTAGAAAAAAAAGGAGTGTTATCTTTGTCTTCTTCATCTTTCATCAATCTACCCCTAGATTGTTAGTTGGTTGACCAAGCATTCATTGCATCTCGTACCGTAAACATAATTTTCAATCATTGAAGAAGATAATATGAACAGATCCCAAATGAACCACGAAACCGAAAAAAACAACAGAAATTAAAAAGATTTCAGTCGCATCTGGGACTCGAACCCAGGACCTCTACCTATCCGGGGTAACCGCTTAACCAACTTAGCTAATGAGCCCAGTTCAATTTACGCCATTTACACCGATATCATACTTCATGTTCAAGGTTTGTTAATATTATCCTTCATTTTTATAAATCCCATATTATTGGCTGCTATCCTTATGATGATTGCAAAGTTTCATCCAGAACTCAATTGTAATCTGGATAGAGTCTCGGATATACCTACCCGATTTTTATTTATATGAGACATCTATTGACTTATTTTACGAGTCTGGATAGGTAGAGGTCCTGGGTTCGATTCCCAGATGCGACTGAAATCTTTTTAATTTCTGTTGTTTTTTCGGTTTCGTGGTTCATTTGGGATGTGTTAATATTATCTTCTTCAATGATAAAAATATTACAAGGAGGTTTACAAACTTCAATAAGTTATAAAAAATAATTTGAAAATAAATTTCAATATTTTTTCTTGTATCCGAAGAAGAAGACCATAATAAAAAATAAATAATAAAAAAGTGCTCGCTCCACGATTACCATCAAAAGGAATTTGATGAAGCATTCAATGGAGTCTTTGATCAAATATCCTGTTTTCCAGGTGATAGAGCTATCGCTTGTTTGGAAAAATCATTCGTTTGAAATCATCTGAGAAATCGTTTTTAGGATATTGTAGCAGTTATTTATTTGATTTCGGTAGAATTGTTTTGGTTATGAAGCAAGAAGCCTGGCTGATGTTTCTAGAAGATTTTAGATACTGAATATCTTCTGAGGCTTGATGATAGAAGTTTCTTTAAAGATCACTTTGCTTGATCTGTTCACGTTTTGCAGTTTGTTTACGATAGACTTGTTTCTCATTTTTGCGATGACTGCTATTCCACGTTCTTCAAAGTGAGAGTATTTGATACTCCGGGTTATTTTGAAAGAGTTTAGAAACCGCACGTTTAAATATCGGGGAGTATTGGGTTAAAATTACAGTTGTTTTACTGTGTCGCGTGTGTAAATGTGTTTCGTACTAAATAAATCAAAGCATATAAATCATTTACGAAACGGTTTTAGTTATTTCTGAGAGAATTTACACAACTCTGTCCTAAATAAAATAAAAGTTATTTACACTTTCTTCCTGGCAAATTATGCAACGCCATGTGAACATGAATACGTGAGAATTGAACAAAGGGTTTCCAGTTTACGATCTTTAGGGAAATCTTCAATTTTTATTTTTTATGCTCACGTTCCTGATAAAGAAACGACCCGTGGCCTCTAGCTGCCATATTATTATTTGCGAATATGTTGGTTCGTTTTGAATTCAAACCCACCATTTTTCCTTACCCATTCAGACCGGAATTATTTTTTGGAGAGGAAAAATATAAGCGGTTGGTTTTGATTTAAAAAGGGTGACCACGATACAATTATTTAAAATATATTTATATAAATAAAAGTTTTAAGCGCTTCCATAGACTTGAAGCGAGTGATTAAAACATTAACGTCAACAATGTTGAAAAACGAACCCAACTTCTCTTGTAGTTGTAGAATTATTAATGTTAAATTTACAGATAAGAAAGGTTTCGAAAAAATATTTTATTTTATTTATAAGATCGCTTAACTGACCTACCTTTTGAGACATAACCAAATTCCACAGAATAAATTCTGGTTCATATAATAATATGTAGTTTTGGTGAATCCAGAAAAGATCTCCGCAAAGATTTTTCGTATTTTTAACAAAGCTACGCAATCCAATTCTCACAAAAGATTTGTAAATGAGATAATGGATACGGAATAAGATGCTGAAGGATAATCAATCACCGTTGCTAATTCCCTCGCGAAAATAAGATGGGAAGGAATACTTAAATACCCACGCTTTGTAAGAGTTATCTGGGCTGCCGCAATTAAGAAAAAAAAACAAATTTACTGAGATTTCAGTAAAAAAATATTTTCTAATTATGTGCCATATTAGATTATTAATTAATTAATTGATTCTACTATGAATACATACATTCTTTAGGGGAGGTATTTGTACCCAGAAAAAGAAGTTTTCCAAAATTAATCAGAAAAGTATTCTGAAATAATATTAGAAAGCGGATTTTTTTGAGATATTACATGAGATGGAAAGACATGTTAACACCCTGCAAAACAATAGATTGATTATATTTATAGTTACTAGATGTTTTCAGAATAGTAGAGACGCTATTTTAAGGTTTCACTTGTATAACTTACAAATTTTTGAACTAATACACAAGGGAAATATGTGAGCATAGGAAAAATGAAATTTTTTTTTACTAATCTCAGTACGTGAGGTTGTTGAAAACAACTAATGAAAAGCTGAAGAACTGTGCTCTATAAGATTTTTTTTCCTTTACTGTACATATGGCATCGTGCATGTTATATTATGTTATGTTATATGACAATTTATATTATAGTACCCGATGGGACAAATGCATCAAGTTTTTACCCAGGCGTCGTGAGACGTCGCCCAAAACACCATAAGGAATATTTTACGCTTAAAATGGTGATGGTAGGAGATTTAAAAAAAATGTATTGTCAGTGTATTCGTGACCTGGAAATGTTTGCTTATCTTGAAAAATATATAAAAAGTCTTGGGTAGGTACATAGAACAGAAACACATGTATCCGATGGCCATAATAAGGCTTCATTATGCAGAACAACGGCCAATTGGACCTGGCAAGATCAGTATCAAATGTGAACTTATACGACAAGCTTTACGACGCTGAAGCTGAAATTGAAAGAGAAGTGCTCAAGGTATGGAAATGAGACTGGCAAAGAATATAGCAGATAAGCTCCAAACGACTTGTAGTACAAAAGGGTTAACCTTTTACCCGAATTATAATCCGCATTGTCGTCAAGTTTGTGACCCGGCATTCAAAGCAGCCAGGCACTCCTGTGGGGGATGAGAACGCATTTGGGGCGATCGAGGGCATGTCGTATTATCGCCGCAATTCTCGCAACAAAACATGAAGTAATCGAAAATTGCGTCGCAGTCGTAATTTGTAACAGTTAAAGCCGATCTTTGTTAGAGATTGAAATAAAAAAAAGAGATTCGTAAAGAAAAAATAAACCGTTACGTGATGCCACAGATATCCGGAGAGCATAAGTACCTAGCATTATTGCTGCTTTAAAGTATTAATTGTTTTTGTGTTTAATTCGTAGAAATCGATTTAATTTTTTTATTATTTTTTTTATGTGTATCAAATTTTAAAATGTCATTATTAAGTTCTGGAAGTATTTCAGTTTTTTTTATTGGTAGCAAAATTATTAAGTTTGATTTACATTAATTTACTAAAATAAATTATTGCTGCTGGTAAAATAACATTTATTTATATTTTCCTCAAAATTTATTTAAAAGATATGTGTGGAGTAATATTTATTGCATTAATAATAATAACTTTATTTAAGCCACAGTATTTAATTTGTAAATATCTAAATGTTTCAGAAGCATAGCTTCCCTCATCAGGATAAAAAATATGTATACGTTTAGAAATCTCATCTATATATATATATATATGCTCACTCCATGCATTTTCGTTTAGTTTTAAATTTTACCTTGACGAAGCTTGGGATAAGCGAAACCGGTTGGAGATGATTAAAAAATAAATTAGTGCTTTAAAACAACGTGTTTGTTTTATTTAATACTTATTTATATATTTCAGTATTTTTAGTTACTTTATAATTTATGTACTACAATTTATATACAAATCCTCTAGTTACTGCTCTCCAATTTCGAGAATTTATTTTCTAAGGCACATAACATGTACATGGAACAAACACTCAATAATTTGGTTAATAAAGTTACTTTTTACCAGAGAAATATATATTTCAAAGATATAATGTTCGTACGGAAACGATGCTGCGAGCTGGTTGCGTAAACTTTGGGACTGTTTTTTTTTATCATTATATTATTCCTAGCGCATTCCTTTGAAAACTGGTTTGTTTTCGGAATAGAAATAATTCAATTTATTTTTTATAACTTATTGAAGTTTGTAAACCTCATTGTAATATTTTAATCATTGAAGAAGATCATATTAACAAATCCCAAATTAACCACGAAACCGAAAAAACAACAGAAATTAAAAAGATTTCAGTCGCATCTGGGACTCGAACCCAGGACCTATACCTATTCGGGGTAACCGCTTAACCAACTTAGCTAATGGGACCAGTTCAATATACGCCATCTACATCGATATCATATTCCAAGTTCAAGACTTGTTAATATTATTAGCAAGCTAATGAGATTTAAAGATGGAGGATTAGTTTAGTTGGTTAAGCGGTTACCCCGGATAGGTAGAGGTTCTGGGTTCGAGTCTCAGATGCGACTGAAATCTTTTTATTTTCCATTGTTTTTTCTGTTTCGTGGTTCATTTGCGATGTGTTAATATTATCTTCTTCAATGATTAAATAGAAATAATTGTTTCCACCAGGAGGGCATAACTTCAACGGGGTAGAAATAAATAATCGCAGGGATAGGTGGCGCAGCTATTTTCACTCCATGGACTTGAATATTCATAGCGAATCTATGCGGGGTTATTCTCACGGCCCTAGGAAGGATCAAATATTCATGTTCATAATATCCTGGCGTATGTGGAGCCGGGTTTAGAATTATCAGAATTAATAAGGCAGCGCCCGGGCGTGGGACGTAGTTTTATGTGGGATTTAGCAGTGTAATTCCTGGTAACGAACAAAAAATACGTGCATGTGCCTGCAATTTAATTCTTTAAAGAATGTGGGTGAACGTTTTTACCTACATTTAAAGCTAATTTGATAAACATGTCCAAATTAAATATTTAGTTTTATTTGGTAGGTTTGAAACATTCTGGCGAAGGATTAGTCGAAAAGAATCAATTTATACTGCTGTGAAAAGGCACAAATTCATTCTTAACAACGGATAATATCTCAACGGTTAACAGGTAATTTTAATAGATAGCTTTTATTTTTTAAAAATCGACTACAAAAATTAGCTGAAATTACGCATACTATTAAAACGAGTCAATTTAATTGTAGTGGTGACATGACAAATAAAAGAAAATGAAACATTAATTTAAATTTAAAGTTAGCCTCTCAGAAGCTGGGCGTATTGTACAGAGCCCGCAGATACTTTAATAGTACACAACTGCTGACCCTGTACAAATCGCAAGTGCGCCCCATTGTAGAATTTGGCAGCCACCTCTGGTCGGGAGTCCCAAAATATCTGAAAAAAAACCTTGACTCTGTGCAGAAACGGCGGTCCGTTTGATAGATTCGCCTATCTTAACAAATGGGTTGCAATCTTTGGAGCACAGACGTCGGGTGGGAATGCTGTCCTTGTTCTACCGGTATTTTAATGGAAGATGCTCCGAGGAACTAGCGTCATTGATCCCTTCGGCACCGGTGCATAGTCGGGAAACACGCCAAACGCGCGCCCAACATTTGCACACGGTTGACATTTGTCACATGAGAACGGGTCGCTTCTACGACTCGTTCTTGTGTTCAACAGCTCGGCTGTGGAACGATCTGCCGGCCTCTGTGTTTCCTCCATCCTATAACATGGGTCTCTTCAAGACCCAAGTTCACTCCTTCCTATCCTCTAAAAGATCCTCCACACAGCATCCCCAAAGATGATATATGCCTTGAGGGAAATAATTACTGTAAAAAAAAAAAATACTATTGACTTTGGAGAAAAAAAAATCACCGTTGTAATACGAGAGAATTTCATTGATGGATTTTTGTTAAAGGTCTGTTAAACGATCATTCCCCCTCATGTACTCCAAATTTAAAGACATTCATGCTTCAGTTTCTATTGGGTCACTGTGTACATTACACACCGGTTATTGTTTGCGAAACAGTAGCCATGGCAACCGACCTATGCCATGTTACATGCCAAGCAACACTCTAAGGGCAAACCTTGCTGTAAATTTAAATACTACGTGAACCGCACATTTCGTGTTCTCCTGGTACATATTTATTCACGTTCGATTGATTTTGTGAGATTAAAAAGGCGTGTGCAAACAGAAAATAATGACAGCATTTTGTAAAATATGACCAGTTTGACATTCAGTAATTGAGAAATTGCTAGAATAATCTAGAGAGTTTTAAAATCCATACAAATACTGCATTATGTTCATAGAAGCAATATTAAAACCTAATTTCAGAACCAAGTCTATTTCCGTATTTCGATTTGAAAGGAAATTTCATTTTCAATCATTTAACTAGAATGGGTACAAATACGCCACATTATTGTAAACTTTAATTATTTTGTTGATCACATAATTTTAATTTATCGAAATACATAATTGTTTTGTTTATATCGGATAAGATAAAGCCAGGAGTCATCTATTTTCAACGAATTAGTTAAACAGATTAGTTTAAAATAGGATCGAGTTCGGTAATAACTGTAACAGTAGGTTACATGTGAATACATACAATACATACAGCGACATTTTTTTCGTGTTCATTCCACAGATTATTTTAAAGCTCACTAATCCGACCGAAGAACGCTAAAATTTCGGGATTAAAAACCCGACGTAGCACAAATCAAACATATTGCTGATTGCTGTGGGTTTTCTAACAACCCTCCTGCGAAGGTTTGACGGCCTCCGTAGTTGAGTGGTTACGATCCTTGGTTACGAATCCGGAGGTTGCAGGTTCAAATCCCTACGTGCGCAGGTAAGTTTTATTAAATTATTTTATTAAATTGCGTCATTTCACAACTTATTCATTAAAAATAATATGTAGCATATTTTAGGCACGTTCCGGAGGGTAGATACTGTCAGTATCTCCCTGGTGAATGACAACCATTCATAATGGAAACGTTGCTTGAAATGACTTTAGCCGTGTTTGGTAACTAGATCTGAATACACAGATACTTCCCCACCTTTCTCTTTCTCATTTTCTTTCCCTTATCAATATCTTTAGCCTGACAACATACCCCAAATGAGGATGTCATAGTCTCACTGGCTCCAGACGGCTGGGACAGGCTGAGACTTTTGTGTGGTACTCACATAAAAAAGCCGAATTTAAATTAAAGTGCTTATTCGTACGGAAAAGGTGTAAGTGTGATTAGTTCCAAAGTTTTTTCCATGTTTTGTTAATAGATGTAATAAGTCAGATACTTCCTAACCTTTAAACATCCTGCTTTTTTACATCTTTAATATTTTCCGTCTTACATCTTCGCAGTTCGCAGTCTGTATTGTCATGGTCATATTGGCTCTGCGCAGTTAGAATGTTTTCTTTAATTTTTCTTTTAAGAAAACAATACATTTAGAAGAGATTTGAAATGCTACACGAGACTCCATCATTATGCAATCTGAGTGAAACCTTTTAAAATAAGATTCCTCGATATTCCGTCAAGAGCTTACATTATACCATTATCATGATCCTTGCGAAGGAAGACAAACATTTATTTTATATAGATTAATATATTTGCCTGCTTCAGCAAAAAATGAAACAAAACATGCGCTTTCATCTTTTCTATCATACGTCCGTCGTGAAATGGAAGAAAAATATTGCATTTCAATATCCTGCTGTGGCAAAGGCGGGCCCAGGGGGCGGAAGCTGCGAGGGTATATTTCATAGCGACGGAGGAAAGAAAGTTAATTGTATTTTCCAAGACATTTTCTGGTTCACCCAGGGCGGGTGCTTGGTGAAAAGATATTATTTTATGACGTCAAGTGCATGACTACTACAAATGGCATGTTTTTTTTTATTTTTCCTTTTTGGGAATATGCAACCACAGTAGTGCGCAAAACAATTCTTCTCACAAATACCCTTCAACTAACTTGATCAACTACTACTTGAAGACCAATGGAAGTGTTAAATGATTGCACCTTTAAAAAATATCATGATCACAATGTTTGGAAGAAAAATAAATTAATAATTTCTGTAGATTACATACACGGGGATTCACCCAATAAACCACGCTTCCTCATAAAAACTGCTATAAAAAAAATCTTTATAAAATTGACCGATTACCCAACAATTATTTCATATATGTCCACAAAATTTATTATATTTGTTAAGATATTAAAATTTAGATATAAGGGGTACAAACAAACTTACTTATGAAATCATTGTAGTTAGAACAGAAACGTAATGGTGAACTTACCAGATACAAAAAAATGTTTGATATAAAAATGTTTTCTTAAATAGAATTAATTATTTTTTGCAGTAACAAAATAATATGCAAGTTTGAAGGATCACAATTTGGTAGGCGGGTATGGGTATCGCTACCCGGGAACTATTACATGGATAAACATCACCTATACTATAGGTCACCCCACGTGGATTGCTACGTTTGGTGACTTAGCAGGGATGTTCGGGTTCATGGAGCGTGATTTGTCCAGGTCTTTGCGACAGATGCGCTTCAACAGATTGGGAGAGGCCGGTTGAGAGAGATCCCTTGATCTCTTCAACAGGACTCTCGCCCATCGCCTTGCACCGCATTGGGAGGAATGAATTCATAGGTCCGTCACTTCCGGAGAGATTGACCCCAGATACCTATTTACCCCTCATACCTTTTCTTTCCCAGATTTTTTTCTTCTTTCTTTTCCAAAAATTCCCGCCACAAAGCATTTCCAAAGATGACATGCCCTGATGATGATTAAAATCATTTATCTGTGTTTTAGTTCAATACTTTGACATCTTACTATGAACCGTTCATTTTGTAAGTGAAAACTTTATTAGCTTTGCGATTGTTAAATAGATGTATTATATTCTTTAGTAGTAGAAAAACATATTTATGAAAATGATAGTATACAGTAAATTCACGATGGTATGCAATATACATGTCTTTTTATTATGTTAGTAGAAATATTTTATGGGCTTTCTTAGGTATCAAATGAAAGATAACTAGCCAACAGTTATAACGTTTTATCCAAGCAAGACGGTAGTTGAAAATACGTTTTAAATAATAAATTTTATTTCACAAAATCTTCAAAAACGTAATTTATTAAGCATCACGCGTAAATGTATTGAATTCATAAAAAACGTATATGGAAATAATCGTTTCCACTTAAACAAAACGTGCACTAATTTTTAGATTTCTTCAGTAAAGATAGATCCAGACTTATAATGAAATTAGCCTCTGAGTTAAGCCCGCTTTGTTGGTTTATCGCGTGACGCCCCAGTTTCTCATAAACAAACTGTTCTAAACGTTCTGCTGAGTGATATACAGATATCGTAGGAACGTTTTGGGACTGTCGTCGGAGCCATAAGTATTTATTATTATTATGCAAACAAAGAAATTAAAAGAATTTACTGTAGGATGTACTGTTGAGAGCGCTAATTTCTTTTCAAGGATGGTTTCTGGATTAATAACATTTTTGATCATGAAACCGATCCCATTTCATTAAGAAATAACTAAAAGAAAAAAAAACTTGTGAATATCGAGATGAACGTAAAAGTGAAGTATTTCCTTTCATGTTCTTTATAAGCATCTAAAATGTTGCCATTAAAAATAGAACAAAAAAAACATTTACTTTGTTTTATCCCTCAAAGTATTTTTAACAGTAGTCGTCAATTGGATAATAAATAAATACACTACGGTCTTATTCATTGCAAAAAAAAACCAAAGTTAAAATTTTGTTATGACAAGGAAAGAAAATCGGAAACCTGTTCTGAAGTTTGTTCCGAAACCTGTTTTGAAGTTTGTTACGAAACCTGTTCTGAAGTTTGTTCCGAAACCTTTTCTGAAGTTTGTTCCGATTTTTTTATTGTGTTTAAGTTTAATTCGTAGAACTTCATTTTTTAAGGTTTCAAAAAATATATATATTAACTATTAAATTATAAAAAAAAATGGAATTTAATTGGAACATTAAGCTGAATAATACGATTTTTTCATATTCTTTGTTGTAATAATATTATTTTTCATACATTAGGAAATTGTACCCGCTAAGCTACTGCTAGTAGCTTGTCAGCAGGAGATAATAATTAATTAATTATTAATTCAATAATTTTAAATAATAAACCAATAAATAAAAATAATCAAACAAATAGTAGCGCGATGATAGAACAATATAGACAATGTATATAAGTTGAATTTTTTTTAAACATATGAAGACATTAGAACAGTTTTGTTATAGTGATAACATACTCCAATTATATAATAGCAAACTAATAATATTATAAAAAATATAAAAATATCAGAAGGAATCACACAAATTGAGAGATAGAAAAACATTGGTACAATTTTTTACAGTGAGAATAGACTCTTTGAGAATCAACCCTTTTCATTTTATATTAAATAGTATTTTTTAATATAAATTTATTTTCTTTGTTTTATTTTTATTTTTATATGTTATTATTGTAACCCATGGATCATATTTCATGTCACTACTCCTGCATGCCTTCTGCAATAATAATAAAAATAATAATAATTATTAAGAAAAATATTTAAAACTAACTAATCCTAGATAACTCAAATTATTATATTTTTAAACAAATTACCTATCAGAACTTTTTTATAAGTAAACCGATTTTCAAACAAACTAAAATTATACTATTTGGTTTTCACTTTTTTTTCAAATTTCACAGCGATGTGTGTATATATGTATATGTATGTATATGCGATTATACCAAAAAAGTACATTAATGCGATTAATAGAAATATAGTGTAAAAGATTCATACAAATGTGTTTCAATAATAATGCAATAGATTTCAGTAATAAGTTATTAGTTTTTCGTAAAGCTGTACATTGCCCCAAAAAATAAAATAAACAGCGAAAAATGTATTAATTTTTAATTTATTTTATAATTAAATTTTCAACGACTTCACAGGACTGCACGCTGCGCAAGTGACAATATGAAATCCATATTTTAAAGTCAAAAGTTCAGATGGATGTTTCAGAGTCCCCGTTCGGCAGTTCCCGTTTAGAGTTCGGTTACACCTAGCTCCTTGCCCGCGGTGTTTCGTGCCCTCTGCTCTTAGTTGTTGCAGCCGAGTGCATTCTTTCCGACTTCTACTCTACTACATCCACACTACGTATACACCACACACTAATACCACATACCTATGAACTAGGATGGGTAGTCAATGTAAGGCGAACTTTTTCTTTGAGATATCCTTCTCTCAAGGGTCTTGAAAGTTATATACGAGTGTACAACTGTTTAAATTATTACTCCAATTTCGATATTCCCTTCGATAGTACTTGAGGCCGGCCGATATTTGAAAATGGGATAGTTAAATAAATTTTGCGAAAATTGTATTGGCATTATGGTTTTAAATAATATTCACATATTAGCTGTTTTATGGCTCGAGTGTGACAAACAATAATGACGGCTTCCGTGGTCGAGTCGTTAAGATGTTCGGCTACGGAGGTCGCTGGTTGAAATCGCGGCGAGCGCAAGAAAATTTTGTTTATTTAATTTATGTTATTTCACAATTTATTAATATAATATAATATACAGTATGTTTGCGGCACGTTCCATAGTAGTAGATACTTTCAGAATCGAAATGTTGCTTAAAATGGCTTTAGCCGTGTTTGGTGACCAGATCTGAATAACCAGGTACTTCCCCACATTCCTCTTCCTCATCTCCTCTTTCCCTCCCTACAACCTTCAGCCTCACAACATATCCTATATGGGGATGCCATAGTCTCATCTTCGGCTGCTATCAAAAGTCATACATAAAAATGGGTTAAATACTACTAAAAGTGACAAAAAACACATTTTAAGAACGTTCTCGGCTTTGGAGGAAGTTACACTCGAATGCGTTATAAATGTACCTATACTCGTATACATAGTTTTGAAGTAAAATAATTTAACACGTTGTCAACCACAAAAGGGGATTTAAAAAAGCCTTGGCACAGTACGCCGGGTAGAAGATAAAAAAAGTTATATGAAATATTTTTAACATTTTCAAAAATCGAACGCGCGACTTTTGAAACCTTTGTATAAATTCGCCAAAAAAAGCTTCTACGGCTCACCCTGACATACACTCATATACCCAATCATCCAAAACATATAGCTGTATGTACAGCGTTCTGGCTGCGGTGAATCCGTAGGGAAACATCGCAGCATCGATGGAAATCTGACAAGATATTGTGTTTTGCGTCGCAAGATATGAGAATGCATTATAGAAGATATTTCATTCGTTTCCCAGAGCACATCTCAAATTTCAAAATGATACTTCGTAAGCGAAAAAATAAAACTTATAGGAGTAGACTCGCCTGAATGCCTTATCGTTACATGATCGTGGAAAAATGAACGAATTTTAGCTTTAAAATTTAATATAACATATTTACTCAATTAAAGTAAAAAGGTTTATATACCGTACATTAAAACAAAATATGCTCGGTTTTTACAGATTTTTACACTTAAATGGGAAGAATCCAGTTATAAAAACTCAGTTAATATACACAAATTACAAATAATCAGACAAAGGATACCCACAACATAAAATTGTAAAAATTCACTCAATGACGCAAAATACAATAGAAACAAGCGACACAAAGCAAGACACAAGTGACACTTAATATAATTAGCAAAATCATTGTTACATATTTTTAAATAACAGCGGGACAATTTGTTCTGAAACTGTATAGATTATCGACAAAAATGTCTACACTAGCACACTCTATCTTATTATATAGTCGACGCATTTGGGGCAGAGGACTAAAGTAGGCAATATTATTTCTGAAAGTATTCAGGTGGAACGTGCTATGGCATCTTAGGAATTAGGTACATTAATTTATTTCTACGTGACTTTGAATTATTTTGTATAAACATATTAAATCAATCATTTGCTATCTATTTTTTTGTGAATTAATATTGTTGTATTCAAGACGTACGTCATATGATCTAAGATGGTCATGTAAACCACATTTAAAAAATAATATTCTTAGCATTTTTATCCATTGACAGTAAGGCAGTAGCAGCGAATTAATTGAGGTTAAAAAAAAAAAAATAAACTTACAGTTGACGTGGTAAGTTTTGCTAAGAATGGCTAAGCTGCTGGCTTTAGCCGATATCAGTTGGGTTTACCTGCCAAATCAAATATCCAAATAACCTATCATTTACATTACTAGTTGAAATACTGGCTATATAAAATTTCAATTTCAAAGAAAGGCAACGTAATAAGATGATTATTTCGTTAACGTACATTGCGGTACCAACAGAGATGGGAGAGACAGAGATGAATGCTATAAAAAAGGACGGCCTTTTTCGGCATTAACACAAATGAGTCTTCAACCAATAACAGCACGTCTCGCAATCACATGACCATAATTAACCAATAAGACAGCGCTGAGATAATTTTCTGCGGCTGAACAGCGTGGGTTCGCGAAGCGATCAGTGCGATTTACATTCGGAATCGAGACGCAGAGTCATCAGCTGCGTGTGTGCCTTGGGCACGTAGCCGCTCGCTATTTCATCATTCCTAATCCAGACATGGAATTATCAAATGTATGTGTGCCTTGGGCCTGTAGCAGTAAGTTATTATACCGGCACCTTGTAAACGCTTGGCCTTTGCTTCCCGCTAATTGTTAAAATCAGTGTGGGAACATATAATCTACCTGTGAACTGTGGAAACTGGCCGCGTGGGGACTCCGGCATGCCGTTGGAGTCGCTCGATTGCCAGTTACTTATGTAAGTCGCTACTAAATTTCCTTTCTTATTATGTGCTGAATATTTGTGCCTTTTCCAAGAACATGTCCGGTTGGAGAATCAGTAGAGAGAGATTTGCCAGGAACAGATTAGGTACCACCCTTTGTGGTGAATCCCATATGTAATTTACCTTCCCATGTTTTGTTATAAATAAACCCTAAGTAGAAAGTACACATCCTCTTTAATTAAGTAGTTAGTTACCAACTACGATTCTAAGGTCGCGGCCGACCCATTGACTTTGAGATGAGAAACGCAATGTTTTACCAGCCGAGCTAAGTCGCATTGGAGCCAGGGTCCAGTCATGAATCTGGTCTCGAGGTGAGTTTTTACTGCCTTCTTTTCACCAACCCTCTTCTCCCCCTTTTTCCCCTTTCCTAACACTGTCGACCAACGTGGATGTCGTCGAGTCCAACCTCTTCCCCTCCCCAACACTGGTCCCTAACACTGTCTTCCACCGTGGGGCTTTCCGCCCCTTCCTAACCCTGGCGGCCAACTAGGGGCCTCATCCTCTCCTCCTTCCTTACACTGTCAAGACCTTCTCCTCTTTTCAACCTCGTAACAGTTAGTCATAAGTCTAAATTGTATATCACTAGTTGTAGGTCTTAATGTTATATTTGGTCGGATAGATGAAATGAGTTTTTAAGTGCTTTTGTAGTTATTTTTTTCACGAAAAAGATGCTATAGAAATTTTGTAATTAATACTTATTGCTATAATAGGTAATATTGGTGAATAGTTTGGTATTATATTTTTAATTTGGGTTCTAATTGTAACCACTACTGTAGACATTCTTAATGACATGTTAAAATTGTAGAGGTCACTAGCGTCTTGTCCCCCAAATATCGACATGCTCGATTATTGTTATTTATTTGACCTCTCTGAAATGATTCCCGGTATCGAAACAATAAGACCCATAAATAAAATAATTATGGATAAATAAATTAATTAAAAAAACATACTTTGTATTCACCATTTTTTTAATATACACAGATATCAAATACCAAATATCACATATCTGTATATATTAATAAAGTGGTGAATGCAAAATATATTTTTTGCTTCATTTATACGGAAAATTTTATTAATTAATCAAAACAATCCGAGATTTCTAACAAAATGTCAAATAATTCTCAAATATAATAATTATCAAATAATTAATAATTATCTATTCATCATGTTAACTTCGAGATATATTATTTTTTCCAGGAAATACGTATCCCAAGTGAAACATTATTCAGTTGGGATATACATATTCCTATAAACTCCATTCATTTGACTCCGTGGCCACATGAATTCTTGTGATTTTGGAATCGAAAGAGATTGGAATAACAACATAACGAATATACTGAGAAATTAATTAATTATTGGTGAAACAAATCAGTTTTCAATTTCCAGGAATTGTTAGTTATCGTAGGCGTATAGCATATCAATACCGTTGAGAATAGTTGTACTGTGGCGTGTGACTGATTAGACGATAGACTGTGGAATAATTTAGTTATTTCCGGTAAAATCTTTTATGGGTTACAGATTATTTGATGTAGATATTTTACCTGTCCTTGGTTATAATATTATGTCTACATTTGTAAAGACTATTTTATGGAGTAGGTAGGCAGATATGGATACCGGTCTCCCGGGAACCATTTATTGGATAACCAACACCTTTGCCAAGGTCACTACAAGTGGGTCGCTGCGTTTGGTGCCCGGGTTTATGGGGTGAAGTTTGTCCAGGTCTTAACGGCGGATGCGTTTGACCACCTACTGCGTGGTGGACCGGATCGGGAGAGACTGGTTGAGGGAAACCTCTCCAACCTGACTCTCTCGACTCATCGCCTTGCACCGCGGTGGGAGGGAAGGATTCATACGTCCGTCACTCCTGGACATATTGACCCCCAGATTCCTACCCACCACTCATACCTTTTTCTTTCCCAGAATTTCCTTTCCCTTAAAAGTCCCACTAGATAGCATCCCAAAAGATGGCGTAGGTTAGGTTAATGGTTATTACAAAAATATATATGTAGCGGATTTTCACTCAAGATGCCTGCGGATATAGTCATACTTATTTCACAAATAATGACGTAGAGCAGAAATAATCCTCTAGGGGATCAACTGTCCGGAAGATTAACCGTCCTGGGGATCAACTATCGGCGGTCAACTGATTAATTGACATGGAATCCCGAATGACATATTGCCAAATTTCGGTTCATCTAAACGATATTCGTATTTTTTTAATGTGAATACCACACAAGAGTCCAAACTGCTCCTATCTGTCCAAATTCAATGGTACGTTGTGAGGCTGAAGGGCCTGGGAAGTGGAAGGAGAAAGAGAAGCTGAAGGTTGAAAAGTATCTTGCTATTCAGATCTGGTCACTAAACGCGGTCATTGCCATTTCCAGCAACGTATCGAAACTGAATGTTAGTATTTATCATCAGTCCCACAATTGGAGTATCTACCAATCTGCAAATGTCCATTTATGTCGATTATTACATTTAAAATGTTTACAATTATAGTGATGGAAAGGGCCTTAAGGTTTTGATTTCGTATGTAATTTCATAATTATGGAGCATGACTTTCACAACAATTTTTTCGTGTGAAATGAGATCTCTGAGGCGAATGTGTGGTAAAACCAGGTATGATCTTGTGAAAAATATTGATATTCGTAAAGAATGCAAGGCTGACGTAAGCATAAGATTAAGAAGGAGACGCTTAGATAGTTTGGGCATGTAGAGCGAATGAACGAAGAAAGGAGTGTAAGGAGAATATATGACACGAATGTGAATAGAAGAAGAAGCAGGGGACGCCCGAGGAAGACATGGCACGATCAAGTGAATCAAATACTTGAGTCGGACCATGTCAGAAGTCGGAATAATAGAAGAGAATGTATGATACGATATACGAATGTGAATGAAGCAAGAAGTGTATGCCAAGATCGAGTTGTTTGGCAGTCCGTCTTCTCTGCCTACCCCTGCAGGAAACGGCGTGATGGTTAGTATATTAGTGTTCTTATTTTCGTATACCTAGTAATACTCTAGTTCCGCTAGTTAAAAATGAGAGCAGATAAGTATTAATTGTATTTTTTTCTTCAAGGTAAGAATGTACACTTTTTGTATTATTTCACGGAATGAAAATCACACATTGTGTAATAATAAAATCTCTCAGTCTTGGGCTATAATCTGTAACACAAGTACCCACGACAATTATTTTTTATTGAAAAGACCCAACGAACTTCCCAATCTAAACATGATGAAACTTAAAAATGATTAAAGTAGTAAATTGTTCAGGGACTCCATTTTCTTGGCTAATCAACTGAGAAAACTCAACGGGCAGTAAAAATTTCCATAAAAAAACATTTAGAACAACATAAACTATGCTCTAATAGTAAACGCCAACACAAATTTGGCCGACGAACGAGCTTATGTTTGATTTATTATTATTAGTGTGCCCTGCAATTGTATTATATTACAGTAGACCTTTGTTCAAGCATACGAGTACGTAGCACTTCCCGCGGTGCGAATTGTTTGTGATGTGGCTAAATTCAGTTGCAAGGAAATCCCGTATCAAATAGCCAGGAAAATACGGTTTCGAAATGATTGCGCCATTATTTGTACGTTGGTAGTAAATTAGGTGGTTTGAATTACCTTGGATTTATAAGGGAGAATGGTAATAGTTCAACATGTCTCTGAAAAGCAATTACAGGTTAATCATTTTAAAGACGCCCTAATATATTTGTTTACGCCGATAGTGGTTTAAATTGGTTCGAAATAGTTTAAAAAGTCCGACCGAAGTTTCCTCTTGTCTCTGCAGTAGTCCCACAACACATTACACTACCACATAATCAAGAATCTCTTGAAAATGATCATACATACTTGCACGTCTAGTTTACAATAATTATATCGAAATTACTTTCTCGTTTCAAATCACTCTCTTACCGACACAGATTTCTGAAAATGATAACTTTATAAAAGAAAAACATTATTCTTATACACTAATAGTACGGAAGCTTAGCAAAAATATATTTGTAGGAACTGCGATCATTATTTTATCGTACTGGCAAGTGAAGACGAACGGCAACACTGGCGCGCGCACGCGCGGTGAACTCTGTCCCAAACGTCAGGGAGATGACCAAAAAGGGGATTCTTTTCCGAATCTAGATTAGCTTAAGATCATACTTTATACATTAAATTTAAGCCCCGTGTTAATCTTTTGATAAATATGTCATGTGTCATAAAGTCTATCTATTTCTAAATGAATTTAAAAATATACTTAGTATTCACCACTTTATAAATGTACATTGATATCTAGATGTTTCGAAAGCGATGCTTTGATCGTCAGGAATATACTCGTATGAATAAAAATCCATTTCTTTAATACTATTAACTAAATTCCCGTTCCATCCTTCATGATTTAGTGGTAACAGCATTACACCGTTAACGTCACAGCTATTAGAAATCATCTAACCCGATACTTTTTTTTAAATTAGACAACTCTTAGTGTCAATGCTGTAGACTGTTCTCTCTTGGGTTAAAACCAAGAGTACCAAATACTTAAGCGCTGTAGATGAAACATTACAAATGAACAGTGATGAATAAAATTATTAATTTGAGTGATTTTTAATCAAACGATATCCGTTTTTCAATACATTTAATTTTTTAAGTAAATATGTGATTAGCGATTCTTGGATTTCTAATACTATGTCTTTTCTCTATCTATTATGTTCCCTCGCTGGATTTTATAAAACTCTGCTAAAACAATGAATAACAACACAATAACGAGTTTTTGTGTTGATTTTAATTCTTTTTTTTATTTTGCAAAACGACGTCTATTTAACCTCGTCACAAATGAAATAATTCATAATATATTTTAAATGAAAAATTAGAAATTTTTAAAACAATTAGTATAATATTTAAACAATACACAATTTTTTTAATTTCAGTAAATATTACCATTTTAGAGCGTTAAGCCATAAGAAATTTATCTAAGAAAAAAGTAGGCTTTGAACATTTGACTTATGGCAGCAATTCATTAATCCAACCCTTCTCATAAATTTAATCTAAACAAATAGTGAGAACTCAAATTACAATTTCAGATAAATAAATAGAATGTTACTTAAATATTTTATCATTCTCTTACGTGAGTTGTACGTAGATATTTTCACAAATACAACTTAATTTTCATGGCGCGAAAGTCGTTCTGGGACAAGGAAAGTGGCAAGGATTTCACATATTACCAAACAGTCAAGTGGGAAAGCTCACTGTAAACATGACGCTTTGAAAGCTGCCTAGTTGATTTAATTGTTATTGCTTTGAAAGATGAAGTGAGAAGTGGCTAATTGGTATTTTTGTCTTAGGTGAATTAATAATTTTAATTTTAATTACTTTATTTTTAAATTTAATCAGCAAAATAAAATTTTTCAAGAAAATGGAAGAGAGAGAGAGAGAAAGATGTAACGATATAAAGTTTTATTATAAGAAATTATACAATGGGAAATACGGTCGTCCTTTTTAAATTTTCAATTGTTCAATCTGAGGCACTGACCAGCCAAGTGCTTTGATGAGAAACACTATTTTTATTTTAACACTATTTGAATTTTTTTATTGTTGATCATCCTGCGGTGTCCACCCACTTTCATAGACAATAAAAAAGACATCAAAGTAATAACTTTCAATGTTAAATTAACACGGACTAGTTAATATTGTATTAATTATGAAAATACATAATTTATTTTAAATAGAATACATAAACCAAACTTTTATATTTTAGAAAAGTGTGTGTTAAAAATATGTTGAAAAACAAGGTGATAGCTTGACTTTTGCTTATGTTGCGAGTGTTCCGTACATTTGAAGTTTGAAGTTTTTCCTCCGTGGAAAACAATCCTAAACGAAGCTTATAATAAGTAAAATTAGTTAGGTTTTCATCAATTTTACAAAAATACATGTTTATAATGTTCCAAAATGGTTAAATAAATCTTTGCCATTCAATATTTTGATTGCAAAAAATGGACCGCGAATAAAATGACGTTTTACATTTTTTCGCTCTGTTGACACCTTTATAACTAGTACTTTGTTGAGCTGAGTTTTAATCCAGTAGAATCAATCCTCTAAATTTGATAATAAATTTGATCGTCGCTTGATAGAGATTTGCGTTGGGAAAAGCTTAGTTGTGCATTTGAGCAGTATTGAGGCTAAATTTCTGCTCAACACTTGCTCAGTGGGATTGGGAAGAATGTCCGTTAGACAGTAACCTAACCACTAGGTAATGAAGCTACCAGTTATATTTCTCTCCTAATAAAACTTACGTTTTTTTAAACATTTTGTATAGCCATAAAAACACACACTTTATTATGTATAATGTTTTTTCACAGGGAAAATCGTGCTTCATGTTTCATTAATTTAACGTACCTTTTATGAGAAATAAAAATATCTTAAAACCAAGTTTTTTTGTTCTCTGTATCATTGAAGATTTACCAGTTCTTCCCACTGATGTGAAATACGTCTATGCTCTGATCGATTATGGTAATAATTGAAACTATAGTCATGTTCAGAATATATCATATGTAGGCATGTCAAGATTTTTGTAAAGACATTATCCAAAAAAATTCTTTGTACATTGTACAATGTTCATAGAGTGGTCCATGTCATAATAAGTTGAAAAAGTAGGGCTGAATAGAGATTTTAGAATGATTGACGGTGGACCGTAATGGATTGCTCGTAGTATCAGAAACTCCCTGTAGTGATATTAAATACCCAGTAGAGTAAATACACACAACAAATGATAGTTACCTGCCACCAATGGAGGGAGAACAATGAAAATTTTGCTGGTCACGTAAAAAGTATCAACTTTACCGAGAATGTAACGTGAATCATTGTGAAAAGGACTCTGTCCACAACGCATTAAAAATCATTAGAAATGCATTCAGCATTTCTTTTCAATTTTTGAGTAATGTAACCTGTGATGCAACTTTAAAGTTTTTATATTGTCAATCATTCGTTATTATTTGCGCGTAATGCTGCTGTAATAATAATCTGCCTATTAAATAGAGTGGTAAGTTGTTACCTTTTTCATATCGTGTAACCTAAATCAATACCGTTGTTATCCACAAGGTATTTAAAACAAATACGCCTTAAACGATAGACATTTCTGAGGGTTGGGTTTCTATTTTTAGAAAAATCATTCTTCGGAATATTAATATGGGAACATATAAATTGCTTTCTGCGGTTTAAAGTCAATGAAACCACCTATATTTCACTGCTTGTCCCATAGTTTTAAGTTATACAAAAAAAAAAATCGTACAATTTAAATACGCGTGAATTTTCCATATTTGTTACCAACAATTGGTCTTCGTTGAACTTATATGGGGCAATATTGAATATTACTATTTTTGTATTTTGTCTACGATCTATTGCGAATTTATAGACATTTAAAAAATGCAGTGTTTAACGTATTAAAAGACAGTAAGAATTTTTTATATTTTATTTCTGTTCGCGGTCCGTCGAAATTGAATGTTCTGTATTCGAATATATATTACATTCAATGCACAAAAACTAGTATTACATTGGAAAGATAAATTCTTTATCTACATCTATCAATAGATACTTCTATTTGTTATTATGTTATTTAAAAATACAAAATTCGATTTAAAAGAACGACTTAATTAAAAATATAAGGACTGGAAAATTACTTGAATTCAATAGAGAATTCAATTATGGATACATTAATATATGGTATGTAACAGAAATCGAAAAAAAATACTTACGGCATGTTTTACGAGAGCAGTTAATCGTTTTAAAAAATCGCAACTAGAATCTGATAATACTTTTTTTTAATATTCCAAGATTTTTAAATCAGCGGAATCTTTTAGTATTCGATAGAAGATTAGTCAAGCTAGCGATTAAATATTTCAGTTTTTAGCAGTAAGTTCAAAATAAATTAAGTTTAATTAGCAAATAGAACTTACCTGCAGCTACCTTAATTTGGGTAGTCGTCGCTCGAGTGGTTATATAAAAGATAGTTAACACAATCGTATTATATTATTTTCATGAAAAAGCCCAATAGGGCGTTAATAAGTAAATAAATATCGTGAGCATGCAACGAAAAGTGGGTAAGTCAAAATCCTTGTTCGTTGGCAAACTAAGCCTGAAGTTCTGTGCATAGACATA
This sequence comes from Halesus radiatus, assembly GCA_022606495.2. Lineage (NCBI taxonomy): Eukaryota > Metazoa > Arthropoda > Insecta > Trichoptera > Limnephilidae > Halesus > Halesus radiatus. The sequence goes on from JAHDVE020006553.1 coordinate 201,851, forward strand.
AACTCACAGCTTAGCAAGTCAGGATATTTATTAGGTATATGAAACTAATATACTTTCAATACAAATATATCCTAACTTACAAAAATCCTCTATCTCAATTTGCAATCAGAGGACTTTGACTTGGCGACTTTTCGTGTTTATTGTATTTCACTGAGCTTCGCTTCAGAGCCTGGTCATCTGCGGTCATCCACTGCGAATATTTCTATGATTAAGAGGAGGAAGTTTGCTCTTTTAATCTGAGTTATTCCACAACCGTGCTGTTGAGCCGAAGAACAGGCAGAAAAAAAATACCGTTCTTATGCCTTAATTGTCCACCGTGCTCGATATCTTGTCAAGATTACCCGTCATGGCTCGTTAGTGGCTTCACTACAGTTAGATAAAGCTTTCGTAAGGTGAAACAGCTGTTGTGTACGTACAACACGTACGTACATTGAGATGAATATGATTGAATGGGGGAAGCGATTAGTTTTAAATGATTAATTTTTCTTCGATATTTTTTTCCTTTCGCGTGTTTTAAATAAACAGTACGACTATCTTTGATTTCATATAACTCCATGCATATTAACATCTGTGCATTGATAATTGATTGGATATAGGCATTTTATTAAGGAGATAGATACAATGTAAATCATAATGAAAAAAAACAGCACCAACAAGTTGAAAAAAAAAAGTTCCTTTTTTTTCCTGAAGTTTATCGAAAATTTAGCAAAACGTAAAATGGGTAACATTTCATCGTATCAGCAATAAAGGTTTAACATCCATAAAAGCCTTGTCGTGCTCGATTTGAAGGCCCGTGTCATGAGGATATACAAAGTACCGCAGCTGAAGGATGGAGGGTGTTTGATTTCGCCGAGTTTGCCTTTTTCCAACTGCGCCTAACCGCCGGACAAACAGAAATCCATCAGGCCAAACAAATCTGCCGCAATGCAAACAAACTCACTACCACTATCAATACAGCCTATGTTCCGGCCTTTATGTTTTTGTGGGAATCCGGAACGGATTCGATGCAAATATTCTTATTGCCAAATCGTAGAAAATATTATTGTGGTATTAAACGTGTTGGTTTTCTTTCTCTTAAAGAATCTCAAATACGATCATCCGTCATTTTTTGTACCCACAAAATATGGTTTTCGATATTTTATTTTTCTATAAAAACTCAAAAAAAATTTAAAACATATTTGTATTTTTACGTGAAACATCCAGAGGTATTTAAGGCTGAAAGCAAAATTTTTGAATCAGAAATATTAAGACTGGGAATTGAGGATTATATGCCACACTTTTGATTTTTTAATAGTTAAATGAAATTATCAAAGCTTCATAACTCATGCTGAAAATGATGTTGCATACTGTAAAGTATCGGTTTGCCTTAGAAATATTCGATCGACATGCTGTGAAAATTTCTTTTTACTGTTTCAACACACAGATAGTTAAGATTTATTATCCAAGGTTATAGGTATATATTATTTCTTGCTTCTTGAAAGCACTTATGATAAGAAATCAATGTTTTATGTTTTCACCAGAAGGTTCTACAAAAATAGATTTACATAATAAACGTACTCTGATATTATCATGAGTTCGGTATTTTCAACTTTGAGCATTAAAAAAAGTTTTTTTTCACCTGGGCAGCCTCAATAACTTGAAATTATGATACTTCGTCGGATTTCGTCGGTTAGTTTCGATTTGAACCGAAAATAAAAATTATTTTCGTGGTTTTGTTTTCATAAATAGGCCATATTAATTTATGACTTCAATGAATTAAGTCTGTTAAACCATTTGAAAATATTTAAACAAATTTCTGTGTAAATATTTATCTGTCGATAGCCCCAACGTATCCACATTAAGTTTATTGTTAGTGTTGGAATCTAAAAGCGTCTACATATATTTTTACAGCATTTAAAAATTATTGATAAGGCCTTCACCTAAGAGTAATTCAGAGCACTGTTGATATGGTTAATGCTAGACTGTTTAACTTGGCTTCAACAACGAGACAGCTCTGTTGAAATATCACTAGGGAATAAGCGATGCCTTATTTGTAACGGTAACAATTTTATTTTAATTTTTGTTTAATAAGAACCCACGTGATGACCAGAATTAAATGAAACGTCAGCTATGATACATACATACATATATACAGGGTGTTCGGTCACTAGTGGATAACCTTTCAACTCTGAAAGGGGATCCCAAGTCCGCTCCAAAAATGGAATATAATGTTTAGTGAAAGTTCAACGGTTTTATTTGAACAGTTCTAAGTTTAAACTTTTTTTATAAATGCACTAGTTACATAATATTAGTACTGTGCTTCTGATAGAACTACTATTCAAAAATAATAATAACAGATTGAGCAAATTCCTCCCTATGTGACCATGGCACCAAAAAGAGTGAACAAGGATGTTGTAGAAAATTAAAAAAAGTTCATTTTTCATAATGACCTTGTGATCCCCCATCCACAGTAAAAAGGTTATCTACTACTTACCGGACACCCTATATATATATACCCACTGAAGAGGTATACTGATAGAAGTGTGTTGGGGAGTGACTGTGTGCTTAGAGTAAGCTCAGTTTCATCTTACTTTGGGCGAAATTGATATTAAAAAAATGAAATATCACTTTATTTTGTTTTTGTTTGGCCTGTTTTGAGCGCAGGAGTCAAAATATATTATTAAAATTAGCGACAGGAGTGTTTTATCAAATCTGTATAGATCGCGCTTTAGGGTTCTGTTCAGTGTATATATGTATTTTAATAAAATAAACTGATTATCATTAAACTATTAAGACATTCCTCGAAATTTATTGTAATTCAATGACATTTATAAATATTAGACGATCAGACGCAGATGATCATAAAAATTGCAAAAATAAATTTTCCTTAAACTTTGGCATTTCGTACAATTATGTTTGTACGTGAAAAATATTTCGGAGATTTTGTAAAACGTGCAAACGTTATAAATAACCACCATGTTTTCTTAAAACGAACTGGATTTGTTTATTTATCCTTCTATAAACAAAATAATTTATTTTTGTTAGCCAAATGTAATATTTGTACGAAATTTGTGCTCTCAGTGGAGGTCGGCCATATAGTATAAGTTGTTTTAGTGGCGAAATTTGGTTGTGATAAATGAGTAATCAATACATGAATGCTTTTATTCATATAGTGTAAAGTGCGAGTTTGTACAAATATAACACATTTTTTGTGTAAAATGATCATTTTAATATTTAGGTTCCTAATCTCAGAATATTAAAAGTAGGAAAAGACTCGTGTCATATAACATTTTTTTAATTTTTGAATATTATTTTAATTATTATTTTGAACGTTTAAAATTTAAAATATATTTTCTTAGGAAATAATACATTTTATGGCGAAGAACTGATGGATTCCGACGACTGACAAAGGTCAATGTTTTGATTGATTCATTTCACCACATTTTATTATGTATATTTTTGGTATTTAATTTAAAATAAACTATACATTAGATAAAAGCATCTGGTCCTGATCTTAACCTACTCTATATATACTATGTTGATCTTAGCCTTATCAAATCGTACGGTGGTGATATTAACCTTATCATCTTAGACTATTTTGATCGTAACCTTGTCAATTCTTAACGGGGTGATCTTAACTAACCTCAGATTATATTGATATTAACCTTTTCATTTAAAACTATGTTGATCTTAACATTCTCAATTCATACTGATAACCCGATCATCTCGGACTATGTTTATCGGAAGCCTGTCACTTATTACTGTGGTGATCATTACCTTATCATATCAAACTGTATTGATCTTATCCTTGAAATTTCGAACTGTGGTGATCTTAACCTTATCATCTCAGACTATGTTAATTTTAACCTTGTTATTTCGAACTATGGTGATCTAAACCTTGTCATTTCAAACGAGGTATGTACATATATCGGTATTAACCTTGTTAACGTGCGTAACCGCAATATCATAAAGATATTTTTTGGCCAATGATCAAATCAGTTGCCAACATTGGCCGTGATAAACGTTTATCCGAGTGTCGAATGACGTAGGTATGTATTAATAATCATTATAAGTGCTCGTATTCTATGAATTATAAATTTAAAGTGTACTTTAAATCACTTGAGCACATATAATGTTAAGGATGTTGAATATATTTAAGAGAATTTTCTATTTTTTTCCTCAACTGAGGATTGCCAGCTCACCGACTTTTACAACTGGGTAACTATAATAAAGCCCTGTTTTAAAATAAAATCAGTGGTTGGTTTCGTAAAAATGTTTATATTTTCATATATATTATCTGTTAAAGATATTGAATTCAAGACTATAATCTGCCGTTGCTTTTCTTCAAAGAATCCAACACCCTTTGACGGTTGCAAACGGTTGCGTTTTTTTACCACACGTCAGTCAAAAACATCCCTTTCCTACATCTAACCACTCACTCTCTTCGCAGGATGTGTATTTGTTTTATATTAAAAAAAAAAACAATCTTTTCAAAGCTTCGCTAAAGTGCACTCTATGTAGAGGTCTCCGAGCAAAATATGCTTTTGCCTCAATCGTATAATCCTCCCTATACGTATTTTTTTACGTGATACCACACAAGAGTCCTAGCTGCTCCCAATCGTCTGGAGCCAGTGATACTATGGTATCCCCAATTGGGGTATGCTGTGAGAATGATGGTAATAAGAAGGGGAAGAAGCAAGGGCAGAGGAAGGTAGGCAATACCTGGCTATTCAGATCTGGTCACAAAACACGACTAAAGCCATTTCAAGCAACGTTTCGATACTGAATGTTTGTCGTTCATCAGGGCGATACTGACAGTATCTACCAATATATTATTTTATATGCCATCCATTTTAATTTTTTAAAATTATATTCTGGGATTGATAAAAATAGATGTATTAAAATTCGGACATCGTCATTTATTTTAATTTCTGCGATAATTATTAAAATTTTAGCCCTTTAATTATGATAGTTTAAGAGGAATGGCTCCGCGGCCTATTTTACACAGAACTTTCAAACTAAATGATCTTTTTTAAATCAAAAGTTTTAGAAAATATCTATTACGGATTAAAAAAATTTAAGGGTGTTAAAGTAAGCATTATGATTGGCTTAAATTAAAAATAAAAACGACCAGTTTACGTTGGAAATTTTCCGTAAATTATTTAAAATATTGACCTAAAAACATTTTTTATGTGATGTTTTGTTTTTTATTAATTTTTTTAACTTTATTTTATGAAATCGTTTTAACATAGCAAATATGATAATATTTTTTTTACCATAAACCAATAATTAATAAAGTTGCCTCTGAAATCATGTAATATCGATATATTTAATGGCCGATATATAGTAATTTAAAACAAAACTAAATTAAATACTTACAATCAGCACTAGACCCCTACTACAATGATTCAGATCGGGTGTGTATTTTGGCCTCGAATAAAACTGCGAAGGAGTCATTTTCCTCAAAAGACGTGTAATATTTATCCGGAAAACAAATAAAAGATCTATTAAACGCATTCATATCATCCAGCCTTCCACGAATCCGTGAAACGTACACGTTTAGAGAAAATCTCAACATTGTCGTAAATCAAAGCATCATATAGATTTTCTTCGATGTGATGTGTTCCCACATTCCGAATATTTTTACTCTTAATAACGTACAAACAGATGCGACAGTGACATTTATCATGCCAAAGAGTTTATTTTGGAAAAAGGTTACTGCTATATAGTAAAAAAATACATAAAAGCAGTAAGTATTTGTTCGAAACACTTAAGATATGTTACGAAGATTTTCAGCAATCTGGTTTAGTTAATATATTTCACAATAACAATAATACAAAATTATTAATTGTTTTTGTATTTAATTCGTGGAACTCATTTAATTTTTTAAAAAGTAATGTAAATCAACGCCAAAAAGCTGCCACAATAATAAACAGAACTTAATACTAACATTATTAAATTTAATTTATATTAAATTTAACAAAAATAATACGAGTGTGCACATATTAAAATCGGTATATTTCTACTACTTTAGCTGCTTTCATTGCCTTCTATTGCGAGTATTTTACAAGAAGAATCGAATAAACAATTGAAATGTTTTCTTGTAAGACGTGTTTAATGTCATTAAAAAAATCTTTTACTAGCAAACACTAACAAAGGAAAACAATAACGTTTTTATAAAAGGGATTATAAATTTTCTACGGCGGACATTATAATTAAATCAATAATTGTATTGTAAAACTATTGTTTGCCCCACGGGTTTACATCTTTGTGCATTGAAAGGTATAATAAAACGATAAATTTAACGAGTTTTTCAGCAAAATTATCTGTTCAGCCCTAAGAACGCTTTTGTACTGAATTCCATTTAAATTCCTAGTACATACCTGTATGTAAAGGCGATCGGAATTTCATTTGTGCTGGAAGAAATATTTGAATAGCAGTTAACACGATCAATTTGAACATAAATCCATAGCCGAACTAAAATAGCGATTAAGACGTAAAATTGCGATTTTATCGCTTTCAGTAATACAAGGGACCTATTTAAAGTAATTGAAAATTTTCGATTCGGCGTGCAAAGGCGGAAATTGTAGTAAAATTTTATTATGTTTTATAGTTAAGTACTGGTCTGGCTAAAACAAAATAAGAAATGGCCGTTTCCTTCCTCCCTTTACGATCGTCGACTAACCCAAAACCCCTCGTAAAGCGGGGACATCGTGTCAGTGAAATTCATCTCAGCCACAGTTTTTTAGTTTTATTGAGCTGCGTTTCATGCGTATTGTGGCTTCATCTCCCATGGAAACTGAAAGAACCCGCTTCATAATGAAAGAAAAGACAATTATTGTATTCCGACAGAGTATTTCAATTCGCCTTGTGGTTTGTAGACGCAAGCGTAATGCTTTCGTTTATACTTACTTCAAATTAATTTACAAACCGACTAGAGGAACGTCATTGACAGAAGAAATTCACAATGCAAACGCTTTTATCTCAAGGATCTTAAATAAAAAAACTTACTTTTTAAAGGGTTTTGATTAAAAGCTTGTTGAAGATGTGTTTAAAACATTGAAAAACAAATACAGGCTAATTTTTACATGATACATTTATCTATATTTGTAATAAAGTGAATCACATTTTATTAAAAGAGCTTAGCTAACACGCGTTTTAAATATATCAAGAGAGTTCACAAATCCGACGGGAAACTACAAGAACTAATGGCATCTGTTTGAATATAAAATAAACAAATAACATTTTCTATTTCGAACGGGGCTATGATACTCCAAGTATTTCTGATGAAAATGTTTATCAGCACTGAGTAGTTTGATGTTGGTTGCTTACAGTTCTCGTAAACGGCAATTTGAGTCCCAAACAAAGTATCTCAATTTAGGGTTATTAGGGTGAGGAGATGAAGTAATCGTTAAATAGCGGATTTCATTCAATTATGAGCGGTGTCACGTAATGTGTAGGTAAAATAAGGTAACCGAAGAGAGCGACTGAAAAAACGTCATGTTGGGGAAAACAGCCAAGTTCTGAATGTTAAAAACCACCTGGTCGATAATCGGATTTTGCTCCCGACCAACGGTTAAACTCGTGACACGTTGAGGCCCAGAAACCAACTGAAAACTAAAAGGGGACTTCCTGGGGCGCTATTCCCGTTCTTTTTAAGAAAGATTCCTTACGTTTTTCCTTAGGGTTAAAGATTTCTTGATTAACTGTGGAATTCCGGTGAGACATGGTAAAAAGATCCTAAATAGATTGTCAAAAGATTATTTGAAAACACAAATTAATGGAATATCTTTAAGAGACATAAGATTTTGAACTTAAACTTTTAAAAACAATTACATAATATTATAAATCATTTTTATTTTATTTTTAAATATCATAAATAAGCCTTTTAAAGATGAATCACGTTTTATAAAAAGGTACCTACCTCATTGGATAGTAATGGCCTTTTTTTGTCTCTAGTTCTAAAAGTGACATTTGAATTTGTGCCGACCGAGGAGGTGAGGCATTCCACTTATTTTAAAAACTCAGTTCCAATTCCGAATTTAGCCACATGGACTCGATTCCTTGGACTCGGTCTTCGTTTCTTTCGGTCGGCATAGGTCCGCCGTTCCGGAATCAAAAATCATCCATATTACACTAATGAATACGGACGCCCTTCGTTTCTGACTCCAATTCAAAACCTTTGCCGTTCCTTGAGTGTGAGTTCGAAACGAATGAATCCGGATTTGCGAACTCGGAGTGTGTCCACTGCCTTCGGAATCGAATTCATTGGACTCAGCCGGTCGTACCGACTCTCTTCAATGCCTCGATTGACGTGAATTGTTAAAAATGTCAACATCTATATAATGTTTAATAATGTTTACTAGCTAATTATGTTTAAAGTAAATAATAACGTAATTGCAAACATAATTAATATTGAGTTTTTCTTTTGTTAAAACATCGCAAATATTGAATTTTTTTATGAATGTCATGTAAGGAAAAAGTTTTTTTAGAAAAAGGCCCTATTCACGTTCTTTTTAAGGAATTTTTTTTAATTTATAAAAATGGAGGATAATATTAACAAATCTTGAACGTGAAGTATTTTATCGGTGTAAATGGCGTAAATTGAACTGGTCTCATTAGCTATGTTGGATAAGCGGTAACCCCGGATAGGTAGAGGTCCTGGGTTCGAGTCCCAGATGCGACTGAAATCTTTTTAATTTCTATTATTTTTTCGGTTTCGTGGTTCATTTGTGATGTGTTAATATTATCTTCTTCAATGATTAAAATATTACAATGAGGTTTACATACTTCAATAAGTTATCAAAAATAAATTGAATATTTCTTTCCAGACTTGTAAAATAAGTCAATAGATGTCTCATATAAATAAAAATCGGGTAGGTATATCCGAGACTCTATCGAGATTGCAATTGAGTTCGGGATGAAACTTTGCAATCATCATATAAGGATAGCAGCCAATAATATGGGATTTATAAAAATGGAGGATAATATTAACAAATCTTAAACATGAAGTATTATATCGGTGTAAATGGCGTAAATTGAACTGGTTTCATTAGCTATGTTGGTTAAGCGGTAACCCCGGATAGGTAGAGGTCCTGGGTTCGAGTCCCAGATGCGACTGAAATCTTTTTAATTTCTGTTGTTTTTTCGGTTTCGTGGTTCATTTGGGATGTGTTAATATTATCTTCTTCAATGATTAAAATATTACAATGAGGTTGACAAACTTCAATAAGTTATAAATAATAAATTGAATAATAAACCTTTAATTTCAACAGGATATTTTTTGGCGGTCGGCTTGTACTGTAAACATTCCGCAGTATCCCGTCAGTCCCCCGCCATGGGAGAAGGAGGGGGATGGGATTGTTTTATGCAAACAGTAGGGACAGCCCCAATAATCTGATCCACGGATTACTGCCTGATTCAGCAGTTAGAAAACAATTTGTTCCGGCTGCCAGAGCTTATTAGACAATTCGACGGGTGTTATGGATAAAATGACCGTTTGCGCAAACATCACTAATCTGGGGAAAATTAGCCATTGTAACGCACAAGGAAAACCACACGACGGGAATAAGCCTCATTGTTCAGTTAACAGGTACCGACGTAATTTATTGAGGAATGCCTATTTTCAAATCCTTTATAAAAGTTAATAAATTATAGAAATATTAAAAAAAGACAGCTAATTATATTAAACTATAATTTTGAAAAATAATTAATCAATGTTTCGATTACGTTTTATAATTTTATCATTAATTAACTAATTTGAGAAATACGAGTAGTTAATAGACCGTCAAAATGTGCATTTTTTTTAAACTTTCATGTAACGATTAAAAAAATGAATAATATATTATATACCCTTCAAATACCTATAGTATAACATAACACAATGATTTTTTTTCTGTACATCGAGACGATTTAAAATAAGCCTTCTTTGAACACAATGATGAATGTATTTCTATTTAAAATATTCCAAAAACCTAAAGTAAACCAAATCAACTTCGCCTAACATTTATTGATAAATAATTTTAAATCCTTATAAAATATAGATTTTATATTAAAAAAAATAATTGTTGTAAAAACAGAAACCGAGGATTAGGGTTTTATTAATTTGCATGGTTTCATAGAAGTATCATATTAAAAACAAAACTACTGAATGCTTACCGGTGGCATAACTTCTACATGATGAATCTGAAATCAAAGAAAAAAATTAGAATTTTTTTGTAAATTACCATCAGTTATATAAATCTATTTCACCATAAAAAGGTCAGATTGATAAAAAATAAATAAGTATTGACATTTAAATTCGAAATTACAGTTTTGAGTAAAATATGTATTTTCGTCTTGAGTTAGACCAAAACCATTATTTAATATAAATTTGTGTGTATTGCATCGAAATAGGGAATTAGAGTTTATTTTATTTTTTATCAATCTATATTTATGTTTAAACTTAAATAGAAAAAAAGAACTTTAAAAGGTTTGAAGGTGAATATTGATATATATATATATATATTTAAATGGAATCAAATTCCCTATTGGCAGGCGACGTATCCTAAGAAAACATGTCCGGTTTAAAATCACAAGCGTTTATTTTAAATAAATGGGCAAACACTCGGGGAAAATTCTAACATACACTCGTTTACCAAACCATAATAGGCGGTTAGAAGAGTAATAACTGTCTTTGTTCTATGTTTTACTGGGTTATCGCAAATCTTTCACAGTTTTTTTATAATTTTTTATTTATTTATTATCTGAGAATTTTTTTAAAATTATAATCTATACATATTACATATACAGTCAAAATATGATACCTTCATGCTTTATTTCTCTTTTGTATGCAGTAACAACTTTGTAAAATATTACGATGATGACATTCCATAGGAACAATGTACTGTCAAACAAAACTAATTACAGCAAAAGTAATTTCGCATACAATTATTTTCATCTCCCTGAAACATCGTAATTAGAGTGGGATAAAACCGTAAATTATTAAATTATATAACTTGCCATATAAAAAAACAGTGACCACAGTTATAATACATCCGGGACATTATTTAAACGACCAATTTAAAAAAAAGTTTTGTTTTTATATTTTTATTCACGTAATCATATTTACATAGCAAATATGACAAAATAAAAAAAAAATAGATCATTCATTTTGGATAAGTATTTTTTGGCCTCAAATTCAAAATTAAGTTATGTATGAAACAAGCACACAGCATCCCCAAAGATGATATAGGCCTTGAGGGAAATTATTTCCTCCTTGGCCTCCTGTGTGGAGTTACTGTAAAAAAAAAAAGGCAGAGCAGCTGTTCCTCTTAATACGCTTGGTATTTATAATAAATGATAGAATCGACGCATTTATTGTTTCACGTAATTAAAACATCTCAATTTGTATTATACTGTATAAATTTAATATCTTGTTCGACATTTTACTTGTAGTAAGATATTAGAAACTGTTTTATAACGAATATTTTTTGCTGAAGTATTTACATAGTGTTTATATATTTGGAGGCGTTCTAGATAGACAGCTGTAATAGGTTTTTTCGAAATATGTAAAAATAAACAGAAGAAATTAATATTGTATTTTGACTGCGACATTTTAATAATATAAGTGACAAGAACAAAAAAACTGACCGTGTTAAAAATGTGTAGTTTCGTAAAATATGTAAGGCTGATGTAAGATTATGAATAAGGTTCAAATATGGACGCTTAGATGGTTTGGGCATGTGGGGAGGATGAACGAAGAGAGAAAGGAGTGTAAGGAGAATATATGACGCGAATGTGAATGATAGAAAATGTTGGCGTCGCCCGGGGACATGGCACGATCAAATACTTGAATCGGTCCACGTCAAGACCCAGAATAACACAAGAATAGTGCAGAAAGAAGTGTGTTCCAAAACCGAGTCGTATGGCGGTCCATCGATTCTGTCTCCATTTGCGATGAAGCTGTGATGGTTTCGTTAGTTAGAACAAAGAAATAAGAAAAAAAACTTTAGTATTTTTAGTGACCCTGTAACTGTTTATGACAAGTTGTCTCTCAACGTGAAGGTCCTTCATTTGCTGTATTATAGCAGTATCTCGATTTAAAAAACTTATATCTATGCGATAACCGTCCACACGGCGACAAACTGTCTCTCTTTGTGGCTGTGTTTTTTATATCTCTTTAACATTACAATGCTCTCAATGCGATGTGCTTGGCGATAGCGGGCCCAGGGGCCTTTCCGCCTCACGTGCTCTACTAGACCAGGGAATTGCTAACTTTGTAAAACGTTGTTTAAACTGTTCCTATTGGGAAAAATCCTAATTCTATACGTAATATGAGTTAATAAGATTATTCATTAATTTCGCTGGGTTGCTGGAGATTTTTCAAATGTGAGTCAGAACAATCTTTTTTATAAAAAAACTCATTTAAAAGATACATAATACAAGGAAAATTCATAATAATTACATTATACAAAGGAAAGAAAAAGAAATACGAAAGAAATCAGCTAGAAGCTAAAAAAAGAGAATACAAGCAAATACGAAGATTCTCAGAAAAAAAACAGAGTAAATTAGTGTCAGAATTAGCTTAATAATAACATTTTTTGTAGAACATTTTTTTTAACGTGAGAAAATACTTTCCAAAATATTATATTATGATGCTTTCATAATCCGTGTAATAGTCCTGTTACTAAGAGATCGGTTGCATCTTCTCCTTTAGGTATATGCGTAGTTTTAACAGTCTTTTGAGAATGAGAGAAGTCAATGAACATTAACTTATTATTAGAAACACATAGATTTTAAATTGAAAAATACACACACATATATAATGATCCCATAAGAGAACATTATATTGGTTAAATAGAAAAAAATAACGGGACAATGTGTTTCAGTTGAGGGAACTAAGTCTGAGCTTTTTTACAGTGCCCTTCGGTGTACCTCAAGGTTCTCATAAATAGTTCCAAGATAGTTGATCCCCAGACAGTTGACCCCCTGACAGTTGCCCCCCCCCCTGGCAGTTGCCCCCCTCGACAGTTGATTATTTCTTCTGTACGTCCTCGTTTGTAAAGTAAGTATGCAGGGAGGATATGCGGCCGTATAACCAAAGTCGATATACTTATATTTGTGGGTGTCTTGAGTGGAAATCCGATACAAAAAATATTTTTATTAACAATAAACCTAACCTACGCCATATTTGGATAAGGGACTTTTTAGGAAAATGATTGAATGTTCTGGGAAAGAAAAGGGTACGAGTGGCGGTCAGGGGGTCAATGTGTCAAGGAGTGACGGACGTATGAATCCATCCCTCCCACCGCGGTGCAAGGCGATGGGTCGAGAGAGTCGGGCTAGGACAGGTCAAAAGATCTCCATTAATAATAACAATAACAATAATGTCGAGTCTTCGAAGGATTATGCAGTCAGGATATACGGCCGAATAACAAAATGTAAAGTCGGCGTAGGGAAGGGTTCCTACTTGCATATAATAAAACTATATGTCTCCGAAGGGTTAAGCAGAGGGGTTATACGGCCGTAGGTATAACAAAAGCCGATATACTTATATCTGCGAGCATCCTGAGTGGAAATTAGCTATACAAAATATTTTTACGTTTAATAATATGGAGTCTCCGAAAAGCCTCAAGGCCTCCAATATTGGACACAAAAAAAATCAAAATAAGTGGTCGTTTTTTTTTCAAGATATTATCTATCATAATACAAGGAACAATTATTTGCTCAGAAACTTTTGACAATATATGCTGTGTGAAAATAGACAGTTTTTAAACTTGTTGATAAAATTATAGATTTCAAACTATTTAACGATTTTTTTCTTGTGTTTCAAAAAGTTTATCTATATTAAAGCTTAAAAGTGTTTGTTTTAATGATAAATCCTTGAAAACGTCTTTGAAAGGAGACAAGTACACATGAAAAAACAATTATGTCGTGTTATTAAAGGGAATATCGAAAATTTTATTAAAAAATCTGACATAATATCAAAATGGAAATCGTCCACATCTGCGTGTCCCAGAGCCATGCTTTTGTAAAAGTAATCTCTGAGAATGATAAAATGCTAAGGTAATTGCAAACCGCCTTTTGTGGATGGAATAAATGTTGTTTAGTGCGATAAAATGGTTTCTAGGCCACTTTTGAACGTATTGCGTGAATATCGTTCCGTTACATCGATCGTAAATATTTACATAGAACAGGAAATATTGAAACGAGTATAGGATATTGCCGAATCTCCAACATTAGCTACTGAAATTTGCTAAGCTACAATAAATAAAAATAAAACTCTACACAGAAGACCCTAAGAAAAAATATCCTTTACGGTCAATGCCATCTTTACGGTTGCTGTGCGGAGGGTTTTTTTGAGGAAAAGAAGGAGTTAACCTGGATCTTGAAGAAAACCCGTGTCGTAGGCGGAAGGAAACACAGGGGCCGGCAAATCATTTGACAGTTAATCTGTTAAACTCAAGGACGAGTCGTGGAAACGATCCGTCCTCATGTGACCAATAAATGACAATTGTGCACAAATTTTGGTCCCACGTTCGGCGTGTTTTTCGACTGTTCAACGTTTTTTTTTGGTAGAGCGGTTGTCCAGGTAAGATAGAGGTCCTTGGTTCGATTCCCAGGTGCGACTGATATCTTTTGTTTTCTGTGATTTTTTCGGTTTCGTGTTTCATTTAGGATTTTTTAAATATTGTTTTCTACAATGATTATATACTACAGTAAGGTTTATTAGCTTCAAAAAGTTATTATAATAAATTGAAATATACATATTTGTGAAGGTAGATTTTTGATTTCGATGCCATAATAAATCAAACTTAGTGTAAAAACTCCACCAACGAATTTCCCTTAAACTATTGATAACGACCACAAACCAATGAATTAGCCAATTTGTGCCCATAAATACATTTGCGAACCCATAAATCTAGCGCTCTTATCACATCTTAGCGTGTTGTGCGGCATGTGCTAGCATAAATATTCAGATAAAACTCGTAATAAAACTAATAATATAAATAGATAAAACTGAAAAAAAGATAAAAAATATTTATTCTGATCCGTGAATAATATTATTTCTGTAATACGTATTTTTGTATCGGAGAATATTGATTATCCGTTGATTTGGTTTCTGCCAAATGACAAAATTGTTCTGACATTTTGGTAATTCACACATAAATTAAAGTAGCCCATTTTTTTTAACTAAAGTTAATTATAAAACTGGTTTCATATTGCACTCTACTATACATGTACCATTACCAAAAATATTTGCATTTGTCTAATTCTAGAATGGAAATGGTAGGTATATTGTCATGACGTTGCTTTAAGTGACTTTAGACGTATTTAGTGACTAAATATGAAGAGTCAGAAACTTCCCTGCCATCCGCTTATCCATCTTCTTCCCTTTCGCCTCTTTTTAATCTCAATCAACCCAAATTAGGGATGTCAAAGAAGAGAACACATATACACATTGTCCCACTGAATCCAAGCAGATGGGACTTTTATGCAAAAAAAATGCCGACAATTTCTTAGAATGGAATCGCATTAAGGAAACACATTGATTGCATTAGAACAAAGTAAGTACACATATGTTACCGAGACGTGAATAATATCATTGTAGCTATAATTAGTCAATCAATTTTTATGGTTTAAAAGACAGTATTTTATTTTTTCTGTTTAAAATCTTAATTGCCGATAGTCGAGAAAAGCTTTCACGTACAGGGGAGCATTTAATTAAGTTGGAATAGATTGAAAACGTTGTTTGGGTAAATACAGACTAGCGTGACGGCAACGACTTTCCGAGAGCCGCAGAACGGAGAACTGTGAGACGTAAGCGATTGTTCATCTGTTAGTACATAATAATGGTAAAGTGATAATTTTACGATTTTATTCACATCGGAGGCACATCGGAATCGTTCTTGAATTTACTTGATACTGGGTATGAGTAATGCTTTGAAAAAAATAATAGGAATAGTTTACCGTTTTGATGAAACAAAAAAAAGTCCGTTTCCAGGTGGGTAAATGATTTCGCTGATATAATGTAATACAAATACATTACAACACGCATCAACAATTCCTTACGGTGTGATAACAAAAACAATGAAGATTTATTCCAGAGCTTGATGAAGTGGCTGTACCTGTACAAAGCCTCAAAGCTCCATGTAAGCGTTTGTGCGATAGAATTTACTCGTTATTCTGAAAAAAGGAAAACAATTTCATCAACATTTTGCTTTCAATAAAATAGAATATTTATTTGAAAAAATAAATGTTATAATTCCCGGAGTTCGCTAGAAGTGGTGATGCTTAGTAACTATAGTTACTAGGTATCTACTCGTAGTTGTACGATCTAATAAGACCCGTCCTGGCATTTGTGTTCTATTACTTCAACAGGCCAGCAAACTCATGATTACATCCGCACCCCTCTTCGAAGTAGATTAAATATTTAATCATATTCATCATTGGAACTAAGAGAGTCATGTCTGCCTCTGGGAAATTCCACTCTTGGTATTCGGCAGTACACCATAACCTATCAATTTCTTATGCCCAAAGATACGGTGTCCAGTCACTCAACAATTCTTTAGACTTTCAGTCTCAGGCTCTTTGGTGGTCAGTTATTTTCCATTTTTGCAACATGCTCTGCCCTACGGAATCGTCCTAGCTTCATAAATCTTGCTACCTACAACTATTTAAAATTTAAACAGTTGTTATAGTGAGCGATTGTGCGTTATCCGACGGATATCATTTTCCATGGCTCGAAAGAATTTTCTGACTTTCCTTTAAATAAAGGTAAGTCAAATATTCACTATTCTACGAACTCAACGCATCTCGAGCTACTTAGAAACGATCTGAATGTTTCTAAAAAAAAAAATGTCGGTAATGATTGTAATGTTGACGTACACTTTTCCGTGATATTTTTTATTCAGCCGTAAATCTAATACAAGATCACTGGCCCAAATTCAAAACTCACGTCTCTGGGATACCTATAACTGTTATACGGAGATAATTAAATATCAGATAAAGTAGTTCCCTTTGGATCAATATCAAAGTTACGTGCTGTAGTACTAACGAATTTATTATTATGACACTCATACTAGTATATGAAGTTGAGTAACACAACTCATTTATAAATGCGTCGATCACGCCACCGAGGCTAATTCCAGGTTTCTAAATGGCAAAAACATAAAGCATTTTCGGAAAATGCTATTTCGAACACTTACTGAAGCATTTACGTGAATAATAGGAAACATATTACGTACTTAGGGAAAACATAAATTCCACCGTGAACTCTACTGGGTATTTAAGCATGACGCCAAAGTCTTATTAAGTTTGACATACTGTGAGGCGTAACGTACAACTATAATATAATGAATTAAATTATACGGAAATATTATAGAACACAGTTAACCCTTTCAGACCTGAATTTAAACCGACAGTGATGATACATATTTGATGCCTGATAAGACCCTGTAGAAATATTAGAAATTTTTTTGGTCCGGTTTTGAAATTGGTTTTTGTTATTTTTGAAGGTGTTGCTACTTTATTTTGAAAGAAAGTTACGTCTCCAAGGGCGCGTTTCATTTAAAATTATAAATCATGCACTCACAGAACAAAATGAAACATTTTTAATAAATAAAAAAAACATATTCTATTCAGTTTAATTTTGTACCCTAATGATGTTTGTGTCAAGCGAAACCGGTCGGTCCTAATAAAACTAAAGAAATCGCGTGGTTATAAACAAAGTTATTGTTTTATTTTCATTAAATATGTCTAACCACAAAGTGACTGCTTTGTATATAAAAAAATATTCTTATAAAACTTACACTAAAAAAAATCGGGCAAGATTAAACTCAAAAATCTTCTTTCATAACATAAAAAAATACTACCGCCTGAACGGGTAGCTAAAATCCAACGAATAAAATAGAGGACAAAGCCAGTAATGCCAGAAATTCGAATAGAAAACCGTAAAAATCTTATTCGCTCTAGATAGTGAGGATGAAAGTTTGAAATCTATGGATTTTAAAATATATCTACGGTACCATAGGGTTAAGTGTTGTTTATTGAGGAAAAAAAACGGCTCTCTTAAATTCAACCTTTTTTTTACACTGTAAAAAGCACGCATTGAATAACTACTACATGTAGTTTATTGGGATTTTCATTCCTTTTTTTATTCTATTTTTATTTTGTTACAATGATTTAATAAAATGGCATAATAATTTTAAAAAGACGCCAGATCATATTATTATAACACAAAGAACATACATTAATTGCTTAATAAATTCTAGTTGATATAAAACAAAAACAAACTTTGCTTACAAACCTACAAACCATCATAATTATATTTATATTTCAAAGTTTTAACCGGAAGGGGTTTTATAGATCAAGTAAGAATAAACAAGTTTAATGTATCTGCGATGTAGCGCCTCGCAGATGTTCGCAGAGGGAAGGTGAATGGGTTCGCTGCTTTGATGCGCCACAGAGTAGCCGGGACTAGTCAGCGCTACCGGAGATCGGAAAACACTCTTGTCCAGGCAGTCGCCCAGTGTCAGGGCGCGCCCCTACATCATAGATGGAGAATTTCCCTCAAGCCACCGTAGTATAAGTGCTAAATATGTTCACATTTTTATTTTTATATTCTATTTCTACATCATGTAATTTTTTTATTATTTTTAAATGTATTTTTTATGTGGCAGACAGAGTATTGCACTCATCGCTTTGTTCAGCTGAAATAAAGACATTATTATTATTATTATTTAATATTTCAGGGAACCCAAACTGTGCCAGAAAGCTTATGAAAAATAAGAATTTAGCAAAATTCTCGTAAGGAACTCGTCAATTCTAAAGGGTAATTGCTCACCAAGCCAGGGTTTTTTTCAATCAACAACGAACCAAAAATAATCTATTTGATTTTATTATACTTGCTTTCTGAAAAAAAATTAAATTAATGTCTTTCGATAAATTCCGACTCAAGGACGCATATTAGCGCGCGCGGAGCGGCCGAATAAATAAACGGTAGTATTATTGTGTAAACTTTGTTCCTTAACGATCAACAAAACCGCTGTGTAAAATTGATATCACAATAGATATATTATCAATAATCCAATGTACAGTCAAAATAACATCTATGTACAAATCATAAATGAAAATAAAAAAAAAACCTATATTAAAATCTAAAATCTAGATAATTAAAAGAAACAAAAGAAATCGTTTTTCTCTAAATATATCAATGTCTGTTGATATCTCATTCAGTAGAATCATACTCACCCTTTGTGTTGCCATGCTGTGCCAAAACATCTATCTGGCCATGTTGAATGCTAAGCATGGCATGGTTTCTACTGCAGCCGTAGTTTTCGGCACGAATAGAGGGATAGACAAACAATTTAAAAATGATTAATTTGAAGGCTATTATCACGAGACCAGCATGTAATAATATGCTATCCGCATGTTGCATATCGTTGACGCTCTCTAAATTATTCAATGGTTAAATAAGTAAATGTATTTTGTCAGTCGGTGAATATCGTAATGAACACGATTGGGGATTTTCTGGAATATGACATTAGTTGGTAAACCTTTAATGACACCCCTGGTGAAATGAGATAAATAAGTAATTCATTACATATTATTTTGACAACCTCAATATTGTATTACGTTAAAGGAATTAATTAACTGCTTCCATTATTGTTGAGTTTGTGGTAAGGTTACCCACCGTGAAGCAACTTCAAGCATATTTGTAGAAATGTGTGTGTTTTTTGCGGATGTTTTGGTTTAGAATGCTCGTTTAATTGCGGCCGTACAGTTACCAATAACATTAATCAATAACTCCTTCATTTCTTCTTTATATTCATTGTTACGATCGCAATAAAATTACAGTAAAAGCATCAAATCAAACGAAGCACATTTGAGTGAATCAACTATATTTATTTATCGTATATCATTTGCACTGCTTGCATATGCTGTCGTTAAAAGGTGACAGAGGAAGTTTTATTAGCCCCATCGGATCTCAGAGATATCAGAGCGAGTAGTTCTTGGATTAGATTATAAAATATTTAATATATTTTGTAAAGCAATAACTTAAGTAAGTATGCTTAGACCAAATGAAATGACAGATAGTTATGTAAGTGCATTATATAACTTGAGGTATACATAAGTAATATTAATAATAATATATCTTTATTGTAATTAAGTTTATAACTATATATTTTCTTCAAATGCTTTATAACTTTGTGGCATCGTTATTAATTATATAATTGAAAATACACTTTGTATATACCACTTTACTTAAAATATATAAATATTTCTATTTTTTAGTATTCATTTATTCCTGAAGATGATAGCATTGCTATCGAAACATGTAGAAATATTTATATATTTTAAGTAAAGTGGTATATACAAAGTGTATTTTCAATTATATAATTTATAACTATAACTTAAATACACGTATAATAAAGTGTATAGTGGTTTATAAATTATATAATTAAAAAAGGAGACCAGAAAATAACATACGAGTATAACACTAATATGAATAATAGAATTGCATACTTAGTGGAGGTTTCACATAACCCAGCTCACTAGGCTAGCCTGTGTTGAGGGAGTAATTTTGCGTATTGTTTTATAATACCTATGCATGTAAATAAACTTATAATAAAACATGTTCAGTAAATCGATACCTTAGTTCAATGGGGAAATAACTCAAAATTTCTGGGTTTTGGGTTAATGATGAAAAATGGTAAAGAAACTCTCCCTTCTCATATTTCATTGAAAAATAACTCTTATTCGTCCTAATTGTGTAGTCAGATAATTCTTTATGGACTTATAATGAAATCAGCAAATTCTTAGTTCAATGGAGAAACATGTCAAATGTTTCCGTTTGGAACTTAATAAATGTAGCCATTTACACCTATGATATGATAGATTGATACAATACTTACATGTTGCATCTATAGTTATAGGTGGACAAAATAACTTTACATCGGAGCGATGTCTGTATGAAAATTTTTGAAATCCAGTTTTCTTAAAAAAAGGTATTTTGAGTAAGTTCCCTATGAACTAAGGTATCGAAATGGTTAAATTAATAACTTCGAATTTGGGTAAGTGCAGCGGTAAAGGCCCTATCATTACTTTTTATACCATTTTTTAGATTCTGTTTGAAATCTTTTTATGAATAAATTTTTTGATCTTTAAGAATGTTGAAAATTCTTCTCGTAAAGTACGTAATTGACCAAAAGTAGTATGAGTTAGTTACCTTTGTTAGTATTTCTAGTATTGCGAGTGTTTAGTCTTTTTGCATAGTATTTATGTTTATGTGTAAAAATATGAGTGAGGATTGTTTTAGCGTATATCTGCCGAACGTTAAACACTCTCATTGTATTAAAGATTGAGTTTGAGTCTGCATAGAGTAAAGTTAATGTAAACCCACTATTTTAGATATAACGAAACACTTTGGCTTACACTAATGTTTATAACTACTTAGACAATCGTGTAAACAAAGTGTTTCATTATTTCATCGATATATTTATAGTTATTTTGTGGCATCTTTATTAATAAGAATTACTTTATTTACACCAATTTTTTTAATATATAAATATAAACCATGTTTCGAAAGCGAAGCTTCCTTCATCAGGATACACAGCATAATCAAAGTTTGTATACTACGTATCCTGATGTGGAAAGCGTCGCTTTCGAAACATGTTGATATTAATTAATTCTTGTTAATTTATATTTCATTATTATTTATATCAAATTAGTCCCACAAAATAATTTAGCAATTTAGGAAGAAGTATTTATATTAATCTGATTTATACTCGTCCGATAGTATGAATATAATACCTGCAGTACAACTCGTGCTATAATCGGGTAAAAGCTTCATAGCTGCAAAGTGGTCAATAAGCATATTTTTGGGTTTGTTGTGAACCTTCTTAGGAAAATGTATGATACATTTTTTTACTTATAAACCTCATAGTATTTGAGCAAAACGATTATGAAAATGGTATAATTATTACCTTAAAGATAAAAAAATGTTAATTAGAGCTCAATTTTGTTACGCACATTATGTTACGTTCCTTTATGTAAATATATGAATAGGAACTTTTGAAATTTAGTATAAAAGTATCTTTACATAATTTTTGGCATAAACTAGCGTTCTCAAATCCAATTAGCCATGACACGCTGTGACATTGTTTTCTCTTTCCAATAATATTCTCGTCAAAAATGTCCCTGCGCGGTTTTGTCGAAGAGGCGGGGAGAATTATTACTTCGCCGGGGTCATGGAGACAAGTTAATTGCGCAAATTGTATTAAGACCTGGGAAGTTTCTTTTCGGATAATCTCATTTTGGCTTTCGCCTCTCACGGAAAGGTTTAAGAGAGACAGTTCGCTATTAGCGGAATTATTGCTAAAAGAAAACCCTTGTTTCGGGGAAAATAAAAGCAAATGATCGGCTTACTCTGGAGCTAACCAACTTACTTTCCTGAATATAAGTAAAAACATTAATTATTGTTTTATGTAGTGTCGGATTTAATTAAGATATAAAATTATAGAAACGTTTATAATTATATAAAAATAATTATAAAATTACGTTTATCGAAAAGATGTACGCAGTAATCAATGGAAGTTTTATGAAATTTTCAATAACGTAGAATACTTTTTCTTCTCACAACTCGGAGTAGATCAGTAGACAAAAAGGCAAAAAAAAAACTGTCAATATAGATATAGCAATAATATTTTGGATGGCAAAAGGAACAGGGGTAGCTCATAGCGGGATGACGACTTAAGGAGAGCTGTAGAAGAGGAAGAGAACTGCATTTTAATACTATAGGGAAGCCAAACCGTACCAAAAAGCTTATGAAAAATAAGAATTTAGTAAAATCCTCTTAAGGTACTCGTCAATTCTAAAGGGTAATTGCTCAAGCCAAGGCTTATTCCAATCAAGAACGAACCGAAAATGATCTCTTTGATTTTATTATAATTGCTTTCTGAAAAAAATAATTTAAATGAATGTCTTCCTTCGCCTTTCGATAAATTCCGACTCAAGGACGCATATTAGCGCGCGCGGAGCGGCCGAATAAATAAATGGTTGTATTATTCAATGAATTCATCGGGATACGGCCCACTAGACTAGGGCTAAAAGGTAGAATATAGTATATTATCAGAAGTAAATAAAAATGCTGATAAACGAATAGGTACATCAACAAGTTAGATGAAAAAAAAATGAAGAATTCTTTCCTTTCTGGGTGAAAATTGTTGAAATCCAAAATATTCTCTAAATTCCCCATTACATTATGCGGGATAAACGTAATTAAAAGAATATGTTTTTTTATGAAAATGAACTGCAAATATATAAATATTATATATTTTTTTAAATGTTCAAAGAGTGTTCAATGAATGTCGTTTGTTGTTAAAATTTATCATTTTATTGTATTTTTTTATAATAAAATCGATATGAGATGGTAAAAATCTCACTTATTTATTAAATAAACCTGAATATGATAATCCCCTTGCTATAAAATGACGAAGCGAAGACTAAACATATGATAAATTTAATGGACGTATGCAAACATGTACCAGAAAAAAATCATTTAAAAATATCGGGTAAATTGGGTGATTAATAACAACTGAGCAGAATTTACACGCGGAAAATGTACTAATAATTGCTGCCATAAATAACGGAGAGGGAAAAACAGAAATCAATGTATCCTTTGCCTGAGAAAAGCGTTATAAACTATATGAAAGCATTGATCTCCAAGTCAGTACGTGCCACGCATAAACAACCGTAATCCATTAGGTACTTTTTCACGATGATAAATTACAGAAGGTCTGAATAGGGAGGAAATCACAAAAGCCTACTATCTCAACATTTTCCCAACGCAGAAATACACTACGCTACGTCAGAAAAGATATTCTCACACAGTGGTGTGGAAGTACCTAATACTCATAACCGAGTTTTCTGGGATTCGAATTGCTAGTTGATATATTATCATTATTGGTGGTATTTTTCTTTCTATCTCCTTAAAAATTACTTTATTTGTTTTTCACATTATGTAATGTTTTTTTCTTCAGCCTCTCATTTGATATGATTTATTCAGCATTGTTTTCATCAATAGGGATATATTTTAAGGTGGGACAAATAAAAAAGTTTTCCATAATAGCGCACTTAGGTAGCGTATGACTCGTATAGCAAAATACAGAAATTCGGTCCCGGTAAATATTCAACCGCCGCCGTGTCGTGTAGTTGACATTTTTTTTTATTTTTGTGTATTGTCCAAAAATAAAACCAGGTATTTAAACCTAACAGATCTAACGCATTTTATACCGTTGGAAAATTGAATATATATATTTTATGTGTCGAGCCAAATAAGAGCCAACACGATAATTTTAACACGATTTTTGATTTTATTTGGATTGCCATTAAATCTTTGAAAATTTGTTGTTAAAGAACTGTTCTGTAAAATAAAATGAACCCAATTATCCTCAATATTAATAATTCTAAGGTGTTAAACGTATTTTATAAACCGTATATATATATTTTTAATCATAAAGACAAACATTCCCGGGTTACGAATAATCTGAAAATATTTGAAAATCTCCAACTACTATTACAGTAAGTGGGATATGTTGCTTTTGTCGTGATGGAGGACTTAGCCAGCTGTGGAATTGAACTCACGATGCCTACGTAGAAGCCAGACGCGATTCCAACTCAGCCAATGACCCGTCATAAATGTATACGAGTACATACTTTTTTGTAAGACTAACGGGATGGAATATATAAAACAATGTTAATGGTTTGTATGTGACCAATAAAGTTACCTCTATTATCATAATACTATTATCTTCTAATAAATATTTTTCTATTTTTCCAAATAAATGCAGAAGTTCAAGAAAAACGGATAAAAGATACAGGGAGAACTGACTATTTCCTTCAGTTCATACCGTAGTAAAATCAATTGCCTTCGAGAAAAATAATTGCTCAAACTAGCAATTATTTACTAGAAAAGGCAGTGCAAAATTTGGAAATTTCAAAAAATATATTTGTGTATATATTTTTTTTAACTACGGCAGTCAAAAACGTTTGTATAATTTCACCAGAAGCGAAAAAAAATATAGCTTCTTTTTGGCACACAGACACGCCCACAATACATTTCTATCGATCAAACTCCGCAGTGGTTGTTTTAGCAATACAATATTTAGAAAAAAACAGGAACGTTGTTTAATTTTTAAAATTTTACTGTTAATGTATACGGATTTTTTAATTGCAATTTGATCAATACAAGTTTAGTACCGTTTTCTTAATTTCTTAATCACAGAAAATATAAAACTACAATATGGCAATTACTACTACTAACTGTCATTTCAAACAAATGGAATTCAAGATATACGATGTCGGGCAGTGAAAAGGAGACAGAGCGCGCAGAGTTGATCGGCTCTCTCGTTCTAATAGTCAAAAGATGTTACGTCGTTCGGCGACATTGACATTCATTCAAATATACAGAGAAAGCACAAATATTTTGTACCATCTCTTCATTGATAAAACAGGAGTCAAGCCCGTAAAGGAATTCAATAATTTAACGATCTCTCCTCGCGAGGAATTTGAGGTAATGAAGAAAATCCATGGGTTACCACTGAAAAATTAATATTATTGGAGTCAAATAAACGAGGAATGGAAAAACAATGTGATTAATATTATATTGTTTTGTTCCTCCGACTTCCGAGGTCATATTCGTTTAACATTGTGTTTTCTACATTATGTACTTGCCAATACTCCCACACCGACATAAATGAATGGCTTATTTTTGCACTGCTTTCAAACAAAGAGAGGTCCAACAATTTGTTTTTGCTGGATCGAAGAACGTTCTGTCGAACCCTAAGGCTCGGGAGTAGGAGCAGCAAAAACATGAAAGGGTAGGCGAAAAACCACCCCTATCTATGGAAGAAGGTTATTTATGGGCTCGTGTATGATGGCAAAAGCGTGAAACCGATAAACCCTGGCTACTGAGGAAAAGCACACTAGATAATGTATCCACATAAGCAACAAGTAAAGCAAAAACAAAAAAAATGGATCGTTTTTGCTCCACTGCTCGTGTAAGAAGGATGTTAACATATCGCCAATGATTTGTAGTTTATTTCAAGTATTTTAATATTATGAGATAGTGCTCTACAAAAAACAAAATGTTGCGAAACAAAGATAGAAACAATAAATTATATTTTGAAAGAATATTGATATTACTGAAAGCTTTTTAAAAGCATCCTCATGAGTGATTGATTTAACATTGTGATGGCAAGTTACTATGATTTGCGCCAAACCAACTGAATGCATCGATAATCAGATCAGATGGGGTATATAAATAGACGGCTAGGAAATAACAAACGGTCGGTTTCAGACTCAGTGTATAAACACGTCAAATATTGTTTATGCGACGGAGGATGCGGGCATTATGGGGGATTGGCAATTATTTATCTTTCAAATCAAATCACCATAAAATCTTTGAATAGTGTGCAATCGTTAGAGTTTTTTTTTATAAAATAACGTTGCGTAATTGTCAGTTTGGTGACATTATGCCGAAATTATAGAGAAATGATTGTATCAATGAAATTATCCCGAGGAATTCCACACTTTAAGGTACGTATATTAATTGAGAATCTCCTAGAATTACATATCGATTTAATTGAAATATACACGTTTCACTTTCAAGATTCTATTCCAAAGAACTTTTCTGAATTTACACAAATATATAAAATGTTGGATGGTTGTAAGAATCGTGGAAGTCATGAATTTATTATTTTAAATTGGTACCCTAAGGTATATACGTTTAACTAAAAAAACTGGTGGATACTGTAGAGATCTGATTATAGGGCGGTTTATATATTAAAAGACGCCATTTTTCATGTGCTCTGATTAACAACCGTTATAATAAGACTTTTATTTAATTATTATTTATTTATGGAATAAATCATCACGACGACGTATTTTGTTTTTGTTTTAATGCCCGCGGGAATGATATTATGTCTTGGAGAGTGAAGGTAAATGTACAAAGAAACTCTGGTAGGTTTATTTCCTAATTTTGTATATTTGTCTGTTTAAAAAAAACACCAAATTTGAGACACAGTTGTGAGAATTTATAGTCCTTTTTGGCAATATGTAGAATAAATACAAAATTGATGCCATTATCATAAAATACAACTAAAATAAATGTAAAATCATGTGATTTTCAATAAAATGAATTGGAAATATTTTAAGTAAAATAAAAAATATAACTAACTAACTAACTAACTAACTAACCATACATCACGCCGTTTCCCCGCAGGGGTAGGCAGAGAGGACGGACCGCCAAATAACTCGACCTTGGCATACACTACTTGCTTCATTCACTTTCATACAATGTCTCATACATTCTCTTCTGTTATTCCGACTTCTGACATGACCCGACTCAAGTATTTGATTCACTTGATCGTGCCACGTCTTCCTTGGACGTCCCCGGCTTCTTCTTACATTCACATTCGCGTCATATATTAAATCCCTATTTAATATATAAATATTAACATGTTTCGGAAGCGAAGCTTCCATCATCAGGAAATACAGTACACGTAGAAATGATGACAAGAATAAACAAATAATAAATATAGAAAAATATTGAATGAAAAATAACAATAAGCGATGAAAGTAGGTAAGTAATTAATGATAAATGAAAAAAATAGTTGTAAAATAAAATAAAAAAAAATAATATAAAATGTTTTATAATATATTTGCATCAGAAGTTATCAATATTGTTTATAAAGGCATGATTTTTTTTTACGCAATGGTAATTAATAATTACTTATATTATTTGAAATATTCATTCGCATGACCTATATTTAAAATAATATTTGTAATTATTAATTAATATTAAAAAATAATTTTTGAAATTTCTAAATTAAAACAGTTGTGTTCATGAGTCAAACCTTTATTTATGTCGAAAGAATGATTTGTTTCTGAATGTTGGCAAGTTCAGAATAATTATTGTTACTTGAAAAAAGGAAATATTTTGTTTAGACCACTGTTTGGCATGTTGATATTTATATATTAAATAGTGGTTTAAATAAAATATTTTCTCACACAAAGTTTGGGAGGATACTTCAGGATATAATGAATTTTTTTTTTTTTTTACAGTAACTCCACACAGGAGACCAAGGAGGAAACAATTTCCCTCAAGGCCTATATCATCTTTGGGGATGCTGTGTGGAGGATCTTTTAGGGGATAGGAAGGAGTGAACTTGGGTCTTGAAGAGACCCATGTTATAGGATGGAGGAAACACAGAGGCCGGCAGATCATTCCACAGCCGAGCTGTTGAACACAAGAACGAGTCGTAGAAGCGAACCTTCTCATGTGACAAATGTCAACCGTGTGCAAATGTTGGGCGCGCGTTTGGCGTGTTTCCCGACTATGCACCGGTGCCGAAGGGATCAATGACGCTAGTTCCTCGGAGCATCTTCCATTAAAATACCGGTAGAACAAGGACAGCATTCCCACCCGACGTCTGTGCTCCAAAGATTGCAACCCATTTGTTAAGATAGGCGAATCTATCAAACGGACCGCCGTTTCTGCACAGAGTCAAGGTTTTTTTTCAGATATTTTGGGACTCCCGACCAGAGGTGGCTGCCAAATTCTATAGTGGGGCGCACTTGCGATTTGTACAAGGTCAGCAGTTGTGTACTATTAAAGTATCTGCGGGCTCTGTACAATACGCCCAGCTTCTGAGAGGCTAACTTTACTCGGGTTTCGATGGAGACCCCATACCTAAGCTGATCACTTAAGGTTACACCAAGCATATCAATGGAGGGCTTGTTGGGAAGATTGCTTCCATTAAAGGAGACTAGATTGTCATTTCGATCCCTTTTAGACGTAATCAAACATGATTGGGTCTTTGAAACATTAAATTCGACGAGGTTATTCTTACCCCAAGAGGAGACCCTCTCAAGGTAACCGTCCATTCTCTGTTTCAAAGCCCCCCGAGCCGTTGGAGTTTGTGTGCCCTTTGGGGGCTTGTCAAATAAAAAGCTATCATAGACTGTACTGTCATCCGCGTAACAATGGATTGGTGCACATGTCAAGAGGTCATTGATGTGCAACAAAAACAATGTCGGAGACAGAACCGATCCTTGTGGGACGCCAGCATTTATTGAATGCGAGGAAGAGATGAAACCATCAGCAACCGTCTGAATCGATCTCTCCCTCAAAAAGTCGGCAATCCACGTACACAAGGAAACGGGAAGTCCGTAAGAAGGCAGTTTGTTGACAAGTCCTCGGTGCCAAACCCGGTCAAAGGCCTTAGAAATGTCCAGTGAGACCGTTTGAGTCTCACCATAACGTTCCAGGCACCGTCCCCAAACATGCGTCACATACGCGAGAAGATCACCGCACGAGCGGTTCCGCCGGAATCCGTACTGGCGGTCGTTAATGATTTTGTTCTTCTCGAGGTATGTAAGCAGTTTGTCGTTGATCACACGTTCCATCACCTTGGACAGAACTGATGTGATCGCTATGGGGCGTAGTTGGCCGGGTTGGAGCGGTCACCTTTTTTAGGTATAGGATGAATGACCGCTTTTTTCCAACCAGAGGGCACAGAGCCACATTTCAGGGACATTTGTTTACATAATACATTGTTTCCGATGAGGGAAGCTTCGCTTCCGAAACATGTTGATATGTTTATATTACACCCATTGAAGAAATAAAAAAATTTCCTTTTTTTATTTTCGCTTCATTTTTCCAATTTTTTTTACCGATTATAATTCTTTTTATTTTTCGTTATTCTTTAAAACGCATTAGAACCTTCTAGGACAATTTAATTAAGAAATATAGCAGAGATCTTGCAGTGACGAAACCAAATTATTTTTGTATGAGAATCAAGTATTTTGAATAACTAAATTCATTTATTGTTTATTAATGTATTTTTCAGATTATAAGTGATGTTTCCAGACTGCTTAACGTTAATATCTCCAATGTCCAAATAAATACACAAGATCGACATTAAATGCATAAAGCAGTTGTATCTACTGGAACATGTCAGTTTCTAAAACTTGTTTAGATTTCTTCGGAAAGTATAATATTCAAAAGAGGAGAGAATATAGTATTATCTTTTATTACTCAGCTTAAAGTATTATTTATAAATAATTATAAAACAGACACCGTGGGGTGCAAACGAGTTTTAAGAAGTTAATGGATATTTTATAAATCTCCCGGATTTTACAGATAAAAAGTTTTTTTAGTTAACATTTTTTGTTGAATAGTAAAATAAATATATTTTAACATTTGCCGTAACTGAAGAAAAAATAATGCACTGAAATTAAAATAAATACAGGTAAACAAGGCATTTGCCTTCAGTAAGAGAAACAATATAGTGTCAACTTATTTAAGAAAAAAACTTAAGGAAAGGATTAAGCAGGTGAGAAAAAAAAATGGGTGTGGATATATAGGTGTGCACATTAGGGTGGTCCAAAAATTTTTTTTTATTATTTTTCATCTGACCGCTCCGTGAATTTGTTACATGTATTCATAGTAATAACATAGTAAAATTTCAGCGAGATGGCTCAAGTAAAAAGGGGTGCTCAATCGAGTGTTGTTTTTGAAATTTTTGTGTAAAATGCTTAATTTGTACTTTTTAATATATTATAATAAAACTAATATAAAACTTTTTTCCACCTAATTTTATGTGACTGTAACCAGGTTCAGCCTGTCAAGACCATCTTCAGGCTTATATACACAAAGATGGGGGAGGGTAAGAGGGGTGGTCTACAAGGATTTTATTCGAATATGTGGGTTTTCTTACAATTGTTACTAAGTGGTCTTTGGCTGTCTAATTTCTAATTATTTTGGTTTTTTCCAGTAGGCATAATTACCTCGGGCTTGTAGCTTTACTTCAATATTGTTTGGGAAAAACCTTACAAGTATCATGCATTATCCGAATACAACTCCAATATAAAAGAAAAATTTGATATTGACTCTCCATTGGTAATTCATTGGGACGGCAAACTGATGACCGATATAACTGGCAATAAGAAAGTAGAGCGCCTTCCGATTCTTGTCTCTGGTAATGGTTGTGAAAAACTATTAGGAGTACCTAAACTTACTGCAGGAACGGGGGAACAAATATCTGATGCTGTTTTTGACACAATGCAACAGTGGAATGTCACAAATAAAGTCCGGGCTATGAGTTTTGACACTACTGCTTCTAACACCGGTGCCAAAAAGGGAGCTTACACTCTTTTAGAAGGAAAGACAGGATGTGATCTTTTGTGGCTTGCTTGTCGTCATCACATATTTGAAATAATGCTTTCAAAAATATTTACTCTTTGTTTTGGGCCATCAAGCTCTCCTCAAATCCCACTTTTCAAAAGATTCAGCGATATTTGGGAAACATTACCGAAGGAGGACTATGATTGTCTTGACCTCGATAAGAACGCAGAACAGTTCGCTGAAAATACTCTTGAGAGTCTTACAACCGCTCTATCTAGAGATAATCAAGTTCGTGATGATTACGAAGAGCTAATAAAGCTCACCATGATTGTTTTGAACAAACCTCCTACGAAGATACATTGGCGCGCTCCAGGTCCGATTCATCATGCTCGTTGGATGGCGAAATTGCTGTATGCTTTGAAGATTTTTCTCTTTAGAAATAATTTACAAGCATTTAAACTAACCAAGAGAGAAGAAAAACAAATTGTTCGATTTGTTAGTTTTGGTGTGCTCATCTACACCAAAGTTTGGATCGAAGCGCCTTTGGCAGCAGATGCGCCAGTAAATGACTTACTAATTTGGAAGAGCTTAAAATTGTACGAATCCATTGATTCCGAAATCAGTATAGCAGCTAGGGATATCTCAGAGCGTCACTTATGGTATTTGTCAGATGAACTACTTGCATTTGCCTTGTTTTCTGACAAGCTGTCTGATGCTGAGAAACAGGCCATTGTTCAAAAAATAAATTCTGATGTCGGTAATCGTTCAGTACGAGGTGACTCTGCTAAGCTTTCCTCAGAGGTTACATTAGATGCTTTTGCAACACAAAGAACGTTGAAAACACTCTTAGTTCTTGAAATCAAGGACTCTTTCTTGCAATTACCTCCTGAGACTTGGAATGACAATGTTGATTACCTTCAAGGCAAAAGCTGCGTCACAAATTTGCGTGTTGTTAATGATACAGCGGAGAGAGGAGTTAAACTGTTTGAAAATTACGACACGTTACTCACTAAGACTGAGGAAGAAAAGCATTTTTTACTACACATCGTTGAACAAAACAGAAAAATCGTTTCCACTGAAACATCCAAAAAGGAGTTAACAAACATAGTTTTGAAAGATTGCAACTAATATTATGTTAAGTATTACTTTGTTACAAAATTTTATTCATATTTAAATAATTTGTATACTTATTTGATTAAAATACTTGTAATATTAATAAACCTTAAATTACGTATTTTATTTAAAATCCTGAAATTTTGTCAAAAACTTATAATTCGATGAGCACCCCCTTGTATATAAGATAAGGGGCTGAAATTTTTAACACATCATAGGAATGGTAGGTGTAACAAATCAAGGGTACGGCTACACCTATATTTGATTATTATTTTTTTACTATATAGGCCTGGACCACCTTAGTGCACATGTGCATGTGTGTGTACGTGTGTATGTGTGTATGCACCTATTTGCATTTTTATTTTTTATAGTCTAATCCTTATGCATGTATTTTTCTCCTTTCTATCTTCTACTTTCTATTTTAATTTTTCCAATTTTCAATATATTTATATACTAAATCCATATGTTTACACTAGACTTCATACAAAGTAACTATACTCCATTGATCACCATGAAACAAGCAACCGCCTAGTATGCTGATTTAATGTATCTACTCTATATAAATGTCTTAATTAAATACCATGTATTTTATAAATAATAAATAAATATATATTGTTGTGGTCCTAGATGCAGAAGTGCGAGCATGTATTTGTAATATAGTATAGTTTAGTACAAGCCGGGGCGACGTTCATTTAAAGTTCGCTGCACAACAAAGATTAGAAGATAAACATACGTCATCGTATGGTTAAGTGTGTAAACTTTATGCTATTGGTCGGAGATGAAACTTGGACACCGAATTCAACAACACCGTCAAGATTGGAAGCTTTTGGAATGGAAACCTTAGGAGAATGCTTAAATTAATTTAACTCTTAAAGAATATGATAAGATGTTCATACCATATTTCAAAATATTAAATAAAACAAAAATATTCACAATTAAATAAAACCTCGTGCAAAACCTTCAGTAGTCAAATAAAATGACGTTTTGTAAAGTAATATTCAGAGAAACAACATTTTATTGTACATTCTCGAAATAAATAAAAAAAATTGAAAAACTTTTCAACTGATACACTATTGCTGAATCATGGAAATCTACCACATTATTTAAAAATTTAAACTTCTTTCAGACAATCTTTTCATAAAAAAGTAAATCTAGTTCGGGTAGGTACTTAGAAAAAAAAAGCAAGTGATGAAGGTAAAAGCAATGTTTCGTTGGAGAGAATGGATGCGGGCTATGCTCCCACGGGAAATACATAAACTTTTTCCCATGGAGAAATAATTGAATAAAACTCGCCTCTAAGAGTAGACCTAAATTCTATTTTATCTTATATTCTGGGATAATGACTATTACTAAGATCCGACACAATTTTTAAGATTAAAGAGAAAATAGCTGGCATTATCGCGACGAAAACAATAAATTTTTAAACTTATGTAACTAACGACCTACTCCCTATTCGAAGATTGTACAAATAGAAAAAAAAAGATTAATTTTCAAAGTGGGTATGGTACAAGTTAGGTATGTTATTATGGCATTTGAAAAATATAATGAAGTATCAATAGGTCGAAATTTGAGCATGACCTAAAGATCAGAAAAAGCTAGCTGCCCGCCCGCATGGCAGCAGAGCATTTTTGTCGGTAGCGGGCTCCGTAGGTGGCAATTTCTGCAAATTCAGTCAGCCACCTCTTACCAGACCCGACGGTTCATTAGCGAACACCGCCACCGAAATGGACAACCTTTTAGGGATAATGTTTGTGGAAAACTTGGTCCTCGATAATCAAGGCACCATCCTGCCGTTAATTCCTCACAGCGGTTTCTATATGCAAAAGCTGAAAATCCGGCATCGGGATGTAGTCCACGTCTTACGGGGCGCGATGTTAATAAAGCTAGTAGGCCAGACGGAATACCTATCCTGGTATTGCAGAGGTGCGCTACAGAAATGTCTCCAATGCTCTTTACAAAGCTCTTTAAAATATCCCTGAAATGTGGCTCTGTGTTCTAGTTGAAAAAAAGCGGTCATTCATCCTATACGTAAGAAAAGTGACCGTTCCAACCCGGCCAACTACTGCCCCATAGCGAACACATTATTTCTGTCCAAGGTAAGACAAAAGACTCTTAAGACAAAAATTATTAACGATCGTCAATATGGATTCCGACAGAACCGCTCATGGGGTGATCTTCTCGGGTATAAGACGCATGTTTTGGGGAGGTGCCTGGAATGTCACGGTGAGACTCAAATGGTTACACTGGATATTTCCAAGGCCTTTGACCGGGTTTGGCACCGAATACTTGTTAAAAAACTGACTTCTTACGAACTCCTCGTATCCTTGTGTACGTGGATTGTCGATACTTTGAGGGAGAGATCAATTCATACGGTTGCTGATTATTTCACCTCTTCTACCCATTAATGCTGGCGTCCCACAGGGACCGGTTCTGTTAAGGACTTTATTTTTGTTGCAAATCAACGATCTCTTGACATGCGCACCAATTCATTGTTAAGCGGGTGACAGTACTGTCCGTGGTAGCTTTTTGTTTGATAACCCTGCAAAGGGCACACAAACTTCAACAGCTCGGAGGACTTTGAACACAGCATCCCCAAAGATGATATAGGCCTTGAGGGAAAAAAAATTCCCTCAGGGTCTCCTGTGTGGAGTTACTGTAAAAAAAAAGTGGGGAAGGGATGGAGATAGGGAAGAGGAATCCCGGGAAGTACCTGACAAATCAGATTTGATTACAAAACACGGTTAAAACCATTTATAGTAGCGTTTTGATTCTGAATCTGATCACTAAGCACTGATCTTACATCCAGGCGGTACTGAGAGTATCTTTCACTCTAGAAAATATAAGGAGTAAATAATAAATAATTTTACAATTCAATTAAAAAATCATATAGTAAAATATCCAATAGAAGAGATAGAATCCATAGCCGCAAAATGAATGGTATAATAATATATCGTATTCCTATTTATTGGAAAAGCCATCAGTTATCTCGTACGGAAAATGGAAAAATATTGACGTTTTTAGCAGGCCTACAATGTGTACGTATTCTTTTGGGTATTATAAAACTGGCAAGTATTTGGGGTGGAATGTTTTACTCGCTTTTTTTGACTTATCTAAAAGCGTGTTGCCTGTTGTATGCTGATGATGCGGTAATGATTGCCAACAGCGTGGAAGATCTACAGTCTTTCGTATCTAGGATAAAGGAAGTATGAATGAAGAATAAGCTAATGGTGAAGTAATTCTAAAGTCATGGTGTTTGAAAGAGAGATTACGAAAACATTGCAATAAGCCCAGTGTGAATGATGAATATCTGGCGTATTTCGTTGAGTTTGCGTATTTGGGAAGTATGTTTACGAGAGATGGAAAAACTGATAGGGATATTGAACGAAGGGTGAATGCAAGAAACCCTGTTAAAGGAGGACTGACTGCTATCGGCGCTAACAAAAAGTTGTTCAAAGAAGCAAAGTTATCAGTCCACAATGGAGTGCTGATGCTAATCCTGGTGTATGGTAATGATGCATGGAACTGACAGAGGATGGATGAAATATGATGGATACACTCAATGCTGTAGAAATGAGATCTCTGAGGCGAATATGTGATAAAATAGTGCATTCATGTGAAAAATGTTGAGATTCGTAAAGAAAGCAAGGCTGATGAAAGCGTAATGAGTAAGATTAAGAAAAGCACGCTTAGACGGTTAGAGCACGTATAAAGAAAGGAGTGTAAGGGGAATATATGACGCGATTGTGAATAGAAAAAGAACCTGGGGACGCCCGAGGAAGACATGGCACGATGAAGTGAATCAAGTACTTGAGCTGGGCCATGTCAGACATCGGAATAAGAGAAGAGAATGTATGAGGCGAAGTATGAATGTGAATGAAGCAAGAAGCATTGAAATATTAATTTATAGTAGTTTTAAAAAAGTTTACAACAAGTTCGTAATAAACGGGGTTACGGATACTTTAGTTGCGCAATGTGGTTTCACGTTCAAAAAATGTATTTTTAAAAATCAATAAAAGAAACTTTTTTTTTATTAAATTTCTGCAAAAAAAAACAACTTTATTATTCAAAACGTGATGCAATGATTAATGAAATGCGATATCGGGATTTTCCAAAAAGCAGATTTGAGTGTAACAGCGATCAGAGAGCGCGGTGGAAATATGGTATTTTCGAACCTTTTCCCCTAAAGAACAGCGTCAGACAGGGTGGATGCGTGTCATCAATATTATTCAACCTTTACGTAGAATAACTTACCTAAAGGCTAAACAATTCAGGGGTACCCTGCCACATTGGAGGACAGTGTCTGAACAACATCGCGCAATAAAACGCCTCTGTTGGTCATAAGATATGGTCAGCGCCCGAAAAGTATTCCTCCAGCTACCCCGAATAGAATGATCTTGAAGGTGACTGGAAGAACTAAATACCTAAGATACCTGATCACCAGTAATTTGATGGATAATGACGACATTGATAGGTAAAAGCGAACATGCTTAGGAGAAGATTTCGCATTTTCAGTACCGCTGCGAAAAGAACTCTCTTCCTTGCCTTCTGCGCAACGTTGCATACGTGTGAACTTTGATAAACTACAAAAAGAGTAGTATGGATTAAATCCAATAAAATAACGCCTTCCGCATAATGTTTGGCCTCCTCAGATACTGCAGCGCCTTCAGTATGTTCACAGAGGGGCGAGTTTCCGGTTTCGCAGCCCTTATAAGATAAACACGAATGAGGGAAAGGATAAACAGCTCCGGGAATATGCTCATCACTGAAGCCCTCCTCATTCCAATTTCCAGCATCGAAGCGTACTGGAGAAATATATTGGCCCCTCACACTTTAAATGCTACAGCTCCTTAAAGGCTTCATTTTCATCTTCACATACTTTTATGGATTATGTGTCATTAAAGGCTTCATATTCACATACTTCTATGTTTTATGTGTCATGTATCATTCTACTACTATGTTTAGTGTATTTTTAAAAACTTATTTATGCTTTATATGGAATGTGTTTGACTGCATTAACCTCCCCAACTACCGGAAAAAATCTTCTAGTTATGGTTAGCTTGTGATTTATTTCGCTCACCCATAATCTATTTTTCTGTGAAATTTATTTTATTTAAATAATATGTTTCCCTTTTTATTTGGAAGATTTATTTACTATGTACTTTTGCTATTTTTGATATATTAAATTAAAATATAAAAAATAGCAAAAGTAGATAGTAAATAAAACTTCCAAACAAAAAGTAAATATGTTTCCCATTAAATATACGAAACGTGAATCCATTGCACATCCTACCACAAAGTTTCGGAATAAACTTTTATTATTAATATCAAGAAATGTTTTTGACAACAAAAATAAATGAGATTTAGTAAAAATGACATAAAAAAAGTATATTTTCATATGAAGTGGAAACTTGGTGATGTGATATTATAATTTAAAAAATAAAACAATAACTTTGTTTACATCACTTTTATTTAAACTTTTTCCGACCGGGTTTCGCTACTACCGTAGCTTCTTCAGGGCAGTATACAACTAAACTATGAACTAAGATACACATGTGTTATAGATTGATAAAAACAGGCTAGTGACGGGCCAAGGGTGGGTTTTTTTCTCAACAAAGCATTAAAAACCTTCCGTCAGATATTAAACCAGCATTTTACACAGACAATAGTTTAGGTTTTAATTTTTAATTAATGGTAAGGATAAAGAAGACAGTTTAGGCCACTCGGGAATTTATTCACTTCAATGCAACGATTGCCCCGCATTTTATGTAGGTAAAACGTCGCGTAATGTTAATATCCGGGTGAAAGAACACTTAAGATGTTTCAATAATAATGGTTTCTCAGAATTAGCCAACCATCTCTTAGAAACAGACCACACATTTAATAAAAATACAGGCACTAGTTTATTGCATGAAAATGTAACAGGCATTCGACTAGATAACTTAGAAGCGTTAGAAATAAGGAAAGCCAAAGACACAAATAGTAGACTCATAAATAATCAAATAAATTTAAACCAAAGTCCAATTCTTAAATTATTCTCTATAAGCGAAGTACACACCCTTTCCGTTCAGGCACCTGCTGATCTCCCACTCTTAGTCTGTCACTCGCCTGTTTTTATCAATCTATAACACATATGTATAGATTAGTTTTTTTTTATTTTTTTATCATAGTTTAGTTGTATGCTGCCCTGAAGAAGCTACGGTAGTGGCGAAACCCGGTCGGCAAAAGTATAAATAAAAGTGGTGTTAACAAAGTTATTGTTTTTATTAAACATAAAAAAGTGTTATGTGATTATTTCAGTAAAACCCTTACCTTTGTCAATTACTCCTACCGCTTTTCCGATCATTTAAGTGAAACTAATTGTGCAATGTAAACATGCCTAACAATGTTGTTTTTTTATCTTTTCGTGTTACAAAAAAACTCGGGAATGGTGAGGTGATTAGGATGATAAAGTTGAAGAACGAATAGCGAGCTAGGGGAAAAAGGCAAAAAATTGTACTTACAGAAAAGGGAAATCCCTAGAGACCTTCGTCGTTAGTGTAAACGGTATTAGAAGAAACGTGCATACATGACACGTGCATGAAGGAACATGTGCGTCAGACCAGACGTGTTAAGCATTATCGGCGTAAATTGGCTTGCGTTGGGAGTTAACGCCGGCAAATATATTGCCACTGAGATGAATGTTGGATACTGTACACTGGTATAATAAATAAAGTAGATGACGTTCATTATACAAGAAGAATCTTCATTGCTAAAGAGGGACCAGATATTTTCATTTGCATTGTGATAGTATTACTTTCAGTAGAACACGATATATAGGTATAATAACATACTTGACAAGTGCTCCACATTATGTCAAATTAAAATTCATCTCATATTAAATATTTTAAATATCCGGATGAATAAGAATGTCTTTGTATGCATACATCATGTTATTTGAGTGTAAATTCAATCGTTTTCTACTTAAACGCATTTCAGATCAAATTATATCGTTTGATGAAAATAAAAATAATTTTAAACTAAAATTTTAGTGTGGTAACATCACACCATAAAATTTTATGTAATGTAAAGTTTTAAAGAAATATCTATTTACAAACTTACCAGCGAATACCCGGCATGCGTTGCAATGCCATTCAAACAAAGGAACCTTTTTTTATTTATTGCAGTGCTTTTGGATACACGGTGTTTATTGTTTTTCCATCTGGTGCGTACACAAATAAATCAGAAGGTTTTCCAATACGTGAGCAGGCAACATATGGCTGTCCATGTGAAAAGCATGGATTTTCCAAATTCACGATGATAAATTTGCCCTTGCACTTTAAACGTTGGCATGTAATTCTCGCGCACGATATTAGTTGCACCGAAAGATATCATTTGGAAACTTGAATTGTACTTGCGTATGTATGACAAGAAATGTGTCGATTGACTTGTGTCACTTGATACCAACGTTAACATAGGTTCTGGTGGCGAATGTAATTCTGGCAATTTTACTTTTCCACCGCGCAGCACATTCCTAGTGTTTCATTTTTTGGTTTGAGGGCACTACAATAGACGAAAAATTTATCCATTTTCCAATAACAACACTTGGATGCAATTGTAATCATAATTAGCATAGTAACGGAATGCACTATGGTTTAAATTAGTGAGCAGAGTTTGTCTGGATCGACTTACGCATACTCGAATGGTTTCCAGTCTTACTTCCCGTTGCTCGTGTGTTTCAGAGGAAAAGGCTTGAGCAGCATATACTCGAACAGTTTCCAATATTGCTTCCCGTTTCTCGTCTGTTTCAGATGAACGGGTTTGAGCAGTGCGTATTCTAACAGTTTCCCGTATTGCTTCCTGTTGCTCGTGTGTTTAAGAGGAACGGGCTTGAGCAGTGCACGACTATTACTGTCTCATTTATTTTTTAAAAACGTATTTTTATTTGTAATTTTTTTTTTAAAAGACAAATATTCCCTGGTTACGAATAACCTGACAATATTTGAAAATCTCCTACTACCATCACAGTAAGCGGAAGATGTTGCTTGTGTCGTAATGGAGGACTTAGCCAGCCGATGAATTGAACTCACGACGCCTGGGTGAGACCCAAACGCGATGCCTACTCAGCCACTGACCGGTCAATCTATTATCTAAATAATAAAGTTCTTAAGTGGGTACCTACTTGTGTTTTCCGTTTTTAAAATATTCTAACCAAACAAACCTTCTTCTTTTGAATATGTAATCTGCGGCTAACCAGAGTGGTATATCTTCT
This sequence comes from Halesus radiatus, assembly GCA_022606495.2. Lineage (NCBI taxonomy): Eukaryota > Metazoa > Arthropoda > Insecta > Trichoptera > Limnephilidae > Halesus > Halesus radiatus. The sequence goes on from JAHDVE020006553.1 coordinate 242,362, forward strand.
ATGGGCTGACCTCAATACAACATGGCGGGTTCAATGTTTTTCATACTAATTTTAAAACGTTATAGCAACAGGTTTCTACTCTGGCTTCCCGTTGCTCGTCTGTTTCTGAAGCTCGTGATGCCCTTGTTTTCGTGCTTGAGGTGTAGATCGACCGATAGTTTTTCGTTTGGGAGGCATAATTGATTTCACAGAGAAATTTATGCTTTAAAATGATTCAGAGTGGAAGATACTCTCAGTATCGCCCTGGTGAAAGACCACCATTCAGAATTGAAACATTGCTTGAAATGGCTTTTAGCCGTGTTTGGTGACGAGATCTGAATAGCCAGGTATTCCCCACCTTCATCTTCCCCTTCTCCTTCCCCTCCCCAATACCTTCAGCCTCACAACATTCCCCAATTGGGAATGCCATAGTCTCACTGGCTCCAGACGGTTGGGAGCAGTTGGGACTCTTGTGAGGTATTCATATAAAAAAAAAAAAAATTCACTTTAACAAAAATAAAAGAAAATCGGTTGATCTAATATTATCCGAAATCGACCGGCAATTGTAATATCACGTCACACACGAACTTAAATGTTATTGACACATGGTGGTCGAGCTATATATAAAGGCGGTCGTAGTTACATATTACCTTTTGTTTTTCGTTGAGTATTCATGGAGTTGTCAATTTACGCTATCTTTTTATATAATAATATATTTTTGTACACATATAAAATGTACTATGCAATTCTAATGAATAAAAATTAAATTCAACAACATTTATTAATTACAGTTTATTCGATAATTGAATTAGAATTAAAACTATCCATGGTTTGCAAGATGTCATTCTCAAAGTGTGACATGGTTGACAGTTTCGTAAGAGTTAATATATTAACTCCCATAATGGAAATAGCTCATTCTGGAAGTATCAACGATAATGAAGGTAAACATAATATTATGTACACGACCGTTTTCCTTCTGTTTCGAATATAAAGGGACCGCTTGATATCTGGAGACAAGTACTCGTAGATCCCAAAATGTCTGGAAAATAAAGCTCGTTAACGCAGGTATCCAATTAGTAAATCTATTTGTAATCTATTGTTTTAGAATATCTATTCACATATTATTTTAAAATAAAATTGCTCAGGAGTAGTTAAATTAGAATATTCTTGATGTGAGTCTTCGTCTTGGATGACATTTTTCCCTCAAAAATATTGTACATGAGTATGCTCACAAAAAAAATATGCCATGAGAAAGGGTCCCAAAAACCGTCACATATTTTACTCACTACACACGAGCATCACACTTATTGTCATGTATCAGATAGATTTTGACGTGTGACAACATTTACACGATAGAAACATATTACCTAACTAACTAGTGTTGTACAATAAGATGAAAATTTTATATAATAATGATTATTAAAGCAACAAAATTCGAAATTACATTTACTAGAGAAAATTCCACGAGATCTCAGAGATAATAATATATTCATAAGGATTGGTTTTTAACTCAAAAACCAGAATACAGAACATGAAAAATGTAAAAAAATTTAATTTTTTTTTCTTTATTGTCGACGGGAGCAGGATACTCTACACATTAAGATTCTAAGGTCACGTACAAAATAAACATCTAATCATTGAAGAAGACAATATTAACATAACCAAAGTGAAATATGAAACCGAAAAAAAAACAACAGAAAATAAATAGATAACAGTCGCATCTGGGAATCGAACCCAGGACCTCTTTCTTTCCGGGACAACCGCTTAACCAATTTAACTAATGAGACCAGTTCAAATTATGTCATCTTCATCGATATCATATATCAAATTCAAGACTTATTGATATCATCCTCTATTTAAAAAAAAATATTTTTTCTCGGGTTTTTTTCGGTTTCATGTTTTATTTAGGTTATGTTAATATTATCTTCTTCAATGATTAAATATTACAATGAGGTTCTTAAACTTCAATAAAATAATTATTAATTAAAATAAAAATCGTTATATTTTTAAATATCTTATTTATGACATAAATCATATGACTCGACGACGCTTTTTCGGTGGAATTAACTGAAACTACCGATTGTATTTTACCAGCTCCAATTTGACGATCTCATACGGCATATTGGTGTACACATTGAATTTGAATCGGTAGGTTACGGATAGGATATAAGCCACGGGGACTTAATAATTTACAATACAAATATGGGCACTATCAGTTATGATACCGATTACTTTATTTGCTAGGCTTCATAAATACCCATATAATGTTATTTCTCAAAAAATAGTAACTAGGTACATATAATTAAAATAATAATAAAACTAAATAGGCACAAACACGCGAGACAAAATAAATTTTTCCGTGTTGCAACACCAACATACATTCATTCATAGGGTTTACAGACTCGGCGTGGCCGTGAAACGAATCCCCGAGGAATTTGCTCATTTATGTATGTATACGGTCCCGTTCCATCTTTAGTTTGTGACCCACATTCGTATCTCGTTGGCCTACGAAGTTTTTCAATATTCATTGCCGACCCACCTTTCTTTGTAGCGAGCTTTAAGGCCGTTGCGCAGTGGCGGGATGAAAAAAAATCTTAACTTCATACACTATACAGAGTTTGAGAATTTAAGAATAAGTGCGCTTTACTACAAATAAACTTAAAAATGATTAAATAACTCCATTCAGTGGTATCCTACAGTGCTACTTTTACGTTCTATTTATACATTCTTAACATATTACATACATTCCTGCTTATTCTCAATACTACTCCTACAGTACTCCTTAGGTGCATATTCATAAAAAAATTACAAAATTATTGCAGTTATTGTTAAACATGTTGGGAATAATGTAATATTTAGGACGATTATTACCCGTGTACTGCTTTTATCCTACTATTCATCACTCGGTAGGTACTGGCGTGTTTGCATGCGGGCATATTTTGATGGATTTGAGTACTTTAAAATTTTTAAAGTGATCCGAGTTCGAGTACGCACACAAATTGGAGACTTTCGAAAGTATTTAATTAGTGTCGGTTTCTCAGAACATTGCGAATATTTCATTGTCCGTCGGACAAAATTGTTTTAAAGGTTGCTCCTCTGATAAAAGCTTTTATTAAAAGCTAAGACAATTTTTATGCATAAAAGTAAATATCTGACAATGACACAAAAATACCAAGAATTGTAGTACCATATAGAAAGTACAAAAGTAGACGGATTATCCGTTAAATGCTTAGTTTTTATTGAATCGCTAGCTTAGTAAATTGATCCCTTTTAAAGAACTTCTCTTAACTGGAGTGCCTCGCCTCTCTTTATTCGTATCTATCCCGTTCCAAATATGATGGACATTTCACGCTATTTTCGAAGCCTGTTTTTTCCCAATTTTAGGTGGCGATCAGTATTATGATTCCATAGGACAGTCATCGTTTCACATTTCTACAATGGGTATTCTGAGATTTACCTGCACAGTGATTAATGTTGATTCTCGTATACATTTTTACACAATTTTCTAAATGTGACGTTCAGGGATTTACTATTACGTAGTAATAATAGTAATTGGATTACTTGTATAGCGCTGTTTTACCGAAAAATCACCTCAAGGGCGCTGTGCAAATCTTAATTCCTATTCTTTATCTAATTATGCACAAACAGATACAGAAAACATACTTACCTGGCAGGTCGCTTCACATGAACACAGTTTTATAAAAAAATTAAAGAATAGAGATGATATTTTTACAGTTGCTATTTTATCCTCCTTTTCTATTTTTCTATTGATGTTACATTTATTAGAAGATTGGTTTCACAAGAAGAGTTGGCATTTATTTGAACTAATTACCAGAAACGACTGCTTTCCTTGAAAACGAAGTGCTTTAATAAACCGAAAAATCGGAAGCTAATTTAGAAAACAGGTTACTACGATTCAAAGCAATCCCAGTGAACATTTGTGAAGATTTTCTCTAAAATTAGTTTTGTATTTAAAAGGCTCGAAAAAGGCACAGCATTTAAGAATTAATGCTGCAATTTCATTTAAATTTCAATAGTATATTTGAAAGCGACATCAAATTTAATCAGTTTTACTGATTTTAAAAGCATTGCCAGTTTTGATATAATGGTGATCAAAATGACATAGAAATAAACAACAAGTACATAAATGGCTCCCACAGTAAACGTATGTTCACCGTTCACCCACACTATATTTCGTGATACCTGAATTGCGAGCTGCGTAGTTTCAATTTCAATTACAAAACTCTCGCCACAGAACAGAGGCGGTACGATGTGAAAAAAGTACATAGTAAAATTTAATTTCACCAATATCCAGCTTTTCGGGTTAGGCATAGCTTGTGAAAATAAAGTAATGTGGAAAACTTCATAAATTTCACTCCGTATTTTTCTACTGCCATTACTATGTTGAATGCATAGTTACACAGAAAAAAAAATAATAAAAAAATTACAAGTTTTTAATTTAAATTTCTGGATGCTAATATAAACAAAATTACAGAAAAAACCTATGCATCGTTAAGTTTTCTATTGTAGCACAAACTCTAAATAAATTTATATTGCCAGTTTCCAGGAAAAATAAATGTTTTGCATAAAAGCTGCCTCAATTTATTCAGAACATGACAACACGAGGTCGAGCATTACCAATACCGGCGAACAAAATAGCCCAAAGCCGTCTACTTTCGTTTCTATATATTTTATTTTATATTATTTACGTGAATACGCATAATACACTCATTCAAAAGCTTAGCTTAGAAATCACAACTGCACACCATTTGTTTCATTATTTAATTAACCGGTTTCATAAGTAATAATTTGTCAATTCAAACGGAGAATAATCAGCACATAGATCGGTTTGGGAGTAAGTATATCAGGGGCGCTATTCCCGTTATTTTTAAGGAAGATTCCTTACGTTTTCCCTTAGAGTTAGAGATTTCTTGATTAAGAGTTGATATCACCGCCTATGACGGGGGTTTGCCCGAGACTCACATTTTAATTAATTCCGACGACTTCGTAACTATAGCAAGTTTTTTTTGTGAGGTAACACTGGGAATGCATGTTATTTATATTTTAGATTAAAAAAAAAGTGCTTTAACATTAAATTTTATCACGTAAAACGTTTTAAAAAATTTGAAAAGCGTTTTACAACTATAAAATTAGCGGTAGCGATCAAATTTTATTTTTCTAAAAGATGAATTAGTAACTTCCCGAGACATCAACCTGAAAACATCTGTTCTTTTAGGAACATATTCATCGGAATTAATTAAAATACATCCCTCGGGAACTATCATTTTTTAAGCCCGCTGAAGCAATCTCGACCCTATGCCCCTCCAAAACGCAGGCCGTGGACGCGCCAAATAGTGTTTTACGTGTCAGTCACTTACGGCATTTAAATGTTTAGTTGCCGATCAACATTCGGCGAGTGAAGACGTGTTACGGCCCGATGCTACATTGACTTATTTCCTCACATTTTTTGTTTATTCTTACAAATACTTGAAATCTAATATTGAAATTTTATGTTTTTTTGTACTAAACTTCTTCTACAAGTAAGTAAAGGTATTTTGAATTTTTCCGCAATTTAATAAAACATGTTACTTTCTAGCACAAAATTTATATTTTTAAAGCGCACAGTGTGCTAGTTTTAATGAAATGCGGACATAGAAATATGTACATGTATGTATATATTTTACTGTTTTAAAGTATATTTTCATTCTTAATATGTTTAATATTTATTATTTAAATTTAAATATTTAAAAAAGTTTAGCGACACAGAATTTTTTTATGTGTGTGGAGGCATAATTTCGGAATGTCAAACAGCTGTCACGAGTAAAAACAATTATACGCAGATTTTTTTGTATTTCTTTTTAAATTAACGTAATTATACATACGATTTTTTTTTCGCATATTAATTATTTATCCGTGATGTCCGGAAATTATTGGAACAAGAGGAAAATGCTAAATCTAGGAGTCGTTTTAGAGAAGCTTGAGTCCGAAGTTGAAATTTTATTTGCGGCACGTTCCAGAGTGGTAGATACTCTAAGTATCGCCCCGGTGAAAAAACAACATTCATAATCAAAACGTTTCTTGATTTGGCTTTAGCCATATTTGATGACTAGATCCGATCCAGGTCCTTTCCAAACTTCCTCTTCCCAGTCTCTCTCCCTTCCCGACTTCCTTTACTGTCACAACATATCCCGAATTGAAATCCTATCGTCCCACTGGCTCCGGACAGTCAAAACTCTGGTGCGGTATTGACATGAAAATAAAATACTTAATTAAATAAAATGTATTTGCGCACGCCGGGATTTGAACCCGCCACCTTCGGATTCATAGTCGAGAGCCTTACCATGGAGGCCGTCAGAAATTGATACAATCGTGGAATTATATTCTTACTGGCTGGTTCTATGCAGAAATCTCCTAACAAAACATACCGATACTGAAAAAAAATGTATTAAGGATTTCTTTTCTCCTTTATTTAAATTAAAAACAATTATTATTACGGCGCTCCCTTTACGCTGATATATATTGTTTATTGTTATGAAAAACTCACTCTTGTAACGTCTTTCGTTTCTTCTGTAAAATTTGAACTTTTTCCTAAACAAAGTCGATTATTTGAAATAAATATTAGACAGGTAATTTATATATATATTTCATTTTTCATCTGATGATTCTAATTTTGTCGCTTTATATTCATATGTTAAGTAGCACCCTCAATATTTTTTACTATATTTTTTCAGATTACATGTATCCTACGTAAACATTCTTTGTTTATGTAACCAAATTATTTTTAAGATTTTTTAAAACTTTGTATTTAAATAAAAGTTTCAAAAATAGGTGACCAAATATTTGACGTAAATAAATTAATTAAAAACGAAAATCGTTTGATTTTGAGTTTATATTGGCCTCGGAAATTTCCACCCAACAAAAATGAATAACCAAAGAAAGGATGTGTGATTTATGATTATTTGGGAACTCTCATATGCTGCAGATGATCATAATTTACCACTGTACGGAACCATGAGTTTCCACAAACAATGTAAATTATATTATTACCTAACTATTGCTAACAATAAACTTAATTTTCATAAATGCATTTAAATATCATACAGAAATTCATTTATATTTGTCCAAATAAAATCGCGACATGTCACACTGTGCAATAATTTTTAGCTGCGGACGGAAAGTGCGCCGTGAAACATCAATTGGTCCGCCCGCTAACTCCTCCCACCGGTCTTTAGGAACGCCCTTAAAGGATTTTTTTTAGGGTATTGTGTCCTCTTAACTGTAAAATGTTGTATTTTCGAACGGGGCTATGATACTTCAAGTATTTCTGATGAAAAAGTTTATCAGCACTGAGTAGTTTGATGTTGGTTGCTTACAGTTCTCGTAAACGGCAATTTGAGTCCCGAACAAAGTATCTCAATTTAGGGTTATTAGGGTGAGGAGATGAAGTAATCGTTAAATAGCGGATTTCATTCAATTATGAGCGGTGTCACGTAATGTGTAGGTAAACTAAGGTAACCGAAGAGAGCGACTGAAAAAACGTCATGTTGGGGAAAACAGCCAAGTTCTGAATGTTAAAAACCACCTGGTCGATAATCGGATTTTGCTCCCGACCAACAGTTAAACTCGTGACACCTTGAGGCCCAGAAACCAACTGAAAACTAAAAGGGGACTTCTTGGGGCGCTATTCCCGTTATTTGTAAGGAAGATTCCTTACGTTTTCCCTTAGAGTTAGAGATTTCTTGATTAACTGCGGAATTCCGGTGAGACATGGTAAAAATATCCTAAATAGATTATCAAAAGATTATTTGAAAACACAAATTGATGAAATATCTTCAAGTGACATAAGATTTTTTAAATATCATAAATTAAACCTTTAACGAAGAATCACGTTTTAAAAAAGGTACCTACCTCATTAGATAGTAATGATCTTTTTCTGGTTCTAAAAGTGACATTTGAATTTGTGCCGACCGAAGAGGTGGGTCATTCCACTTATTTTAAAAACTCGATTCCAATTCCGAGTTTAGCCACATTTTATCGATTCCTCGGACTCGGTCTTCGTTCCTTTCGGTCCGCATAGGTCCGCCGTTCCGGAATCAAAAATCGTTCACATTGCACTAATGAATAGGGGCGCCTTTCGTTTTTGACTCCAATTCAAAACCTTTGCTGTTTCTTGAGTGAGTTAGAAACGAGTAAATCCCGATTTGCGAACTCGAAGTGAGTCCACCGCCTTCGGAATCGAATTAATTGGACTCGCCCGGTCGTACCGACTCTCTTCAATGCCGCGCTTGACGTGAATTGTCGAAAATGTCATCAACATCTGTATAAGGTTTAATAATGTTTACTAGTCATCCGAGACAACCGGGACTGCAGTTAAGTAAGAAGGCCTTAACCCTAAGGAAAAGTGACGGAATCTTCCTTAAAAAGAACGTGAATAGCGTTCCAGGGCGATTTTTTAAGTACGTACCACATAATTTTAACCTAATCAGGCCCCATTGCACTGACTTACACGACGTTGGAAAATACAAGTATTTTTACCGATTTATAAATAGCATCCTTTGGAAATGGCAGGATACCCAGTAGCATTTAAAAAATTGGCAGAAAGCCTAAAACGATGAGTGAGATTCAGTGTAATCGACTTGACAGCTGATTACCGAATTCAATTACAGGAAATTATTTTACACACCCATCAAAGTTATGGTTGCGGTAGATAAAAACATCTCAAAGAAACCTGAAAGATCTTCATCCATCAATTTAATGGAATCGATAAACGATTGAAGTTTGAATGAGATTTTCAAACATAAACAAAATGGTTTACATCTACGTTTTAGTATTCCACGAAAACAATACAAATTAAAACCTGTTGAAATTTTAAAATATTTACAGTCGATAAATTTACATTGAGATTGATATGTTAGGTTGGTGGAGGTTTCGAGAACTTGTCAAGTCATTTATTGCGAATAAAACAATCTGGAGAACACATAAACCTGCTTGAAATGTCGATAAAGTGAAATCGTTCAGAACGGGAGATAAAATTCATCGTTTTACCGATTAACACCGAAAATACACATTTTATGACAACTTCCCTGTCGACAATTTCATTAGCATAAAATTTATTCATAGGAAAATCATTTTAATAATAATTTTGTTCCGTCATCATTTTTACGTAGTTTTATCTCAGTATCAACAAACAGAATGTTTTGTACCACGAAAGGAATATTTAAAACTGTATGGCTTTGGAAAAGTAGCACCGAATTTAATTTGGCTTCGGTTCGTCTGCTTTTTGTCAGGTTCTGGTATTTATTCATAACGAAATCATAAATATGTTCATATTATCTTGGTTTTGAAAAAAGTATACAACATTACATTAACATGAAAGTGCAGCATTGAAACCCCATTTGGAAGAAATATTTAATTGCACTTACTAAACCTACCCCTTTATCCAATTGCCTTTGATCTGAAGTTTTGCAATTAATTCAAAATGATGCCACCATGTCGCCTGCATGTGTATCATTAATGACTGAAATGCTCGCTGACAAGTTTACTCAAACAAAATACCTAGTATAAGCATCTTATTTAGAGCACCCTTTGCTGTATCAATTTGCAGGGAAATTCCTCTTTGCTTTGACTTTACATGCAGGTGAATCTCAGCTGGGGTAATTAGGAAGTAATCTTTGACACAGTTACATTAGATTGCTGTACATTCAACTCACCCTGATGAGGAGTGCATACATATAGCGTATTTATCATATTTAATCAAACGAAAATGGAATTTTTTGATTAAACCACTTTTTAATATATAAATATCAACATATTTCGGAAGTGAAGCGTCCCTCATCAGGATATAAATTACACTCAGACAGGAATAGAAAAATAATAAACATGGAAAAATGAAAAAATTTGAAACACAAACAAAAATTAACAATAAGATATGAAAGTAAACATACAGTAAATTAAAAAAATTAAAATAATTGTTTTTTTTTTATATTAAAAATAAATTTATATTTGAAATTTTACTTATAATATTTGTATTTTTTTTGTTATTATAAATTAAAACAAGGAAATAAAAAGTAGTTTATACAAAACATTTTCATTCTTTTTCATTAGATTAAAAATGCCACCGCAAAGTAATTTTACATCTATCGAAGTAATATATTATATTTGTAAGTAACTAAATATAATGTAACGCAGGTATTGCATATGCTATTGAAATATTTACTTCAAGTCTTTTCCAACAGAGAATGATCCAACACAGTGCTATATATTCAAGTTTTTAAAAAAAAAATCAGATTTTTTATTATATGTTCCTTGATGTGTTCTATCTTTTCATGTAGGTAGAAAAAAGTTAAGTAGTAAATGATCATATTCTATATTTTCATATGAAGCGGCAACTTGGTGATGTGACATTATAATTTAAAAAATAAAACAATAACTTTGTTTACATCACTTTTATTTATACTTTAGCCGACCGGGTTTCGCTACTACCGTAGCTTCTTCAGGGCAGTATACAATGGTATGTCGAAGATATTTTATGTATATGGACAGGTACGGAGCGCCAACTTAACTCCTTCCTCCTACTAATAAACTCCTTCCATAAGCAAATTAAATTCACTACGGAAATAGGAATCAATACCACTTTAAATTTTCTAGACCTCTCGTTATCAGTTATAAACAATAAAATAGATTTTAAATTTACCGTAAACCCACTTATACAGACATAACCATCCATAACACCTCAAATCATCCAACCTCCCACAAACATTCCGCTTTCCACTCGATGATTCACCGGTTGGTTACGGTCCCGTTATCAAATGCTAATTTTTCACTAGAACTATCCATAATTAAACAAATCGCAATAAATAACGGTTATCGTGAAAACTTAGTCATTAACATAATAAATAAAAAAATAAAAAAAATGTCGTCAAATAAGTTTTTATTCAACAGTACCCCCCTAATAATAATATAATAAATAATAATAATCAACCGTACCAATGGCGTAGAATCTTATATACAAACAACAATAACAAACCATTAAAAACCTTCCGTCAGAGATTAAACTAGCATTTTACACAGAAAATAGTTTAGGTGAAGTTTTAATTAACGGTAAAGATAAAGAAAAGAGTTTAGGCCACTCAGGCATTTATTCACTTCAATGTAATGATTGCCCGGCGTTCTATGTAGGCAAAACGTCGCGTAATGTTAATATCCGTGTAAAAGAACACTTAAAATGTCTAAATAATCATGGGTTCTCCGAATTTGCTAACTATCTCTTAGAAACAGACCACACATTCGATAAAAATACAGGCACTAGTTTACTGCATAAAAATGTAACCGGCATTCGACTAGATAACTTAGAAGCATTAGAAATAAGGAAAGCAAAAACACTAATAGTAGACTCATAAATAATCAAATAAATTTAAATAAAAGTCCAATCCTTAAATTATTCCCAATAAACAAAGTACATTCCCTTCCCGGTCAGCAGGTACCTGCTGATCTCCCACCCTTGGCCCTTCACTAGCCTGTTTGTATCAATCTATAACACATGTGAATCTTAGTTCATAGTTTAGTTGTATACTGCCCTGAAGAAGCTACGGTAGTAGCGAAACCCGGTCGGCTAAAGTATAAATGAAAGTGATGTAAACAAAGTTATTGTTTTATTTTTTAGATCATATTCTAGTTACCGGTTTACTATGTTTCTATTTTCACCGCGTTGCAAAAATATATTGGCCGCGACATTTTTCTATAATGCAGTCACACAACGCTAGTTCTAAAATACTGACGGAAGAAATTCAGGATCTCTTTGCGCAAAAACAAAAATGTTTCTGGTGATAAATAAATAATTACAGGTAAAAATATTTGGTGATATCTCCAACAGAGGTATTTTTTGGAGACTATGGCATCCCCAATTAGAGTATGTTGTGGGGCTGAAGATAGTGGGAGGGGAAGAAGATGGAGGAGCACCTGGCTATTGAAATCTGGTTACTAAACACTGCTAAAGCAATTTAAATCAACCTTTAGATAACGAATGATGGTCTTTCACCAGGTAGACTGAGAGTATCTTTCTTTCACACTGGGAGTATCTTTCGCTCTGAACAAGCCCAAAAATTTATAGGTGAATTAATTGTGAATAGTTATTTTTTTTAAATTCTGGCATAAGCCGGGATTTGAACCAGCGACTCGTAGTTGAGAGCCGTAGCCCTTGACCCCGGTCTTCGATATATTTTTAATGCAAAAATATTTTGATTTTAGTTGGAATTACATCGCTGTCATAGTAAGACGATATAAAGTGATGATGATTAGTAAAGACATTTCACGGCCTCAACAAATTTGTCTCAAAATATTAATATAACATTGATTAAAATAAACTTTAAGTATTTCATTCTCTTTTCAAAAAAAAACAAAAAAACACACGCTTGAGTAAATTAATCATTAAATATATTAATAAATTACCCCTGATAAAACATACGACCCCTAATAGGAACATGTAGGATAAAATAACGTCTGTATTTTTTGGATTAATAACTATACAAGATGTTTTCTCGGAGGGTCCGTTATTAATGAAGATTATTAATAAACCATTGAGGTGTTTAAGACTTACTTAATAAAATATCAGAATACACCAAAAGCATTCCTCTTGAGTGTTAATCGGAGGTAATTGTTACAGAGGTGATTTTCAAAGAGAGAATTATTTTCTCGGCCTTCCTTGTGCTCACCCCGAGTGGCTAGAATGCGCCATTAAATATGCAGATTATTTCGCTGAGTGACGATGTAAGCTTGCCTTTTCCCTTATTAGAAATAGAAATAATATTGAATGAAGTCTGGTTCTACCACTGAATAATGTCAAAATTAAGGAATGTTAAAATCTTCTGATTCGTACGATAAATCGGTATGATTTTCAATAAATCAAATCGAAATTGAAGCATTCGGGAACCAAGTTCTTAAAGCAGACGAGAATAATGTTGTAACGGATCTATTCCATCTATCTAAGGGATGGTAAGTACAATAAGGATATGCTATCACATATTTTCAATCAAAATTTATTTAACCTATGTTTACTGTATGTTTTAAACTAGTATGTATGCATATATTTTGCTTTTATATCCTTCATGAACTTTTTTTCTTTACATACTCTCTGATATCATTGTATGTCTTAATGTCACATTTAGTAGTTACTTTTTAAAATTATTTGTATTATATTCTTATGCTTGTAGTTAACAATTATGCAATTATTTTTTACTGTGTACTTATATATCTATATAATAGTGGCAGTTTATTTAATTGTTTTGTAATGACGTGAATGCTATTAATGCAATTAATGTGTGAAAATCCGTACTTAATAACAATAACATTTTCATTTAAGCTTATTTTGAATGAAGAAATACTCTTAAATCATCGATAAGTAAGAAACCTTCCATATCGATCGCAAAAAGCATTCAGAGTACTACTCGAGCTGATCCAATTATAGAATTCAATGTCACCCAATAACACACGCGAAACACCCGACAAATAAAACATATCTATCATCGTATTGAATAAGTGCTCCATAAATTGACTTTATTACCGGTAGCTCGTATAAAATATTTTAGCATATTATAACTTTTCCGTTCACGATAAAAAAATGTACATTAAGGAGAATATACGGTAGGTTGTACGTACCCATTAAACTTTCCTTGGGCGTACAGGGAAGCTAACCGAATTTCGGGAAAGCCATTATTTTTGGGACACCGAGCCATAAATATATTTAGATTTTAATCTATCCTTACAACATGCGTATTTATCGCCCAGTTGGCGTTATGCATTCGTAAAAAAACAATTTATTTCTAAAAATGAATGAAATTTTTTGAAATTGTATATTACACACCCGGCATTCCGTAGAATGAAAATATTCCGGACGATGTACAAACTACCTAATACTTCTAGAATATTCACTGAGTTCTGAAAATCGCTTAGAATTTTCTGTTCGTATTCTACCAAATTTAATTATTTTATTAAAGTGAAAACCAGTCGTTTGAAGGAATTATAGAAATAAATAAATTTGTCGAATTAATGATTGTATTTTATATTTTCGAGAAATCAGAAATCAACCCGGCATCCAAATTTTCTAAAATTTTAATAAAAATTTGTTTAAATATTGTTATTGTTAAGTTCTGGAAGTATTTCAATCCGAAAATGGCCTTGAATGCCGAAACAGCTGTCACAATAAGAAAAAAAACCTAAAATGTTTGCAGAACTTAATAATATTATCAAATCTGATTTACGTTAACTTAAAAAAATTAAATGGAGTTCTACGAATTAAACACAAAACAATTAATAGTCCAAGTTTATGCCAGACCCCGCGGCCGTTCTGGTTTGACTTTGTATTGATAGGAATAATTATTTTTGAAAGTGAATGATTTGATTAGGGCTATTAAAAGCGTATAAATAGCTTGGATAACTTTACTCTGAAAAAATGAAACCATGGTAACGGTGGAGTATTATAGGAAAGAGAAAAGAGTAGCAAGCGAACAACTCGTTGAAGAAATCGAGTAATTTCAATAATAATATTCAAATACTTGATATAATAACCTCCCTAAACTGATCTACCTTTAATACCGAAGTAAAGCAGTAACGTGGGTAATTTGATTATGCAACGGATTTACTGGAAACCTTGATATCTATTTCGATATGCGGGAAATAGATCGACGAGAGAACAACTAACGATGGCAAAATGGACCATTTACAGACAGATATTATGATTGAAGACAGACGGAGTAATTTACTGTCAAGTATTAGTTTATAGTATGTGATTATGACGAGTGGGTCTTCTGTACTCACAATTCTTGTAATAAATCTTCTACGGGTCGTTAACAAACGGGTATACTTCGGCAGGTCAATAAAACGAGGTTATTTTTAGCCTGCATCAAAATAACATTGTGATTTTTTTAAAAAGAGGTTTACGGTTAAAGTTACGAACGCTTAAAACTATTCTCGATTGATAATAAAAGAGCGAATAAAGTTAAGAAGGATTTCAAAAACTGACAAAACCATTAATTCCAGTTTTATCCAACGGGAAGGAGAGAAAATATTGATTTGAATACTGATCATTCATAATCCTGGAAATATCCATCTCTTCTTTCCATTCAGTCAAAATCTAATAATCTGCCCTCGGGACGAAAACCTCCGAAGGAATTTATTCCAAACAAACTGAACGGTCGGAAGTTTTCAAAATTACCTGACTTGATATCACTTAGCGAGTTCAAGTTACAGGGCAGGAACTTGATAGAAAAACTTTGGCGGGAAAAAACGCTTTTGTTTTTCGCCTTCATTTAAATTAGATTTAAGTGATCTAATTCAGTGAAGTCCGGGATGAAGTATCACCGCAATTTATGAAATGTTATAAAATAAAAATGGTGGAACCTATTTGAATGCTGAGCGTACTGATTTCCCAACATCTTTTGTCAACATTAAAACGATGGTTTAATGAGTTCCAGTCAGAAAGGCTTAATCATTAGGTATACTTGTGTTTCTTTTGATGTAATGATGTCGATACCAAAATAATATTTTTCCTAATAAGCAAACAAGACAAACGATTTTATTTTATTTACCACAGAAAAATCCCCTTTATAAAAATCCTCACATAAAATATACCACTTAAGGGTTAATGTAATGCAATACGCGCTACAATATTTTAGAAAAGAAAAAACACTTTTAGGACCAAATACGTTTAAATATTGAAATGAATTGTTTATTATAAAATAGGCCAAGTTTTTTGTAAGTTTATTAAATTTTTTAAGTAAGTTTTCGTAATTATGTTAAAATATTACTAGAGGAAAATTATAATGCAATAAATTAATAAAATTTCTAAAATCTAGGAGAAAACATACTGTGACCGTTAAGTTCTGTTCGGTTGCAACATCATATCTATATTCGCCCTTCTCGTATTAATAATCCATAGCTTAATACTTCTGTTGAAGTCCGTTAAATTTGTAATGGTTTTTATTACTACAGGGAGGAGGTTAAATACTTTTATAGAGAAATATTACAAATTTATTTGAACTAAAGCTATTTTAGTTGTAGGTTGGTGGAATGTAATATAATGTTTTGGTAGTGTGAACACACCGAGAAGTGGGGAATAAACGATTTTCCTTAATTAATAAATCATTCTTAAATACCTCATTAAAAACTTAAAATATTTACAGTACTTAATGATAACATTATTAAATTTGATTTTCATAAAAAAAATTGAGATTGTATTTTGTTTAGATTGTCGTAGCAGTAGTAATATAACGAAAATATATTTATTAATTGATAAACTAAAGTTTTTAAGACAAGATTTTTGTGCATAGCGCAAAGGGTAACAATTATTTTTATAAACAATAATTATTAGCCTGAAACACTCATCCAAATTGAAAAGATAAATGTCGCCGACAGGACTCGAACCTGCACCCTTCTGATTGCCGGTCAGATGTTCAATTTGGATGAGTGTTTCAGGCTAATAATTATTGTTTATGAAAATATATTTCTCCAAAAATGCGCTCTCGCCGGTATTTATTGCGCGCTCCAATTTGAATTCAATGCTACGGAGAAAGTGAAAGATTTTACAAAAAAAAAAAACACTAGGACGTAATACGTTTAAATATTAAAGTGAATTGTTTATTGGCGTGTGTATACACGGAATACGAAATGATATTTTTTTATTGTAGGTAATATGTCTACAATCGGGTAATTCAATTATAGATCAAATATACGATTTCTTTATAAGACGTTTATTTTCAGACTTCCGATAAGTTCAAGTTATATGATAGACAGCCCAGCCGACCAGTCGCCACAATGCTACCAACCTAAACATCGTATTTTCGTTCTCACGACTACCAACATGACAGATACATAACAGTAGATTTAAAGCTTACGAAAGTGCATTATATTATTGAACTTAACAAATATAGTATTTTATAAGTTCCTTGAACTGTATTCAAATGCATCGTACTTACGACTGCCCATCTATTTTTTTTATCAAAGGTTTAGTAAATATCTAGTACGGATGAGATGTATTTTATTTATTTTTGTTTTAATTCTTTAAGTATGTGCCATGAAAAAAAATCAATTTTCATAGTTTTAGAGGCAGCTTAGAAAATTATTTGCGGGTTTATCGAACTTTTTAAAAAATATATCGCATTTGCTATGATTGTATGATTACATAAATAAAAAAAGGTCTTTTCGGGTCGATATTTTAAATTCTGTATGGCAAATTTGTGTTCCACCGTAAATTGGTCTTTTTTTAAATTTAATTTAAAGTCCACTATAATCCTTATTTTAATATTTAAAAAAACTTTTTAGTTTTATATTTCATTATATTTTCAAAACTTTTTTAAATCACCGTTAGCCCCTAAATAATTGTTAAAGATGCCTCTAAAATCGCGAAAAATCAATTTCTTTAATGGCCGATATTTCATAAGGTAAATTTTTTTAAAATAAAACACTTCTCATCCGTACTAGATATTTACTAATCCTTTAATTAAAACAATAGATCATTCAGTTTGGCTGGGTATTTCGGTGTCCAATCCAAAATTCAGTTTTGTATGAAACAGGCAACCGTTCCCCTAATGTACACCCATCTTCCATCCACAAGAAAATGCTTTTAATGGAAGAGTAGTATTAAATTATTTTATAAAATGTAAACAAAGTATGTATCATTAATAAAAAAATAATAAAAAAATTATTAACTAGGGCTTTATACTAACAATAGCCATATACAAGTAATCCATATGTATACCCGCCAACAAACAAATCATCTCAATGTTTTAAAGCATAAGTTGCTAAAAGATTTTTTCTTTTCTGGATATATTTTTTAGAAATTATTTAGTTCGAAACATTGTGTTTTTTCACCATGTATCCACTTCTATATTCAATTAAACAAAGTCTGATTTGTAATGAATTTTGATTGTGTAAGATTAAATTTGTTATATTTTATATAGGTTACATTATACATTTTCGTATATATATTGTTTAAAAGTGATAAAAGTTCCTTTAACCGATAAAGTGTCTTATTAATTTTGAAGGTAAAGGAATGGAAATTATTATTCCCGAGTTCATGATATAAATATTTTATTTATCAGTATTTTGCTGAAATGTTGCTCTCAACATCACACTAACAAAATAAGGAATCTGCTGGGTATATATGACTAAAACGGTATTTCTTTCCAGTTGGGCGGTTAAAGCTTTCTTACATTTTAATGTTTGTTTCAAATAAATAAAATAATATGTACTATATTAGTGCACGTTTCAGAGTGGAACATACTCTCAGTATCGCCCTGGTGAAAGACCACCATTCAGAATTGAAACGTTGCTTGAAATGGTTTTTTTTGGTGAGCAGATCTGAATAGCCAGGTATTTTCCCACCTTCCTCTTTCCCTTCTCCTTCCCCTCCCCAATACCTTCAGCCTCACAACATTCACCAATTGGGGTTGCCATAGTCTCACTGGCTTCAGACGGCTGAGAGCAGTTGGGACTCTTGTGCGGTATTCATATAAAAATAATAATACAATAAATATTAGAAAAACTCTTCAATTCGATCAAAAAAAATGTTACTATAATTTTATTAAATGTTTTTGTGTTAAATTCGTAGAACTCCTTTTAATTTTTTTTTAAATTTAATGTAAATCAAATTCAATAATGTTATTATAAAGTTCTGCAAGTATTTTGGGCAAATATTTTGGCAAAATGCTTGCAGAATCTTTTCACTGAAATTAGGAGTATATTACATAATTTATATAGTCAGCAGATTACTCATTCTATTAGTGAGTTAGTGAGAGCAATATTTCAGAAGAATGTTGAATAACACAATATTTTTATAATTTTTATTACGAACTTGGACATGATATTTTTCCATTCCGTTACCATGAATAATTTAAAAACACGTATAAACTTTCGCGAAAATGACGAATGGTTAACAATGGTTCGAGGTCAAACCAATAAATACCGTCGATTTTTATAATTCTAATAGATGAAAAAGTTTCAAGTTTAAGCAAAAATTCAAAACATTGAAGACAGATTAAAGTTTGCCGCAGTACCTTTTTTTCATGTTGTAAAAGAGAACAGAAATCGTACAGTTACATAAACCCCGAGTTCTAGATACAGGTGGGATATAATGGAAATATTCTTAGATTGAAATATGTCTGTATTTCGGATTCTAAATGAATGTGTCCCACTTGGAAAAGTAAATAACCTGTCTTGAGATAGTTCAGCTGTCACAAATTTAAAAAAACATTTTTCATTCCATTTTCTATCTATCTGCCCACCTTGTTACTTCCTTCACCGTTTTTCCCGTTTAGCCAATTTATTTCCGAAAAAAATCATTATGAACAATATTTTATAAAACTATATATTATCGCATGACAGTAGGAGGCGGAAGAAAAACGGCATAGCGGTGTGGACAGGTCTCTAGTATTCTCATTATCTTCAAGTAGGTCCATGTATATTTTACGCTTTCCGAACTAAACATTTCAATCTCAAATTTTGATGAGCTCAGATCTGGTATACACATTTAATATTACTTTTTTATGACAATCAAAGGTTCAATGGATAAACCATTCTATTGCGAAATAACGTTTCCAAGGTAAGATATTGAAATACGTCCGAAAAAAAAATTGTGGAAGAAAAAATTGGAAAACTCGCAAATTTTTTTTAGTTTTAAATTAGTTTTTCGTCGTTTGTGTGATTTTTAGATTTTTCTTTATTTAACTTTGTCGTCTATCATTATTTGATCACATTTCAACTAGTAGTGGGCGAAGCGGCTCGGTTTAGTGAGTCGGATCACTAAATCAGCTCTCTGTAATGTACCAGTTCGGTGATCCGGGTCAAATGAACGACGGTTCGCATCTCCCCGCACCTTGCCCTCTCCCTCGCTCCCTCGGCCCCTCTAAGTCTTAATTTATTTTAGTATTACAAAAGGGAATCCCAATATCTTTGGAATCTCTTTTTTATAAGAACATCGAGAAATCCCTTGTTTCTCTCATGCGTGGTAACAGATGTGTAACCATGACGACAGTACGATGATCATTGTATGCACTTCTCTTATATTTATAATAATGATAGAATAATTTCTACATGCCTGATTTCACGGGAAAATCACCTTAAGGGCGCTCTTGTCGCTTTAGTTAATTTGTGACAGGATTCATTTGTAATAGTTAATTATTACTGACTTTGACATTTTGTTATCATCAACCAAATTTTCCGATGTTTGGTTTTTAAATTATAATATCTGAAAAAGTTTTATTTTAAATTTGTTGTTGATGTTGTTATTAATTTATTTTATTAATCAAATTGGTGCATCGTATTCATAAAATAAACAACACGTTGTTTTAGTGAAACATTTTGAAAATAAAGTGGCCCGGCTTTATAGCTACAACAAACCACAAACATTATTATACGCATGCAATTACTCGACACCAAGAGAATTTTTCAACGATTTTTTAGATGACAATGATTTCCTCAAAATAAGCAACTCACCGGCTCATCGGGTCACGGGGGAAAAACGTTCGTCACGAGCCGGATCTTTCAATTCGTATAGAGATCCGGAACACTGAATCGACTCGTTCGCGAACGACTCACATCTAATTTCAACTAATACGTTGTTTGCAACTCCATCCCCGGGCACTGAAACTCCATCGGAGTAATATTTTAACGCAACGATCACCTTTGCCCCTTTACTGTACGCCACTCTGGAACCCGGCCTGAACTCTACAGGCTAATCGCAAAGCTCCTTACGGTGAAATATGAGCAATTATCGTATGAACGCGATACTGACTAGTATTTGCTTCTAACCCAGCCAGAACAGTGACGACATGTTGATTTTTTATTTAAACAAATTATTTCAGTACCCCTTGGCTATTGTTTATTTGTAAATGAACTAAAAATTACTTTGTAATCAACATTTTATTAATCATTGAAGAAAATAATATTAACATAACTTAAATGAAAGATGAAACCGGACAAAAGGACAGAAACTAAAAATATTTCAGTCGCATCTGGGACTCGAACCCAGGTTCTCTGCCTATCCGGGGCCACGCTCAACCGACTTCTCGATATCATCTTCATCGATATCATATATCAAATTCAAGATTTGTAAATATTATCTTCCATTTTTAATCTCATATTATTGGCAGCTATTTTTATGATGTATACAAAGTTCTACCTGAACTCAATTGCAAACTTAAACAGTGTCTCGGATTTACATCCGATTTTTTTATTTATATGAGACATCTATTGACTTTTTATAGAAGTCTAAAGAATTCAATTTTTAATTATTAATTATTTTTATTGAGATTTAAAAACCTCATTGTAATATTTAATCATTGAAGAAAATAAAATTAACAAAACCTAAATGAAAGATGCAACCGGATAAAAGGACAGAAACTAAAAATATTTTAGTCGCATCTGGGACTCGAACCCCACAAATTGAACTTGTCTCATTAGATGCGACTGAAATATTTTTACTTTCTGTCCTTTTGTCCGGTTTCATCTTTCATTTAGGTTATGTTAATATTATTTTATTCAATGATTAAATATTACGATGTGGTTTGTAAATCTCAATAAAAATAATTAATAATTAAAAAAAAAAAAAAATTATTAATATATGCATATTAACATGTTTCGAAAGTGAACCTTTCCTCATCGGAAATATATAGAATACTGTTGATATGGTGGTGATTACAAAGTAATTTTTATTTCATTTATTAATAATGACGCCACACAGCGAATACCATTTTTTTAAAGAAATTGTATTATTTAACTAATTATAAGCCCATCTGGGATTTTATATGTATTTTTGAACAGAAAATAATGAGCTGTCAAAAATTATAAGTAAATATCAATTTTAAACCGTAAAGTAACCCACTTCTTTTTTAATCGTTTAAAAGTAAAATAAAATAGAAAACTAAAACAATACTATAACATAAATCACTAACGCCACATTATCCAAGTTACAAAAACTATTTGTAGAATTTATCAAAGTGCTGATATAGATGACGCTTTACTTCATAAATGGAGTCAGCAAATATACCAACATTACCTTCAAACTTGTTACCTAGATTCCTACCTAGTTACCTTGTTACCTATTCTATTGGTAAGTGAGTGTGATTGAAAGTTGGCTGTGTTAGTGCTTGTCTTGTGTTATCGGTAAATGTAATTTAATACTACCGACGATAGGAGGGCTGTCAATTAAGTGGTTAATTATTATATGTAATACAACTAGATCTAAAGTAATTCTCCTGTCAGGGAGCAAAATAACAAATCAACTTAATGACAAAACAGAATTAAGGGGGAAATAATTTGAGTTCACTATCCACCCAGTCCTTTTATAATAAAATCTTTTTTTAAAATTCTCAAAAAATTGTATTTTTGTATTACATAAATAGGGAGGCGTTAATTCATAGAGTCACATTATAAGAGTCAGAAATTTTTTAAATTTAGAAAATCCTTAAAAAACAAATACAGAGTTTGTTTCTTTAAATTTAAATAGCTAACCACTCCAGCTTTTTCTGCAATATAAAAAAACAAAGATTTGTGGTGATTTTTTAAGACCTACAGTTCAAGTTTAACTTCTCAATACTTCGTTTGTATGAAAGCAACATGAAACAATGGTATTTCGAAAAGAGGGTATTTCTAGAAAATATCCAAAACTGGAAACAATCGTTATTATTTTAACTGTTTTCGAAATGAATGTATTATGTATACATATGCTTATGAGGGCATGGCATATATGGTGAAGCGCACTTGAAGTGAAATAACAACTAATTGCGATATATAAATGGTATGTTGTTATTATTGTTATTGGTAGATATAACTGAAAACACAAATTATCTAGTCCACGAACTACGTCGCATCCATCAATCACTCGCTGATTGAGAAATTTGTAATATTATGACAAGTTTCTAAACTTAGGAGCATAATTGCGGGTAGTTAGAATAATGTGCGATATTAAATAATTGGGTCCACATTTGCTGACCTTCCGATACTTTGAATTTCTTTGAAAAACAGTTGTGGATATAATTAAATATAGAACTGAACCACAAAAGCCATTTTTGCGAATAATTTTGATTGGAGTGAGGTTAATACAATTATTTTGAGGTTTAATGCCCCATGTAAAAATAATTAATATATTTATATGGAGAGATGGAGAGTTATATAAATGTATAATATATTATCGACATTTATAATAGCCTTATAAAAATTAAATCTAAACTCACGCCTGTGTATTAAAGGGCTATGTTTAAAGGAGTCAATTTGATTAATTCGGTTAAGGAACACATTTTAAAAAAGTTGATTTAAAATTAAAATGTGTGTAGTTACAGTGCACAATGAAGTCGTTCTACTGAATCATTTTTGGGGGTTATTCAAACTGAACTTAAATTAACTGAATTTAATCATAAGTTTAATACTTTTGACTCCTTTCACTTCATTTTAGGTTATTAATTTTCCGCGTCCTGACTCCGCGAGGTGTGCGAAGCATGACCCAGACAATGGAAGCAAGTATCAAGCAATATTTGAACATTGATACAAACCTTGAAATGTTAATTGGCACGGTCATTAATGATTTCGTTTGTGGTTTTGGCTGCTAAAAAACTATTTGTTGGTTGGAAACTGTCTCGAATGCTAGGAGCGCGGTGTGTAGACAGGGCTAACGATAGTTGTGACCGCCTTTCGTCTTCGATAGAAAACATAGACGCAGCTCCTGGGAGATCAGATACAATCCGTACATCTGATGACTGTCCAATGAGGATCAACGCAAGAGATCAATACCTTTCGCAAGTCAAATTGTAATGGCATTTTGATCCATTGTAGTGTAAGTTTTGGCTTTGTATCGAAAAACTAGGTACTTTAAATCACCTTGATTCGTAGGTATATTGTATCATAAATGAACACAAATCAAAATTACAATTCAGTTCCCGTGTGTATGCTTTAGCCACTAAATAAAAGTGTGTGAAGTCACAAATTGGCACAAGCAACACTAATATCACCATAAGCTGGTTTTATGGTCTTCCTGTGGCGGCAATCGTTGGACCTTCCACAATGGCCATCCACATGTGCTCACCAAACTGAATAATTCCCCCGTGAACTCTCTTTGACTATTAATTTCATGGTAGAATTTTTCAGCATGTTGAGCAGCCGTTTATGTTTTCAGGAACGTTCACACATACACACACACACACACTCATACAAATACACACACACACACACACGTACACACAGACACACACACACACGCACACACCCACACACCCACACACACACACACACACACACATACATATCCACACGATATCCTCACGCACCCTCACCCCTACTTACATAAAATCTAAGTACCTACCTTCGTCTGCGTGTGCACATGCGCCTAAGGTGGGTGATATAACGAAATGTGCCTTTTTAGTGCCTACTTACAGATGAAAATGTTGTTTTATATTTTTTCGATACATTCTACTTGCGCGAGATCAGGTTCTATAAAGTGCGGTTATGTTCTACCTCCCTAAAGACTGCTTTATTTAAATACAAATTTTGTTTAAAAAGCTTCATCAATATTTTAGTAAAAACGGGTAAAATAAAATTAAATATGTTTAAAAAATCTAATAAACATTTTAAAAGAATAATTATACACTTCCAACACCTGCCTCTTAGTAGGTAAAGGTATATATTTGATAATATTTTCAATATTTAAGTACGAGCGGGCATTTTTATTAGGTACCCGTGAACAAAAATTTGAAAAGTTACTCTTTAAAAGAGTTTCTCCAGTGAAACTTTCGCTTTGTCGATTTAAGTGCTTGTGGGTTCATTGTATCCAATTCGCATTAATTTTCCGTTTCAGAGTATTAAGCTTTCAATTTTCTGCTTTGACCGAGTTAGTCGCAACATCGATAAAAATAAATCTGCTTTGAGGAAGACCAAACACCGAATACAGTTGGCAATTTGACATAAGTTTGCTACAAGGTCGGTTTAATAATATCCAAGTTTTTCGAAGAAAATAGAGAAAAAAAAACCGCATGATTTTAACGATGGATGTGAACGGTTTGATTTTTTTGGATCATTTTTGGGATGTTGGTTTAATATTAGGTCCCTTTATTTTTATTTAATTTGACCAAACATGCTTTTTTATTACAGGGGAATGTATATTCTGCTGTGGTAAATAAAAACACAGTAATTGGAGTCATTTTCCAGAATGAAAGGTCGAGTTTTGTTAAGCCCTTTAAGCACAATTATAATGAGCCTAATGTACGAATTTTTTTTCCAAAACTTATGTATACCCTTCTACGACATTATTATTAGAAAAAAATGGAAAAAAAAATTATAACATCTATTGAAAATTTGTGTTTTTCTGTTTTTACATAACAATGGAGAATATTGATCACATACAAGTAATTGTTGTAAGTAAAAAACTTATATAATATTTAACACTTTTTATAAGTTTAACGAAGTAGTTACCTCTTTGCATCTTTATTTCATATTTTAGAATAATATAAACACGAAAAATGCAACGTAAAAAACTCCACTTAATCGTCGAAAATCTAGGTTACAATATGTACGTCGTCATGAAGTGATGGACAGTGTGGTGGAATAATGTATTTCAAGGTGGTAGATAAAAACACAGCATGTTCGTAAATATAATTATAAACACAGTAATTTCCAAGTAGGAAATGTGTTTTTACTTACAAAAATACTTTTTTTTTATTTACCATCAGCTATGAAATTGTGATAACATTAAAGTTATATATAAAGAAAACAGTATTATTAAATTATTTTTTACGTAAAACTTACTAAATTCGGTACGTGATAACTTCCCGCGTACAACACATTTTGAGTTTTTTGGTAATTACTGCGTGTTTACTTACTACGGCAGTATTGTCCCCCACGCTTGGAGTTCACCTATTTTGAAGAGGTGATGAGTTTTACTTCTACGGGTTTATAATGATTTTTGAAAATCAAAGTAGATATAACTTAATGAAAAGTCATAGAATGATCGATTTAGCGTATTAAAAATCTAAATGAAAATTCTTTGACATGTTAAAATATTCAGTAATTGGGTGTTGAACCTTTTTTTACCTTCTCGAATATATTAAGAGATCTAATATCTGTACTTACAGATTATCGATGGGGTTAAAAAATACGTGTTCGGAAAAATGACCATAATATTTTACATTTAAAGTTTTTTAAATGTTTATAATAAATATTATTATTTAGTTGAAAAAAAACGACTTAGTTTTAAAAAAAAACTGTTTTTGTAACTAAAATAGTTTAAATTGTTCGCTATACTATGCGATCGAAATATATTCTATGGCTGGTTTTCCTAAAACAATATCTTTAATAATTACACCTATCTTCCATCTATAAAGAATATAAAGATATATAAATAATAGTGTCTATGTGTTTGTTTTTTTTTATACAAATCTACAGTTTTTTTTCAAGCTTTTTTAAATTTTGCACGCTTGACCTTCAAAATTAAAGAAAGGTCACTGTCTACATGAGATTTGGAAAAACTATCCCCATCCCCATTTCTAACCCCTTAAAGTAGAATTTTGGTACTTATTGATGAAATTTTGCGCACGTTCAAAACAAAAGAAAGTTATTGGGTCGGGGTAGGGGTAACATACCATGACCTCGAAACTTTACTCCAAACCATTCATAACCCCGGGCAACGCCGGGTACTTCGCCCAGTATTTTATATATGCAACATCTATATTTTGATCGATGATTGGTGGTCGTGTTACATTATTATTATGACTGGCGCATTACTCCCATGACTTAAAAGTGGGAATTACTCGAGTCCTCGAGTGATCATATTGAACAGATCCTCTATAAATTTTTACTTTGGAACCAGGCTTTCAATCAAGGTTAAATCAATTTGGCACGATCTGTGTGGACTCACATCAGCCGAGAAACGGATTTAGTAAATATTTGCATTTCTCGATTTGATACCTCCCGGCATTCAGAAACATTAACCAGTCAATTGAGACTTGCGCAGTAATCAACGTTTACTTTTAACCACTAAGAACATTCAGGTATATACATTTATTTAATATATTACGTGTTGCTATTGCAAGTTCGCTCAGGGAAGCAACTGTATAAAAGTATTCTTAATATTTTTAAACGGCGACAGTTTAATCAAATTTGACCTATTTCGTTGGCCAACTTTTCGTTGGTCAAGTTTTTTTTTTAATCAATAATGTCCCCTCAAACATTAAAATTCACAGAGTTTAATGTGTAGTCATATACGATGCCAAATCTATTTCTGTTTTAAAACACCTGCGGGCCTTTACCTTTGACGGCCTCTATGGTCGAGGGGTAAGGCTCTAGACTACGAATCCGAAGGTCGAGTGGGTTCAAATTTTATTTAATTAATTTGTGCTGTTTCACAATTAATTAATTTAAAAATAATATATAGTATATTTTCGCACGTTCCAGAGTGGAAGATATACAGTATCGCCCTGGCGAAAGACCACCATTCAGAATTGAAACGTTGCTTGAAATGGCTTTTAGCCGTGTTTGGTGACCAGATCTGAATAGCCAGGTATTTCCCCACCTCCCTCTTCCCCTTCTCCTTCCCCTCACCAATACCTTCAGCCTCACAACATTCCCTAATTGGGAATGCCATAGTCTCTCTGGCTCCAGACGGTGGGGAGCAGTTGGGACTCTTGTGCGGTATTCATATAAAAAAAAAAATAAAGTTTATTCACGCCGATATTTTAAATTACGTACTGAAAATTTGTGTTCCAACGTAAATTGGTCGTTTTTAATTTAATTTAAAGTCCACCATAATGCGTTTTAATTTTTTTTTTAATTTCATATTTCATTATATTTTCAAAGTAAACGACTTAAAACTTTTTTTTTCTACATCACCGTTAGCCCCCAAATAATTGTTAAATTTGCCTCTAAAATCGCGAAAAAATCAATTCCTTTAATGGCCTATATTTCACAATGAAAAACAAAAATAAGTAAATTACTTCTAATCCGTACCAGATATTTACTACGATTTTTGATGAAAAAAAATATCGTTAGGTTTAGGTGAGTATTTTGGCCTCAAATACAAAATTAAGTTTCGTATGGAACAGGCCGCCGGCCGTTGCGTTTAAGTTATGAAATATAATTGACTTTCAGGTTTGTGGGCTACGAAGTCACTTCTAGAATTTAATAATTGCATAGGCACATTTAAATTACTTTCTTGACATCTGTAAACTATAAACCAGCCTACGTATTGACTGTCTGAACTGCAAGATGAACATATGTCATTATTTTCTGTGCTGATTTTTTTTTAAAGTACAAATATTTCACCAGAATTGTGATTTTAGTTACCGTGAGAGATGAACCTGAGCTCCGCAGCAATTTATCTTCGGGCTTGACCATCTGTCGGTTGTTATTCCGGGGTCGGCGTTTCTCTATCCCGAGTAAAATAAAATACTCCACCCGAGTAGGGCATTACCACATACAAAAAGACGCATAAATCCCGGTTAAATAGGAACCCTGTGAAATTATATTTTATAGCTGTCTTGTCATTTTTTCAAATATTGTTTTCACAAAGGGAAAATTCCGTTTTCAAATTGGGAAAATTATGTTCTGTGTCTTCGTGTTCATCAAATCAATAAATATATGAACACGCTTTGCCTGGAAATCGTATATTATTTTGTTATATCAGGTTTTTATGGTAACAATGATATGTTAGTTTCGTAAGAGAGAACATTTTAAATAAGTTTCATATAAATTTCATATCTTACTTTAATAATGACGAATCTCTCTTCCCATTTTTAGAAAACACCATTTTTTTATATAGAGTTCATTAGTTTACGCTTTGTAATATTACAACAACCGTCCTATAGTTGGAAATCATATTCTATAATACTTCCAATATATTGTTTAAAAACGTGTAGTTATGTTCAAATGTACTCTAATATATATTATGGAGTTATGAAAGGGGGTGGTTCTTTTTATAAGATGTCATGTTTGAGTAGGTTTCTATGAAATTTTTTAGTATTAATGCATTTTTCCTTTAAGATTATCGAAAGCTAAAGCGCTTTCAGGTGTACTTATTTTTCCCTTTTAGATCAACATATTATGTGGGTAAGACCCTAGTGTGCGCTTGTCGACGATATGTGTTTATAGCTTTCCCTTTATTAGGCATTATTCATACGCATTGCCATCAAATCTCTCGCAAGAAATATAGCTCTCGGTGTCTAGGTATGTCCCAGAGTTCAATGGTTTCTATAATAAATGTACTGCGAACTTGAATTAAATCATCAAAATATATAACCACCATACTGAACTATAAAAAAATAACGAAATAAATTAGGTACCGTAAAATAACAAATTAATAAAAGAGTTTATTTTCCAAATGAAAAAAAAAAGATTTATTGTTTTGCAGCCCTTATTTCAATAAAACGAGAATAGGTAATGAAAGAGGCGAAGAAAATTTATAGGCTGCATTTCAAAGACATTAAAGAGGTCTCAGTTTTCAGCGAAAGTGTCCTATAAATAATACTGAATACTAGAAACAAATTGAATGAAGGTGTTCCTAATTAAATCAGAAAACTCTGTTTTGCTCAAGTCCCTCTCTTACTTCGAGTAATCAGTTGTGATTTGTTTTCAGAAACAAACGAGCCAAATTGCTTTAGCTTTAAAGTTTCCCTTTCAATGGCAAGGAAAGTTGATTGATGTTGGCAATATGAACACCGACTTTGGAAGATGCTCGAACAAAAGTTGTTATTTGATGTTAACAAAACATCAAAGATAAATATGTGACCAACACGGAATAATGCTACTGAGTTGAATAGTGATACAAAACTATCACATTTTACATGTAGTGAGGTCGAAATATTATAAGCACGCTACGTATACGTCATTTTATTTATTAAACAGAAAGTTTTGGTTCACGAAATGAGTAAAATTGAATATGTTTATTGAACGTATTCCAGGTAAGCCCATCATTTAATCAATTAAATAATACGATTAACGAAGCACATCAACCGACCATTAATTGTGAGTACTAATTAATCCTGTAATAAACATACTTCATATATATCCTCCGGGATTGCTAAATTAAATTTAACATAATGATTTTGTGATCAGTAATTATAGGATTTGGTAATGAGATTTTGAATTCAATTCTGTTTCTGGGAGGTTTAATAAAATAGGCATGTCCATTTAGACAACTGGACAAAATAATTATTTTACAAAATTGAATGTTTTATTCTGCCTACTTGACTAAAAGTGAAAAATGCGTACCACACAATGATATGTACATATGATTACACTGAATTTAAAAAAAATTAAAAGCATACAACTAGATAAAAAACATGAAAATTAATCGATTTTATTATGTTTTACAAAATTGTTAATAATCTAGTTGACAGCACCTTCGTGAGTAAGATCACACTATACGTTAGATCCAGATGTACAATAAATTTTGATTAATTCTGAACCTGAATAATACGGGATATCATAATTTTATACCAAAAAGTCAAGACTGAACAATGACATAAGTAAACAATCACAACATTGACATTACATTAAATGCATTTAAAATCTCACTACAAAAAGCCATATCTGATGATGTCTGAACGGGGAGAGGGACGTCGGAGAGTTATTATTTATTAATTCAAAATAATGATAATATTATTGTGCAATACGATAAACATGGTGTTTTTAAAGAGAAAAAAAAATAAAGTTTTTTTTTAATTTGCATGTGCATAGCATTTATCAAAATTACATCAGAAATATTACACATTTCTGACCGTTCTACGAATGTTTTACAAAAACATTTAAAAAGTTGAATATCCTTAAAAAATGCTGTGAAGGTTTTTCTTTAACATCTCAATAAGATAAATTTAAAAATAAGAACACTGTGTAGTTTATTTTTTTCATAAAAACTACGTTTTAACTTTATTGTTTTCTTTTTTTTTTTAAATGCGGATTACAAATCTTTGGTTAAGTTTATTTACAAAAACGTAACGAGAAATGATTCGTAATATTTTTCTCCACTTTAAAAATCAACTCGTATTTAAAATATTTTGTAAAACATACAATAGGACGGTCAGAAAAAGTAATATTTCTGATAAGATTTTGATAAATGCTAAGCCTATGTAAATTTATAAAATACTTAATTAATATTTTTCTATTTAAAAATATTATGTTTATCGTATTGCGTAATAATACTATCAATATTTCTAAATAATAAATAATTCCTCTCCGACGTCCCTCTCGCTCTTAATAAATTAAAATAAAACACAAGATTATATTTAAAGCACGCAAAATCCTTGAACCTTTTTTTGTGACATTATTTAGCCTTCAATATTTTTAACATCTTCGTTTGTTTGGCCGTCGTGCAAACAAACAATATCGTTATTGCACTACCGTGTTTTTACACGCACCGAGTTTTAGGGAGATGGGTAAATAAACATTGTTATTTGTAATGTATGGTGCTTTTATGTAAATATTTTGTTTATTTCTAATAAATAAAAAAAATTGTTTACACCACCGTACATTAAAAAAAATTATCAACATGTTTCGAAAGCGAAACTTTCCTCATCAGGATACACATGTGATATACAATATGTATATGTGTATCCTGATGATTCAATATAATATCTGTACTTTGTATCCTGATGAGAAAAGCGTCGCTTTTGAAACATGTTGATATTCTATTATTAAACAGTGGTGGAGTTAAATAAAATGTTTAAATACTATGTATCCTCATAAGGAAAACTTCACTTTCGAAACATGTTGATGTTTAATGCTTTTTACATGTTAGAAGACAAAAGTTGAAAAAAAGTAAAATATTCTTATGTTAGGAGGAATCCCTGTTAGATGAATCATAAATGTGTCCTAAGATGTAAAAAAATTTTGTTGTTGTTTAAAGCTTGTTCAAGTGTAAAATCCGAATTTACGTAACTGATTGCTCTTCGGTGTAAATTAAAATAATCATTATAATTACCACTTATTACCTATGATTTTTACATAAATGAAAAGACCCCCACACAGCATCGTCGAAGATGATACAGGTGCCGATGGAAATTATTTTCCCCAGAGCCCGTGGAGTTAATGTAAAAACGAAAACAAATCAGGATTAAAATATGAATGCCAAGAAAATGTATCCCAGATTAAGCGATATTACTTTTAATTTTACAATTTTCATTACATATTATAACTCTCATTGAATGATAAACACGAGGGCTTCTATTTTGGGTCCAACTAATTTACATTAATTTCTGAAGACCATATCATACAAAAATAATTTTTAAAAATTGATCCCTCGTTTTTCGTACAAACATTCCCCTCTCTTGACCCGGATTATGAGATTTATTACTTATTTATGACGCAGTCACATATTATCCTGTTTATATTCTTATTCTTATTAACACCAAACAAACAAACTATGGGGGTCATTTCTTCTGCTCCTGGAAAAATAATAGATTTTAATGGTATTTTAGGGAATTAAACTAATTATTTTCTAAAACAAGCGATTTAATTTACTTTGTGCCATAAAAGGATAGCTGTTTTATACGTGATATAAGAAGCTTCATGACCTATTATGCGGAATTAATATATAAAAAAAAAAATTTGAAAAGATACACAACTTGTAAAGGGCTCTAAGCGTTAAAATGTTGAATACATTTAGCAATATTTATCAATGAGTCAAAGTAATGCATGTAAAAAAAAATCATTGTATGTAACACCGCACAGGATATTCCCTGACTAAAATGATGTAGAATTAGGGTAACCAAATAGCAGTGCAGTCCCCAAAAATCTGAAAAGCTGTGCCTTCACCAAGAAAAATTAACAGTAAAATTAAATCAAAAGATAATTTTTTTCCATGAATTTGATAAGAAACTTGTAAGCTCCTTGTTGGCCACAACAGTCAGTGGAAAATGATACAAACGTGGGCATTTTCAAACATTCGAGGTACAATTCAAACCCAAACTTGAAAAACTACACACAACTTACTTTTGGTAAAAGACCAATGCACGCCACTGCCAAATAGTCACATAATTGGGTAACTTTGTGAGAGGGGTTGAAGTAGGAGCTGAAATTAGGGATTACTTGGAGTAGAAATGATGAAATACTCGAGTCGGATCATGCCACGAGTGAGAATAACAGAATTGTATGTAAAAGACGACATATGAGTGAATGAGGCGAGGGGTATGTGGCCGGAAAGAACTGTATGGTTTTCTATCCTCCCTGTTTTTAGAAAGGATGAATGGTGAAATCATGTTCCACCTACGAGCTATTTTACAAAATAACAGAATAAAACGACTTGTCCTCAAACTGGCGACATCAACTATAATTAACAAATATAATATTCTGCCATTGTCTACCAAGTTTGTCTTCTGTGAAGCAGAATAATGGTGCAAGGTTCAAAAGGAGCTAATAGAAAAAACTACATTTGCAGACGGTACGCTTCATTTATGTCAGTATAACAAAGTGATAAAGAGAATTCAAAACTAGGGGGTTATTAACTTCGAGGCGGATTTCATTGGTTGAGTTTTTTACTATCGTAGGTAGTTTTAGTTGCCGCTATTAAATATTCGCTTGCAAAACGGTCGATAAAAGAAGTGGTGGAACAGTAATAATCGGAACCAATTTATGCGGTCACATGTTCAATTGAAATTATTTAAACTAAATGACATGTATATGAGTAACAAACACTAGGAGCACCAGACAAACAAACACGGCATTCCCTCGAAAGGGAATCCCGAGGGAACACAGACTTATTCTTATTATGTATTTGGTATATTTTTCTTAACCCCTTTTTAAATCCCTTTCTTAACCCTTACGGTGCTTTAAAATTCCTCAACCTACCATGCTGTACAGTCATTGTAAAATTTAAAAGATTGTAATTTCACGTTCGAGAAAAATGAATAGTTTGCATTTATTACTTATGGAAATCATTTTATATAAGTCAAATATTCTGTAAAAGTGATAAAAACGAGGAAAAAATTGGTCTCGCATAGAACGCATTATACGTCCATTAAAGCCGGCAGACAGGATACTACTGACTACTGACGTGACGATCACCGCATCTTAGCATGGGGAGCGAAACACCGAACCCCTCTCACTACCGTACAACTTGGCAAGTTATTTGATCGAATACATAAATGTATTTGCTGATGAACACCTAAAATACGAACTCTGTGTTTAGTATATTTGGAGAGAATTTTAAATAATTAGAGACATGTCAAATCAGTTGACAGGATCGGCAAGAAGCAAAAAGTTTGAATCACAAAACTCATGCAGATACTTAATATGTACTTACATCGTTTGTTCTACATGTATGTAGTATTAAACTTTTTCTCAAAGAGATACAACTGACAATAGCATTTTATCGTAGAGTGGAACACTAAATTAAATAAATGTGAAATTACTTAATTGAACCGAATACTATTGTCAATAAAAAATAAACATTGATAAATAATAAACATAATTTATGAAATTGTGACATGGTTTAAGCGAATCATAAAGTACGCCAAATAACGACAAGCAATGCAATAAAAAAACAAATAATTGTATTTCTCTGTGTTTTATGAAACGCCCGTTTTGAATTCGTCAACTATGTTTACCGAGGCACAGAGGAGCTAATAAATATGACTTTGACTTTTCTATTGAAATTGAACTGCAAAGCGATTGGAATTTTTCAGATCATGCATGATTGGGAACGGAAAATATGTAGAGGAGAAAAAACATGTTTGATTTAACAATTTTCTTAAATTCACAAAAGACCGAATCGTAAATTTGCGTTGAATGTGTGGTATATCTGGATAATATCAATGAATATTATGGTATAAGGATCTCCGAATAATATACCATATACTAATATGTTAGTCATTATTATTTATACTAAACTATATATAAATCGAATATTGTATTCGGATAAGCATGCTTAAATACTTTACTGTTTTAAATCAATTATTAAAATTAAAAAATAAGTAAATAAAAAAATACGTTTCGTCCCGGAGATAAAGATACTTTTAGGATCGATCAAGAGACAACCATAGATAATGTAAACAAAGTGAGATGTAGCCAGGAAGCGTCATCGAGGTACGACCAAACTGCACGGACTATTAAAGCGGCGGAGCCAATGAAAGTTATGCGTTTGGTGTGTAGGTAGAAACAAATGCGGGGCGTAGGGTGAGCGATGTTGGCGACACGTTTGTGGGCGTGGTTTCATACTATTAATGGTTGATGGCTCATCTCCTCTGTTTCTATTATCGATGGTGACAACCATTCATAGTTGAAACGTTGCTGAAATTATTTAAATTATGTTTTCTGACCACTTCTGAGGAGCCATGTACTTCCCAAAAAAAAAAATCTTTTCTCTTTCTTTTTAATTTTTTTTTCCTTTTCCTTTTTCTTTTTTTTTCTTTTCCTTTTTCTTTTTCTTTTTCTTTTTCTTTTTCTTTTTCTTTTTCTTTTTCTTTTTCTTTTTCTTTTTCTTTTTCTCGTTCTTTTTCTTTTTCTTTTTCTTTTTCTTTTTCTTTTTCTTTTTCTTTTTCTTTTTCTTTTTCTTTTTCTTTTTCTTTTTCTTTTTCTTTTTCTTTTTCTTTTTCTTTTTCTTTTCTTTTTCTTTTTCTTTTTCTTTTTCTTTTTCTTTTTCTTTTTCTTTTTCTTTTTCTTTTTCTTTTTCTTTTTCTTTTTCTTTTTCTTTTTCTTTTTCTTTTTCTTTTTCTTTTTCTTTTTCTTTTTCTTTTTCTTTTTCTTTTTCTTCATTCGAAATAGAGAAATCCCCTTCTTTCAGCTTCACAAAATTCCCTAAATGGGTAAACCACACTTCCAGTTTCTGCGGACAGTTGGAACTGATGCGGTGACATATAAAACAAAATCGCAAAACTCATCACTATAGAGCCATGAAAATCTTCCAAGAAATACGGCCCAATATAAAAGAAGGGAAAAATGTGTGAAATTTAGAGGAAGATGACAAAATACGTAAAGTGCAATTATGAATGCCATAATTTGTGAAGTTTAATTTGTAATTCTAAAGTGTATATTGTAACTTGTCTGTAAGACATATTATGGTCATATTAGAATACATGTACACGTATTCTATTTTAAGTTAGGTAAATAAAATAAATAGAGAAATAACAAAATAATGTGGGAGAAAAAACAGTGGGCAGTAGATGTATGAGTGTACAATTTGCGAATTACCGAGCTATTACCAGTGGGATAATCTGAAATTTGGTTAGCGGATGGCTAAAATAAATTGATTCGCGTTAATTCGTTATACGATCGCACGCTTAATTTATCGTATCACTGCTGTAAATCTCGCTATCCATCACACCGCCAACCCTTCGTGAAGAGGAGGAAGGAACGTGAACAATGTCGAATTGGCAGGTGGAATGTCAGAGGAGGAATGGAAAGAAAGATGAATGAACTATGCGAAACGATGGGAAGGAAAAGTCTAAATGTACTCTGTATAACAGAGAGTATAAAAAGGGGAAGCGGTACGATGCAGCATAATGTTACGCTCGTCATCTGATCTGGGAGACCAGATACAGACAGGGCTTGTCAAGGTGTTGCAGCGTTACTGTCTCCTAGAATGTTGGAATTTATGTTGCATTATGAATGTGTTAGACCGAGAATAATGTGAATCCGATTCAAAATCCGGTTGACAAGAGTGTTTTTAGTTATATACTATGCTCCTCTCAATTCTGAAAGCGATGGAGTGAAAGATGATTTCTGGACTGGTGTGAGCGATGTGATGAGATTAAAAAATATGAATGAAAGGATTATAATGGTAGGGCATTTGAATGGGTGGGTGGGTGTTATAAGGGATGGTTTTGAATCAGCCTAAGGTTTATTTGGGGATAAAAGATCGAATGACAATGGTAACAGAACGCTTGAAGTATGTTTAGAGTGGAACCCATTTGTATCGAATACCCTTTTCAATTATAAAGGCATCCACCAATATACGTAGGAAAGAGGAAATGAGAGGTCAATGATTGATTTTATAGTAATGGACTCTAAGTTGAGAGCCATCACCGCAGAGCGCAGAGAGTTTTCAGAGGAGCTGAGGTAGAAACTGACCATTTCCTGGTTATGTCGAGAGTAAACCTCTTCCACGACTGGCGCTCTAAAGTAAAAACGGTGTAGACCCCACCTAGAGTCAAAATAGAAAAAATACAAAACGATAATGTAAGAAGTAAGTATGAAAATTATGTAGAGATGAGACTGAATGATAAGGTAATGGACGGTCTAAGCATAGACGAAACCTGGGACCACATAAAAGTGAGCCTTGATGAATCTGCCAGAGAGGTAAGCTGAATAAGTACGCAAGGTAGGAAGAAATGTGATGCATGGTAGGATGATGAGATTAAAGCACTGGTCTCATAGAAGAAGATAGCGTGGTTATGTCTGATAGTGACTGGCAGTGCTTCTAGCGAAGAGAGGGATAGAGCGAAATAAGTTTACAAGGGAGGCAAGAAAAGAGTACGTGATGGAGTGAAAGAACGAAAGAAACGTCTGGAAGAGGAAGAGGGAATTAAAATGACAAACCACTTCGAAGAAAATAATCAACTATTTTGGGAGGAGGTCAAAAGGTCCCGGAATGATCCAGAAAGTGGATGTGTGAAAGTGATAAAAGCGAAAGATGGAAAAATGTTGACGAATGGGAGTGAAATACAAGAGAGATGGATGAAATACTTTGAAGAGGTCTTCGAAAGCAACCCGAGTGATAATGATTCCAGTGGCGAGTCAGGTATGATTGACGATGGGGTGAATATCCCCAAAATTAGCATGGATGAAATTAAAAGATCAATTAAATGTATGAAGAATGGTAAGGCTGTTGGTTTCGACAATATTGCTTCTGAATACTTTAAAAGAAATAGCCGTATAATTCTCACATGGTTATGCAAACTTTTTAACCAGTGTTTAGAGGGAGGGTTACACGCCATTAGATTGGAGGAGGGCTGTGATCATGCCTCTATACAAAGGAAAAGGGTCACGTATGGAATGTGGAAATCACGGGGCTATTAGCCTGATAAGTTCAGTTGAAAGGAAAGCTGTATGGTAGGATATTGATTGAAAGGGTGAAAACGAAAAAAATGGATACAATATGGAATGTGCAAGGAGCGGAAGGGGGTGTATGGATCAGATTTTCTCGTTGCGCATGCTAACAGAAATGTTTCTGTGCTTTTGTAGATGCACAAAAATCATACGACAGAGTTGACAGAAAAAAGTTATGGAAAGTGTTGTCCAAGTATGGTGTGAATACAAATCTTATGCAGGCAATTGCATCTCTGTACGACGGAAGCCTTGCATGTGTTAGGGCAAACGGTTATTTTACAGGGTGGTTTGACATCACAAAAGATGTTAAGCAAGGTTGCGTAATGTATATAGACAGTTTGGGCATGTAGATCGAATGAGTAAAGAAAGGTGTATAATTCGAAAATATAACGCAGATGTGAATGGAAGAAGAAGCTGGGGACGCCCGAGAAAGACATGGCACGATAAAGTGAGTCAAATACTCCAGTCGGGCCATGTCAGAAGTCGGAGTAACAGAAGAGAATGTATGAGGCGTTGTATGAATGTGAAAGAAGCAAAAAGTGTATGCCAAGATCGAGTTGTTTGGCGGTCCGTCCTCTCTGCCTACCCCTGCGGCGAAACGGCGTGATGGTTAGTTATTTAGTTAGTTAGGCTGTAATAAGCACAGCGTGATTATTTCTGGATCAAACCCTCCTGCTATTGAAAGCGTACAATTATAAATAAATATTATTAATTAATGTTTGTAACAACCTCGGAAAAGGCAACAGATCTGTCGCTATTATTTCGCCAATAAAACTTTAATAAAACGTTAACTAAAATATATATCCAGAGTTTAAAATTTAAATGTTTAAATGAATGGGGATAAATATTACAATTGTAACGAGGTATTTGAAGAGTAGGTGTTCCTACAGAAAGACCTACTGTTCAAATTCCAGTAACAGAAATAGTCAATTTTCTTGTGCGCTTTATTGTGAAGTGAATTTGAAATATCTTTTGTTACATAATTATGCTTGAAAATCCTTTGGATGAATTCGGTATATTTTTCTATGCGAATGTTTCAGTAAGAAGAAAAATTCTATTTCTTCGAGTCTACTTTTGAGGTGAGTGAAATTTTTGGACCTTATCACAATATTAAAAATAATGTAATGCCTTTCCTACTGTCTTTCGTAGTGACATTGATGGATTATTCTGTAAACTAACTGATTTAAAACGTCTTTAGAATGTTTAAAAAATATTTTACTTTATTCGTCTTGAGAATTAACACTCTGTAACCTTTACATAAACATTTTCCTTACATATGTCTCCCCTATTACATTTTAAAATATTTTCCATCGATTTCCAGTCACTTGGTAGTAATTTGTGCGTTTTCTTTAGAATAAATCTCCGAAGGTTACTTCCCTTATCGCTTTGCAATGGAACTCGTCGTCTTTAATATAACCATTATTTAATATAACAGCTCCCATTGGGAGTAAAGTTTGGTTACTTAACGTGATTTCTTTACTCGATATTAGACCGCAAGATTAATTGTAGTAATTCAGTTTATAAATGATCATATTAAAAGAAAGCTATTTTTGGTAGAACATTAAGGTTTCGCGAGAAAATGAATGATCGTAACATAAAATGAGATTTTTTTCTTCGAAAAAAAGGAAACATTTATGATGAAACTATAAAAACAAAGTGATATTTTTGGAAAACATCTTTTCAGATATCAGGGTACATTTCAGAGATATGAATCATGAATATAATATGAAACCCTTTTTTACTATTTTTCTTCCTATCCGTAAATCCGACACGCATATTCCCTATGATACGATTCGGAAGTTATTTTTATAAAATGTCCACGATTATTTAACGTTTTTTACATTGTCCAATGAACTAGCCATACGAAGTGGTTGAATATTGGTAGGTATTTCTATGCGATTGAAAATAAATTCAAGAGACTAACATTTATGTCGCTTTTCTTAAATTTGAGCCCAATAGACAGAAATATTTTTTTTAATTTCTGTATTAACCGTTAACATTTGTTTAAATTATTCAATTGTTTGCTGGTTTGATTAACATGATAACTTCAGGAGGAAAAGGGTCTACAATATAGTCAATATAGCACTAGGCAATATACATAATACACTATTTATTTTCCGGTGCCACCACCCCTTTATCCTCAATTAATTTAGACCACTCACTGGCGGTCCGGTAAGGAACCAACATTTCACTCGCTACTGCAGAGACTACTGAAATGTCCCACAATGGATTGCGCTGCAAACCGTTACCATACCTTGGTTAACTTTACTTTTCTGCGCAGTGTCTTCAATAGCGATTGAAATGTTGGTACCTTACCGGACCGTCAGAGAGCGTGCTTAAAATAACTTTATTGTGAGTATAATTTTACATTATCCCTGTGCTATTACAGAGGCTGTCTAATGTTTTCCTAAGATATTCACTCGTCATCGCTCTAAGTCCAGTTTTTCCCAAACTTTTGTTGCTATTCTTTAAAATAGTGTTGGAAATTAAAACCCTTAAAAAATATTATTGATATTAGCAATAGGCAGCCTGCTTAGTTGGTAGAGAAGATTATATCCACATTTATGCACCTCTAACCACAGTTGATACAGGAAGAGGGAGAAATATTCCCTGGCACCGAAGACAATTTTTTTACAATAAATTAGCAAATTAATCTAATTTTTAAAAATTAGTTAATTTATTTATTTAACGTCTACAGGGCATTTACATAGAGTTTTACATGGGTATCTTATAGGACCAATGGTTAAACGTATATGATTGGAGATTTTTAAAGAATGTATTAAAATATGACTATGTACTCCGTTGTATTTTAATAAAATAATGTGTCGTTTTCGAAAAATGTCTCATCACAATACTTTGATTGATTTAACATTTTATGTAACATTAATTATTTTATGTAAAAGTAAGTGTCTTCTTAACCCATATTTATATGGGAAAAAAAAATTATTTCCCATATTCTCCCAGTGATTCTATTTCAATCAGTTTATTAATCTAATCTTCGCAAACATTCTTAAATACATATAAAATAAATAAAGCCATTTCAAGCAACCTTTTAATTCTGAATGGTGGTCTTTTGCCGGGGTGATACTGACAGTATTTTCCACAAATAAAATTTATTTGCGCACACCGGAAATTGAAGCCGTGTATTTTTAAATAACACCAGTTATAAAGATTTATTAAAATGTAAAATATAAAATAAACACAAAAATAATAAATATGAAATATGAAAAGGAAAACTTATTTTTTTCTATCACCATCAGCATTTGTTTAAAATTATGAAATGTCGATAGTTGATATCGAAACTTATTGTCGGCTTCAACGGTGGCAGTAATTGTGTCCAACGTACGTTAAAAACTTCGGTTTCGTAATCTAATTTAGTACTAACTGGTGAAATGGCACGCCACTAGTTTTGAAATTCACTCTGCCGGTCGTATTCCTAAAAGGTTACACTGACCACACGGCATTTTGAATAAAACCAGGCACACAACACGCTTCAGCTACAGATGAGCAACTAAGAGAGGGTTTTTTTACAAATTAAAAATGACGCCCGATAGAGCGTTGTCGGCCGTCAGTCGGGCGCTCCTAACAGCTATCTTTTATATTACATGATCAAAAAAAGCATTATTGTAAGTATTCAAGTTATTCTTATTTACTATAAAACAAAGAAGAACACAAAGATGCAATGTGGGCGTGTTTCGTGATCGAAAAGTCTGGCCATTCGGGCCTTAATTCTAATATTAAAAAAAATATATTTCATCATCGTTTCATTTCGATCAAATAGAATGGCAACATACAATGCAGGCAGTGTGAGAGAGACGTGGAGTTGTGTTTTCTGTATTTTAGTTGGCTCTCTCGGGGCTAGAACTAAAAAGTATTAAGTTAAAGCCACATCGGTTTCCATTTAAATCTGCATAAAAGGCACTTCTAGTGAGTATTTTTTATTCTCTGATATTTACTAATTAGAAATAATATAAACGTCACCTTTCTTTGTAGATACCACCTCAGTTATATTTGTCAACCAACGTAAGTATTATGATAGGTATTTCATAACCCAAGGACATTTTCCATTCCGGCCTACATAGTTACAATACATTATGCCCATTACACACGGCCATTGTATGCACGCTAGTTCCAGGGAAGCAGCGTTCAGTGTTCGTCGCCTTGGAGGAATCGATCGCTCCTACCTTTAATAAATTACACTTTAGGTTTTACGACACGATACAGTAGTTATGTCGGTGACTGTTTATCGACCAAACTCGGCGACCGCGAGGTCGGGTTAAACACGAGCCACCCTACAACACAGTGTACAGTGTACAGTAGCGGAATATTAAATAGTCAAATACCACATACATTTCGTGAGACATAAGGAATTATTAAGCATTTCTGTGGAATTTTTAATAAATAAATACCTTTATTCGCAGAGGGTATTAGTTTATTACACGCGTTACGCAAATTGTTATACCCACCTAGCGATTAAGGGTTGAACACATACCACCCTACAATAGTGTAGGTATACTAGCTGAGTAGCGGAATATAAAATTCCACATATATTACATATTATTACATTACCACGAGACACTGGAATTTTTAATAAATAAGTACTATTATCCTCACGCTTTAACCATAGAATTTTAATATTAAATATGTGATACGTGAAATGTTAATACAATTAAGGGTCGCAGTTTTATCTTTATCTCCAATGGTATACACATCACATGATATACGAGGAAATCACTTCACATTATTGTGATTTTTTTTAATAATTCAATAGTATTATTCACATGTTTAGGTGCGTAGTTTTAAAATTAGAAATTAAAAAGTTAATTATAGTGGTAAATAATGGCAATAGCTTAGTATTCTTTCCCAATTTCAAAGTAAAACCAATACTTACCAATACGTAACGAAACTTTATAAACTGTAAATTGTAAACTATAAACTTTGGCTGCTATCAAAACAGGTTTTCCCAGTGAGACAGGCACAGAACCATAACCCTTATAATGTATTGAGATTGTACAGATGAAAAAAAATTCTGTTTATAAAAAATAATTTTTGTCTGTCTGTTCTCGATTTTCTTGAAAATTATTCCACCAGTTAAGCTAAAAATAGCACAGTTTGTTCTTATTAGCGCCGGGAAGGTTTAGAGAGTAGTTTGAATAAAATCCAAAATGTAAAACTGTTGCTATAACGATTTAAAATTTGTATGAAGAACATTGAACTCTCCAAATTAAATTGAAGTTAGGCCACAGATATACCACTCTGGTTAGCCACATATTACATATTCAAAAGAAGAAGATTTTTCTTTGGAAGAATATTTTCAAAATGGAAAACACAATTAAGAATATTATTATTTAGATATATTTTGAAAAAGTAAATATTTGGAATGAAATAAATTTTTCAAATGATTGCTTCATTGTTTTTTGTTTAGAGATAGTAATAGTCGTTATGCAAATCAATTATGGCACCCAACCGAAGAAGCGCCATTTCCGAGGGAACTTTACAAAATTATCTTGGGTCTAAAATAATAATAATAATAAATAGATTATTTTATAGGGCCGTTTTCGTGAGAAAATCACCTAAAATGGTGATTTAAAAAAAAATTACCCCATCTACTATGAAAACGTAATGAAATATAAAATAAAAAATGTCTTTAAATAAGAATTACGATCGACTATTTAGATTAAATATTAATGTTGGAGCACATATTTGTCGTACATAACTTTAAAATGTAATGTTTACCTTGCAAATATGACAATTATTACATTTTTTTATCGTTAAACCCGTAAATAATTGTCAATGTTCCCTCTATGAAAAATCATGAAAAATTGGTTACTTTAATTGACTATATTTCATAATAATTTAAAAAAATTAACTTTAATTGAAAAAATATCAATCATTTTGATGGGTATTTTGGCCTC
Source organism: Halesus radiatus (assembly GCA_022606495.2). Taxonomy (NCBI): domain Eukaryota; kingdom Metazoa; phylum Arthropoda; class Insecta; order Trichoptera; family Limnephilidae; genus Halesus; species Halesus radiatus. The sequence goes on from JAHDVE020006553.1 coordinate 286,263, forward strand.
AAATCCAAAATTAAGTTTTGTATAAAACAGGCTGCGCAACCGTTCCTTTCTCCTAAAGATTTTATTAACATACGAGTATATCGTTTGTCAATGACTTCACCACAATTTTAAAGATATCTTTGGAAGGTTTAACAGCTAATTAAAACTTTCTGTATTGCCAAAACATAATTAATTGTGTTACATACATAAATAATTATAAACTATAAATGACTTAAATAAAACATTAACGATTTTATGGTCATTTCATTCAACAAACACGAATAAAACATTAACGCCGGTAGTAAAAACATATATAGGTCACCTCAAAAGTTTTAATTGAATTATTTAATTGGTATTTCCATGTCGTAATTATGTTTTCCTTTTTCCTTCGAAACTTTAATCACAACTTTTTCCAAATAAATGAAAAGTAATTGATTTTCCAAGAGAGAGAAAAGACTAATAAAGTTATTTCCATCACTTTTTCGCAATTTATGAGAGTTCGTATTTTCGAGTGTAAAAACCAAAGCGGTTACGACGAAACGATAATTTTATAAAACGTGGAAAGACTTCGGGTTCTCTCACAGAAACAAATTGAAAACATTATTTTAATAAAGGTATGAAAATATTCCACGCCAGGCTCGTATATTTCGGCGGGCAACAGATTGGAATCGAAGGGATCGGGTGGAAATTTTTTACGTTTACGATGTTTTTCTGTTATTATCAACAGTTAAAGAAAAATACATACACACGTGTGTATGTAAGCGCACATGTTTAATTTCCCTCTTGTAATATTATTCTTTGCATTATACTTTACGGAGCATTTTCATGTTTGTTTATTTATTTTTATTTATTTAAGTTTTTAATCCAGCAGGACTGGGTGGATAGGGCCAGCCCAGTCTGCCATATTACATGAAATATATACAAATATAAAGAGAGAAATTAACATAATAAAAAAGTTCAAATAATAATATCAAAATTTGTGAGAAGAAAATAAAAAAAATAAATACAAGATGAAAACTACATCAAAATAAAATGAAAAAAAATAATAGTTAATAGTAACATAGAAAAAATAAATTCATTCAATTTAAGGGATCGTCTTTCAGGGTGGTAATCGCATCATCTGCATCCATCGCTCATTGAGTGGAGAGTTGAGCCACTCGGATGCAGCCACGACAATGGCGTTGGTTGACTTCCGTGTCCTGCCCCAGAAACTGGCTAGTCGGTGGCGAAGTAAGGCGGGGAATGAGTGGACCCTCCCTTGAGTGAACATCGTAGATTCACTGCAGAACCTCGGAAGTTGCAGAAGTTGCCTGTATGCGTTGTTGTAGCACACCCTCAGCTTGTCCCATTGCGCTGCTGAGTATTGCGACCACAGCTCAGATGTGTATAGGGCAGTGCAGTATGTCTTAAAAAGCAGTTTCCTGACATCGTTACAGCGGTAGAACGGCCTTGATTTTTCAACATTTCGGCGCGTACATTAATGGCACTTCTGTGTCGTTCCAGTCTTTTATAAGTATATGTCCCAGGTATTTGACCTGCAAGGCCACAAGCAATGTACGGTATAACCCCGTATTGACGTGCCCGGAATTCACGTTTTCCCGCCAATTGCGTGTATTTTTTTCAGTCCCGAGGTATTTCAGTACATTAGATACCCGCATTTACGTTTTTCTTTCCCGCGATTTACATTCGAAATATTCAAAATATGCGAGTTACGCGCGCTGGTCAATGATCCAGTCGTGGCATTCGAACGGCGTAAGGTGATTGGAGGGAAAATTCCGTGCCTTTAGAACGGCGTACGGTGATTGGTGGGCGAACTCCGTATATTTAGAACGAAGCACGGTGATTGGTCAGCGAGCGACATATTTCATATTGATTTCGGTTCGATTATTATTCGTTTCATGTCCTCATTCTTTCAAACACATAATGTCTAACCAAAGAAAAGCTTTTTCGGTGCAAGAGAAAAGGAACATTCTCGAAAAAGTGAATAAACACGTTGACTCACGCGTTTTACTGGCCCGAAATTTAGGTATACCCATTACTACTTTGACCACAATCATCAAAACCGTGAATCTATTGAAAACAGCGTTATTCAATGTAGACCAGGGGCGAAAAAACGTATGTACATCAAAGCGTCGAAGTACGAAAAAATGGAGGAGATTTTAAAAGAATGGTTCGTCAGTGCGCTGGGCAGTAATATTCCCGTCGGCGGTACAATCATTCGTGAAAAGGCGCTGCGCATCACGAATCGACTATATATTGAAGGATTTACTGCATCAAATGGATGGATATATCGTTTTAAGAAGTGGCACATGTGGTTTACAGATCAATTTGTGGAGAATCGCAAAGTGTTGATTTGGATATTGCTGAAGATTGGAAGCAGACAGATGTGCCTGCATTAATTGCAGACTACGCTCCCAGAGATATTTTCAATGCCAGTGGGCTGTTATTCAACGTTCTACCTTGTAAGACTTTCAGCTTAAAGGGTGAAGCCTGTCATGGAGGAAAATTAAGCAAGGTTTGTCTCACTGTTCTCTTGATTACAAATTCATATGGCAGTGAGAAACTTCCCCGTTAGTGATTGGGAAGTCTGCCCGCTGCTTCAAAAATGTCAGGACATTGCCGACATAATATGCAGCAAATAAAAAAGCCTGGATAACATCAATCTTATTTGAAAAGCAGCTTACTGCATTAGACGATTTGATGGGAGTAAAACATCGAAAAATATTACTATTCCTCGATAGGTGGCCAGCTTTAAACACAAACTTGACTTTGAGGAACATTTAGTTGGCATTTTTTCCTCCTAACTGTACAAGTGAACTGCAACCCCTGGATTTAGGGATAATTCGGGCATTCAAGAACTACTATAGAAGAAACTTGGTACAGAAGTTATTGTGTTAGTTAGAACGAGGTGAGGACCCCAAGAAATTTAAGATGTCCATTTTAGATGCAATGCCGTTAAGGCATGGGGTGAAATAACCAACTCCACCATCAAGAATTGTTTCCAGAAAGCTGGGATATATAAGGAGCAGGGTGAAGACGTACCCAGTACCCAAGAAAATATGCAGTGTAATGTTATCGAAGGCTGGAAAAGGATTTCAGACCAACCCCTGGAGGATTATGTAAACCTTGACTCCAATGTCCGGAGTGGCTGAGTTGGCATCGCGTTTGGGTCTCACCCAGGTGTCGTTCCTCGGCTGGCTAAGTCCTCCATCATGACACAAGCAACATATTTCGCTTAATGTGATGGTAGTAGGAGAATTTCAAATATTGTCAGATTATTCGTAACCAGGGAATATTTGTCTTTCTTTAAAAAAAAAAAAAAAATAAATGTTATGACATCAGACTTGGTGAATGTTAATGATATTGTTGACAGTCATTTGAACCAGCAGACTTTTCTGCTGAAGAATTGTCCAATGAAAAAGAGGGTGATATTATAACAAAAGAAGAAGCAATGAGGTTCGTCGAGGGTTTAAAAACCTACTTTACAAGCATTGGAGATATTCAAGATGACACTTTTAAATGTTTATATAGTTTTGATAGAGAATTACATAACAAAAAAAATAAAGAAAATGCAATAAACTAACATACGTCATTTTTTATTAAAAAATAAAATAAAATTTCAATAAAAATTTTAAATGAATGTTGTTTTTTAATAAAACGTTATTTTTTTAGAAACATAAAATTTTACGTTTTCCCTCCAATTACGTTTTTTTGCAGTCCCTTAAAAACTTAAAATAGGGGTTATACTGTTTTTCCTTCCAGCCAGATTGGATTTAATCAAATTATGACAAGTTTTAAATGTGTGTGTTCTGTACAAAAACGTAAATTATTTCGTCATATTTCTTTTATTTATTGATGCCCTATTCGGCTTTTAAATGGAATAGTAGTTAATTTTATTTAATGTTAGTAATTTATAAACAAAGAAAATTATAACTAGTATTAGTATCATAATTTCATTTGTATTATTATTATTTAACAATGAGATTCCAAGCACGGAACAAATGCTGTATCATATGCCTCGTTATAATATGAAGAAGCATGGCATTACTGCATTGAACGGCGATGGATAAATTATAATATTAAAAGTGTGTAGTATAAACAATTCAAGTAAATGGACAACATTTATAAATTACACATTATACATGCAGTGTAAAAAAAACGATTAAGTTGTTCGTTTGATTAGCGTAGATTATTATTATTATTCCGGGTCGTGATACTTTTAAAACGTTATTTCGATTCCTTTAAAATGAAAAAAGCTAATTGTATTTACATATAAAAGCCAATTCAACCGTAATTTTTCGATCGATTAAATACGTTTCAAAGAGATTTTCTTTCTTACTTAAGAAACACTTTAAAATTAAAACTGAAGTAAATTTTAACATTTTTCGAATAAAGAGAACTCTTCTTATCTGAAAAATCTGTGAAATCTTCTATTGATCTTTTATCCGAAAAGTGAGCATAGTTTACTTTGAAAATGTAGGTTTGATGGGTAGTAGAACTAAATAGGGGCAGTTCCCCTAGCGTCGGACGGCACCTAGCGTTGGACGCTACCAATGTATCTATGCATGTAGAAACCTACCCGGGCTAATACATTGATAGAATAAACAGGGGGATAAACGTACATTCTACGATATGTCTCGTTCGGTAAACAGAAGAGAGATGCACATCATTGGGTTTGGAGGGAAATAAATGCATTGCGTATACTTGAAACGATAACACTCACAAAGTTGCCAAGATCGATAAAATTCGATTTAAGTCAGTACGTATTTTGCTAAGTACTTTTTCAATTGAATTGATGTTTTAATACGAAAGATAGAGTTATAAAAATACAAGAAAAAATAAATTTTATGTAAGCTCTCCATAACGCCGGACAATGACCGGGACTGGGGACAGACAATATAAAACAAATAGAAATTTTCTTTCTTTAGGGAAAATGTTAACGCTTTTGTCTGTATGTAGAAAAAAGTATACGATACTATAAAATAAAGAAAAGGAAATCAATAAAAATGAAAAAGACAAACAAAGAAAACATTTGTGCAATCTGTCTCGTATTCAATAACGAAGATTGGATTGAGTGCTCAAGCTGTTAAGGTTGGGCTTACGAAACTTGTGCCGATATCCCTGAGTATTCAGATGACTATATTTGTGATTAGTGTAAATTATTTTAAGGGTGTTTATCGTTAGATAATCTATTTTTGCTGTGTCCGTTACTAGGGGACATTCTATATTTCTCTCAAATCATCACCCAGAGTGTTATCGTTTAATAGATTTTCGCATGAAGAAATCTGATTGTTATTTTATTTTGTTTTCTAATATTATTGATTTGTAATAAAAGCAAATAAAAATTTAAAAAATCAAGTAGTTTTTTATTTATCATGAGAAATAAAAGTGTCTGGCGCTAGGGGAACTCCCCCTACTAGGGATGTCAAAGATGGTGAGGAAAAGTAAGATATTTACTAATGTAACAATGAACAATGCCCAACATTACTTATAAATCATACTTAAGGATCCAGCTAAATTCATAATTTATTCCCTCAAAATATTTCAAAACGGTACAAAATTATATAAACAAATATTGATTTATTCTAAATTTAGGATAAATTCTTCTACTTCGAACTACCCAATCTCGCTTTTATACGCCAAATGAAAGAAAATCAGAACACATATGGACTATTTCAGTATACATGAAAAGGAGGAGTATCCTTCTAATGCTAAAACCAATTGGAGTTTATTCATCGGTACGTGTCTAATTACCTTAACGAAACTCAAAGGAAATATTACATTATAAAACGTCAATACTGACATAATCAAATACAACTTATTTGGAGAATGAGGAAATCTAGTCCATTTTTGTTTCGTATCAATTTTGATCTTCTTAATTAAATACTGGTACTTTTTTCAAGTTATCACAGTTAATGTAATTGACAAATAATGATTTTTTTTTAAATAAAATGTAGTATATAAACATTAATATTTTTCTCTGGAGTTCCTCATTAATTTTTGTAAGGTATTCGTTTATGAAATGTTAATAGTTATTCTATTAAATACCATTAAAATGATATAATGATTGGGATAAGAGGTATCAAATATGTATATTGACATGTTTCTTTGTTACAAAGTGTCTCAACATCGGAATTCATGTATCTCAACATCATAAGGGGTGGAATTAAATTTAATCTATGGTAGTTTTTTTAATAAAAACAATACGATATACTTCAAATTGATCTCTGATGTCACCGGAGGCTGTAAACTGTAAAATTTGCATTTTTGAAAACAGGAACGTAACGTACTACGAATAAAATGGAACACCGCCTCCATACGGCTTCAGATGCAACACGTTCAGATTTAGAGCTCGAACATTGTCCCCGATGCTTCGAGTTCAAACATTGTTGCTACAAGTTAGAAAATTGTCCCCGATGCTTCGAATTCAAACATTGTTGCTACGAGTTCGAACACTGTCCCCGATGCTCTAATGTTTTATTCCATTTCATTTTATTCACATTCTAAAATGTTCTCACAATCTGTTCATAGTTTTTTTGATTTTCTTAAAAAAAAAAACAATTTTTGTGGATCATTTGAATTCTGCATTTTGTTTAATATAATTAAAAAAAACATTAAATTATTGTAGGTACTTAAACAATTAGAGCAAATGGATGAGTTTGTGTATTTGGGAAATATGTTTACAAGAAATTGAAAGAAGGGTAAATACAGGAAACGCTATTATTGAAGGCGGCTGGCAATAAAAAAAACATGGTCCGAACAAGCGAAGTTACCAGTTCAGAATAATCCTGATGTACGAGTATGGTAGTGATCTCCGGAACTGGCAGAGGAAGAATGAAAGTAGACTGAATGTTGTAGAAATGAGATTCGTAAGGCATATGTGTGGTAAAACCATTTAAGACCGTGTAAAAAATGTAGAGTTCCTGAAAATTCTTGTGAGGCTGTTAAAAAAAAATTATCTCTGCTTTTCTCTGAACTAAAGAATCATGTCAAAGCCTAATCCATGTGCTTGCATTGTTCGTATCTCATTTTATGTGACTATTCTTGTCTACGTGAATCAATCTAAAATGTACTTTAACCTTATACCGAAATACCTATCACTTACCGCGAAAACAGTAAATATCATACCAAATTTACCACATCCAAAACAACGGTGCGGTGCGGTGTCTTAAAAAAAAAAATTAGATACGAGTATTCTGGAAAGAAATTAGATTAATTTGGCAGAAGTGCTGGGTTATGTAAAATATTGACAGTAATTTTGTAGAAAAAAATTAATTAACTTAGTTAATTTAAGGATTTAAGTTAAATGCGATTGAAAATAAATTAATTAAATTTACGACACATCAAATTAATAAATTGATACTCATTATTCGTCCGTCCAAGTACAGGGACTAAATAGAGCAACATTAAGTCGAATTTTGAAATTTTCAACCTACCTTCCAGGCAATTTGATAAATAATACGAGTTCATTTAGCGTAATGATGCTATTACGTGAAAGGGAACAAACATTGTGAATTTCTTGTATGCCTCTTATGTATCCTGCCATGCCAGCTGCCATAATAACATCAGATTGAATGCAAAGTCGCACGTTTTTGACAGCTTGTGACATCTGTATCACAGCTGGGCGTAACCAAATACCAAACAGTTTATCTCGGGTGTGAGAAACTAAAATTTTGAAATAATGCGTGGGTCGGTTGCAATTTAAATTTGAATTAGTAATATGAAGATGATAAGACCAGCTAACTCTTTCAACACTTCTTTAGTGTACTTCCTCAGATACATTAAGATAAATTAATATATCTTGATTTTGTGAAACGAATAGACCTGTATTTTGAAGGATATTCCTCATTTCGTCTATTTTTTTTTGCTCGCTTGCAATCCTTATTCTGGAATTGTTGCTGGAAACAAATAGTGCAAATATAGTGCCAGATCCCGTTTCGGCGTTCTTGGTTGGTCTGTAATCTATCAGTATTTTTTTTATTTTGTTTTAAGTTATCTTTGTACTTATTAATGTTACATCGTAAACATACATTTTTCAAATCAAACAATTGCGTGTTTTAATCCTTAATAATAAAAAAAAACAAAACATATAAGTCTCAAATATAATTCAAATCAGATTTGAATTTATTTTAACAACTACGTAAAAACTTAAAACATACAGCGAAATTTTTACAAATAATTGATATCGACTATAAAATATGCTCTAAATCTATAAACAGAAGTGCGGTACTGAAAGAGTTAACTTGATATAATAAATTCATTTTTGCTTAACAAATTTTAAAAATGTCAACATTAGTAACACCTGTGATATCTAAGTAATTTGAAATGCTTCAGGATTTTAACACACTTATGTTGATTTTCAACCTACACAAATTACATGTTTTCTTCGAATCCAACGTGTTTCCACTGTATCTGGAATCAATAAAATTAATCTAAATTGGTACAATGAGTGTATTTCCTTAAAACAGATTAAATAAATTGTTTCCCACTTCTAGTAGGAGGCCCTAGGGGATATTTGTTTCCTCGGGGCCTATATCATCATGTTGGGAAAGCTATCTGAAGGGTCCACGAATAATGTTTGCTGCTATAAAATACGATGTTTCCGCTACGTAAAAAAATACAATTTACCGAATAAAAAATCAAAGAATTCTTTCAAATTACAACTTTTTAACTTGATGCATCTCATTGAGTTTTTAAATGTATATGGTGTTTTCATTTCTTCATATTTTGTAAAATATTTAAAAAAAATTATAATAAAGTATTAGTGAAAGACATTTTTTCATGGATGTATTTCATCAGTTGGATGAATTGCTACAATATTCTTTTCGAAAAATTAAAGTGAACTCTGGTAAAACCAACACGTATTAAAGTGGTAGTTAGTTTTACAAACGTAATGAAATGAAATAAACTTACCCAATAATGTATCCAATTACTTTCAAAAGATGTAGCAGTAATCTTCTTTTTTCTTATGAACTTTTCACATTTTCTAATAAAAAACTTAATAATGGTTGCTTTTTGCAAAATATAAAAAAATGACGACCACCTACAGGGTGTAAATTTTTTAAAAATATTTTCCCTATTAATTTTTAATCTGAATTTTAAGCTAAAGCCAAAGAATAATAAACATTATTTAATAACGGTAATTGGATTTAAATATTTTAATCCATTACTTAATTAAATAAGGGATGTATTAGATTCATATCAACGTGAATTTTGATTACAGCATTTTAGGAAAATTTGTATAAATTTGATGTATAAATACATCGCGGATGAGAACATGATTTTTTTGAATAAATAGTTGATATAATTTGCATATTATTGAACTTTAAATTAGATTTTATTTATAATTTGATGTCCTGAATACAACACTGCCAGTAAATAATGAAGTTATTCTTAAACGATATTTCTTTACAAGAGAGTGAACTTTACCTTCAAGGCTCTCAGTAGTCTTTGTTATTTATTAATTCAATTAACTCAAGTCGTATTGCAGGAAACTTAAACGTCAACTTCGTAAACACTTCGCGACTTCACATTTTTTAAACAAATTGTATCCGACACCTATGAATCATGCAGAGCACGGTAGTTTTGCAAATTACTTTCAGAGGGCTGAAATAGAATCACCGACTCCTGAAATTTGACAGAGCTTTCACCAAAGTTCGCCGGAAGTTCGGCTGTGCGATTCGCGCGCCCGCTGCGGTGGGCGGAACTGCGTTAACTGGACTATGTGGCGTATCGCGGGCGCAGTGCGCAGCCGCGTTCGAACAAGTGTTTGCGCCACACTTCCGTCTCCGCTTTTATTCCTACGCCTCCCTATCAACTACTTTGCAGGTTTGATCAACGCGTGTCATCGGATAATGACATCGTGAATGTTGTTGGGGTAGGAGGGGGAAGGATGATGGGACACAGTTTAAATATTGCTATCTCTAGATTACCATCTCTTTACCGCCATCAAGATTTAAACGATGTTGCTATTGCACGATGATCGTTGCAGTCGTATTATCAGGCGCTACGTATAAACCTTTAAAATTATACCTATCAATAATTGTACCACGTTTGACACATACACGTGAACACCTCAGCACAGGTTCTCCTAGTGAGGTGTTCACGACACAAAACACTTCATTCACAGTATCACCTTCTCAAGCCCATCTTACTTTACCATTCTTATTATGCACTATTTTTTTAGATAATAAATCAAAAATCAGTAATTTAAGCGTAAAACAATGTTATTTTTTAATCGGCCGAAAACTTGGAACTAAGACATCTATTTGTATGAACTAACTACAGCTATGTGTTTAAATATCAAAGTGAAGTTTACGTAGTTTTTGGCAAGTCAAAGCAGTTTGGGGCTGTAATGCAAAACTGTCTATATCCAAAATGAACGAAATTGACTCATATATGCAGTCAGGGTAATTAGAGGCCAAGGAATCTACTAACATTATTATTTTTATGATATAATGACAAAATCCTTTTAATTTATCATCTTAAAAAATATCATTTTTGATAAAACGTAGTATTTCCAGCAAAAAAATATGTAATTTTTTTTCGCAAAGCGACTATTTTTCATGTCATAGCAATGCGTACTATTTCCAATAGAAAATTGAGAGATTTTTTTTTTCTGCAAAACGCGCTATTTTACCTATGATTGACAGATTTATTTAACAGATGTCAAATTTGAAAATATTGAAGGAAAGCATTTTTTTTGTTGTTTTCCTGGCTCAAAAGTCCTCTCCGTATTTGCTATTTTTTAATGCTTCGAAGGACAATTACAAGGATATGCAAGAAATAGCTATGTTTGCAGTAAAATAATTAAAATTATGAATTAAAAATATTATTTATCCCTTGCCATGACAAATGACAGCAATGATTTCAAATATTTTTAAAATTTTCAAAAATAATTATTTAAAAAATATATATTTAATGTGCAGGTAATAATAAACACTTTAAACAATATTTTCACGATTGAGGTATGTTCATGGGAGTTACTCGAATGCTCTATTAGTATGTAGTAATCCCATACTTGTAGATTTTAACCAACTTTGCTTTCAGCTTTGTAACATAAGCGGCTACTGCACTGATAAAAAAAAACTAATATGGTTGAAGACATGTAAGTATTTACTTCGAAGCGGTAAGGAAATGACTCACTTTCCCATCCAATAGAACAAGTAATCATAGTGTAAAATATTTGTAGAACAACTCTAGCGCAGATATGACGGTCTACGTGGTAACGATCCTTGACTACGAATCCGGAGGTAGCGGGTTCAAATCCCGGCGTGTGCAAGTAAATTTTATTTGGTTAAATGTGTTATTTCACAATTTATTCATTAAAAATAATGTATAGTATATTTGTGGAACGTTCCAGAGTGGTAGACACTGTCAGTATCGCCCTGGTGAAAGACCACCATTCAGATTCGAAACGTTGCTCGAAATAACTTTAGCCATGTTTGGTAATCAGATCTGAATAACCAGGTATTTCAACTCCTTCCTTCTTCCCTACCTCCTTCCCCTCCTCAATACCTTCAACCTCACAACATACCCCAATTGGGATGCCATAGTCTCACTGGCCCCAGATGTTTGGGAGCAGTTGGGACTCTTGTGTGGTATTACATAAAAAAATTATGAAAAAAAACAGACGGAAAATCTTTACGATAAACGTAAAAAATACTACTGAATATTCAAATTCAATCATTTACATTTTTAGATTTATTGTCCCCTTCTCGCTAATAAAATAATACGTAGGTGTAAACAAGATAAAATGACATATCTGGGTGATGCTATTTAAACTGTCGGTAATATATAAACACACCAATACACACAAATTTATATATGTGTTATTCCCACCAACTCCAATTGTGTGGCCTATACACCACTTTATTTGTTTTCCTAATATACGTGTAAAAGGTAGTATATTTTGGCAAGAAAACTTCTGCAGAACCTCGTTAAGCGTGAAATCATCACCACTCGGTTCGGTTCGGGAGGATCCTCCATTATCACACACAGAGATTCTCTTCGCCCTTTCCGGCATAATTTATGGCATAGCAACAAGTCTGCTGAAAAGCGAAGGGATCACATTTCTTTTATCTCCATTCCCATAATCCAGCTACATAAAAGATACTAGAGTCCCCCAATTTTTAACTTGGCTATGAAATTTCTTTCGTCGTCGGCTAACCACGATTTGATCAAAAGTTAAAACGGGTCGAGAATCAGCGTTTAACAGGGACCGTTCAAACGTCAAAATGATTGCCGCTAATTAACGATTTGATGGATATTAAATGTGACGAAACTTTAAAACAACCCAACCTTAACCCATTAGGTGCCACATGTATTTTTTTTAAATGTTGGAGAAGTGTCGATAATCCATGGATATATATTTTTTTTATTTTGATTACTTTCATTTTTAGACACACGTTTTCAATAATGTGACGTAATTTTAGAACCGTGGGTAACGCGTGACGAATTTTATGGCTCGAGCTATATATTGTTCTGTGGCACTCAAGTACAATAATGCATCGGAACGATATATCGTTCGGTGGCACCTAAATGGTTAATGTTAAGGCTAAGAGATTCCTAATGAATTTTTGAATCAACAAATTTACTTGACTTGTTTGATTTTGTTTTAGTTCACACACTAATTTATCAAATAATATAATAGTTGGTTGGGTTTTATTCTTATCTTAAATGTTTTTCAGGTTTTCTATATATCAGATTTGTGAAACTATGCAGTGCGATTGTTTCAAGGATATAAAAGCAGCATTGTTCCAGGATGCTGCGGGTTGAAATAATTTCGTTCAGGGCCTTTGTCATCTTTGGGAGGATGCTGTGTGGAGTATTAACCATGTCAACATAATTATATACTACTCATCTAAAAACTATTAAAATAAAATATTATTTAACGTTAATAAATGATACTTGAAGATTGTGGAGATCGCTGTGATATCCATTATAGTATTCCTCGTTTGTAATATTGTCTGAGAGTTTGATACAACTATCGGGGAGATGTATGTAAGCCGCAAATCGTTATAAACTTGTCAAAAATGTTTCAATTTTTCTAACTTGAGGTAGCAAATTTCATTTATTACCAATCTATGACATGTATTAGTCCAATATAAATCTATATTGATATATGGATTGTCCATAAAGTCAATAGTAATTATTTCTAAACTAATTTTCAATCATGTTTACTATTTGGGCATCTACCTACCTACTTACCAGTGGCGTGCATTGCCCTATGACCATAGGTAGGCTTTGTATAGCTTGTAAAGTTCAGATATTAATTATTGTACATTAAATATTTGAATATGGCCAATTTATTTTATTTGATTGCTTTAGCCAATGCATGTATAATTTCATTACCAAATTCATGGAAAAAATACATCTTGATCAGAACTTTGACGCCTTTTTTTCTGTAATTTGTACTAATGGCTCGTTTTTCCAAGGGTAGGCACAGCTTTTCAGACTTTATGAATTGCACGCTACTATTACCTGCATATATTTATTTATTTAAGCACCGCATAAGAGACAAAACTGCTCCCGACTGTCGGAGTCAGTGGGAATATGGCATCCCCATTTGGAGTATGTCGTGACGCCGAAAGGAGTGGGAAAAGGAAGGAAATGGGAGGACGAAAGCTGGGAAGTTCCTGGCTTTTTGGGTCTGGTTACCAAACATGGCTAAAGCCGACATCTATGCATGTTGATGTTTTACTAGGGTGATGGAGTATATATGTCAATAAAATGAGTTTTTGAACGGCTATTTCCATCGAAGACATTTCATTGTATTTTGGTTTGCAATTAGAAAATATATCTTTCGATTACTAGGTATCTTATAATGTGTAATTTTTTGTAGAGCACAATTCGTCCCCGTTTATTGTACAGCAAGCCGAGTTGATATTCCAGTTATTCCGTCCATTGTCTATGGGTCTTCGCCAATCCTTTATCGTCCAGTGATAAAAATATGCAGGATGCGGTGTGTGGAAGTGGTTTATCTGAAATGTTAATAGAATACCTGCTTGCCCGGAATTTCAGACCGACTGAGACTTGGGTAAAATCTCGTTCAAAATGTCAGTTGATCTCACTTAATAATTTTGTGTGCACACATAAAGAATTTATAATGAGGGGAAATTAAAGTAAATTACTCTTGAAATTTCATACAATATAAAATATTTGAGAATTAATTTTGTTTTTATATAGAAGTGTTTTGAAATCTGGAGGTGTTCCTGAATATCATGCAATGAGTTGGCATAAACTTTTTTTTCAATTTATTTACATTTAAAAAAAATCTATTAAACTAAATTAAAAAACGTTGGGAAGGGTATTTGTTTTTTTATAATAATATAATAACACATTATATTATAGGATTACAGGGTGGATTGAAACTTATAAAAATCATGCAGAACTGCATTACATAATACAAAAATTAATAACAAACACAATTCCGAATATACTATACATACAGGTATATTCATCAGATCTTCTTTTTACAGAATCTAACGACAGAAAACTAAAATAATTATATTTCTACCACGCAACTTTACAAATTCACAAAGTTAATATTCTAAACAAAACTGTTAATAGAAGTTTTGGACATATATAATTTCTTCCAATTTCAAAATATGTAAATAAACAATCGGCCAATTGAATTGAAAATATCCTTTAGCAATTTTTTTTTATTCATTACCAGAATAAAACAAAAACATAAATAACAATTTAAAAGATTTTAAATGTCACCTTCAAAACACACGCTGAAAATGAGAACTAAATAATATAACATATAAAATAAACCAATAAGAAAAAAAAACATTCTCCTCATACACACAAGCTCAACTCAATTGTGGGGGTCTATTTTGTATATAATAAATATTATTATTTAATTGTAACATACGAATGGAAAATATCATAACTTTTATTTTTTATTGACCTGTTGGTCTTCAGTGATATGTAGGTAAATGTCAACACGGGATAAGATAGTTACAGAATTTATTGTCGTATGTTACAAGGTTTTTTCTAACGAATGGGGTGCACGCGAGACAACTTTTCACTCGCATATATTAATATCTGAGTCATACAATCTCTTTCGTAGTCGGTTGTCCATTTGATACACTTGGATATACATTCACCATAGTTAATTGTAACATTTTTTCTTTGAAAGGAGTTTCAAAAAAATATTAATAAATAATAAAAAAATAATACATTCATCTAAAATAAAGTAAATTGGTCAAAAATCGTACGAAATTGGATATTAAAATGTTATCGTAAGTGTAACATATATTAAGGTAATCATTTTAGTTTAGTAAGTGAAACGTAACTTTCTTTTTCCAGAATTAAATTTTAAATATTAAAAAGTGAAAAAATACCTGAAAATTTTCTGGGATATCCAGAGTAAGTGGCCCTCGTGGCTGCCGGCTGCTTTTTTAGGGTGGCTCCTGGTTTATCTTGGAAATATTGGGAAGTTCTTAATTTTCCCGGTGTAAAATAGCATAAAATAACCGTTATAATTTTTAGGTTACATTTATAAAAATTACACAATTTTGGTGCTGCCGTCTCGATCTTAAATCAAGTGTAGAATAAAATCACAAATATTTTGAGTTGAAATCTGCTTCGTTCTTCCGAATTAACGTGAATGTACTAGTGAAGTGCCAAAAGTGAAAAGAAACGGCTATTCGGGCTACGGTGGTTGTAAAACATATTGTATACAAACGGGAAGTGCCCGACCCGGGGCTGCTCTGCGACCTGCTGTGGTCCGACCCCATCGAGGACACCGCCAGCTGTGGCGAGAACGAGCTTCACTTTCACCTTCGTCATTGAGACATTGGCCAAGTTCCTCAACAAGCACGACTTTGACCTGATCTGTCGGGTGAATCAGGTGGTAGAGGACGGGTATTAGTTATTTGCCAAGAAGCAAATTTAAGAGTATTCTGTGTTATTTATCCTAAAAAAGTTAATAATAATTCATTGTCTTAGCTTAAATACATTCTTGAATATAATGGAAACAATCACTCTATCATTTGAATTAGCGTCTTGCAATATATCGTAAGGAATAAATACAGTTAGCTTCTTTTTTTCAATTTAACATTAAATTTAGTTTTTATAATTTAACTGCATCTCTTTATATGGTCTATAAATAATGTGTTATTTTAATGTGTAATGATAGCCTGTTCAAAACGAGAAAATAATTTTTTTAAAAAGATCGTAGAATAGACGTAATATAAGAATAATATAAGAACAGGTAGTAATATTTTTACAGTGCCCTTGAGGTGATTTTTAACAAAAACGGCGCTATAAAAATAATCCGATTATTATCATTATTATTATTAGTATCTGCTTACGAGTACAATCGATCGAATCAAATTCCTCATTTCATGTCACAAGTTCATAGTCATTAAGCATGTCAACGTTTCAAGTGGATTAAAGACATGCCAATTGGGGTATAAAGAACCTTGGCCCCCTTTCCATGACGTTTTAATTATGGCCTTAGACCAACGTATTAATTTCACTGGTCGTGCCCTTAAGAGGAGTGTGACTAAGAAAAATAATTCCGTGTTTAAAAGTACCGACGTTTTGTTTTGCCACTTGTTTTATACGAATTCCAGCAGATATCGAACACTCCGTTAAAAAATAGTTATATCGATGTTTTAATGTTTCCCTTGAGGTGTAAGAAAATTCCGCGAGGTCAGGTGTTGTGCACTCAGTATACAGTGTTTACATTGCGGTTCTCAGGTACGACACGATACGATACGAATGTACCACCCCATTCAGGTGCACTCCTATCCCGGTGTGACCGGTACACCAGTGAGCACTGTTTTGTAAGGATTTGGAACACGTGCTATGTATTTTTTTGAAAAAGGTTGGAGTTTAATGAACCCGTATGCATGGAAACCTAATAAGTCGAAATTGGAAATTAGGATGGGTAGGAATAAAGGAACTGTTTGAGCGTTGGTTTTCGTTTCTCGCTTTCCGCTTCTTTTTGTTTCTTCTTCCCTCGAGCTTCTGTCTTGCCACTTTCTTAGTTCTTCTCGCCCATTCGAAACATTTGGATTTTCAAGTCTGTGATTGGCTACTTTAGGCTCGTCTTGCCTCTTATTGGTTCTTCTGTTCTCTTATTGTATCTTCTTGCCTCTTCGTAGTCTTTCTTGCTTCTTCTTGGCTGTTCGAGTCTCTTATTTTTCCTTTTAAAGCTCCCTTTTTATCTTCTTGCCTCTTATTGTTTCTTCTTGCCTATTCTCTCTTCTATCCTTTTTTACAGTAACTCCAGACATGCCTTGCTTCTCCTCGCTTCTACTTGTTTCATCCTGTGTCTTCTTGAATATTCGAACCAAATATAACTATGTGCAAACAAATGATACTCCTCTGAAATACGATAAAGTACCTACCGATTTATAACTACAAAGTGAGCTAAAAACAACGGAATGGGATATAAACCAACTGATAAAATAAATAAAAAAAACATTTTGTTAATTTTTTCTCTTTTGTTATGTAGGATAAAAGTCAATAGCTAATGTTTATTAAGTAATATAAAATAATGATTAATATACTTATGTTAATCATTTTTTAATGATATTTATTTATTTGAAAAACAGATTATTTAACAAAAACATTTAGAAGATAGAAAGAAAGCTTTGACTGCCCAAGTAGGAACAAATACCGTTTTAGGACAGTCAAATTGACAATTTTAGTTCATATTAAGTGCCATTATACAAAAATAGAAGGGAAGTATTCACATAGTATGGTAATATAATATATCTGGAAAAAAGTATAATAATTAATTATAAAGACATAATGTATATGTGTTTGATAGGTACTTGATGGTGCTATAAGGCCAAAAAATGCGTTTAAAATTGAGAACTAAAAAAAAGAATATATTACTGAGTAATATTGATAAGATTGAGTTACGTATCACTCAGATTTATGAGCCGACGACGAAACTCAGTAATGCAGTCCGAAGAGGACCCAGCAAATTGTTAATAACATATTAAATATATTTTATTCAGATAGCACAAAAAGTAACTTGTTTATAACTAAATGTTTATCCTTTTTTTCTTTTCCTTGGTTAGAATTTTTAATCCAGTTAAGATCTTTTCCCAAATAGCACAAATAATATAACATAAATTATGTCAAGTAAATCAAACCATGAGATGGGAATAGTAATAAGGCCAAAGCGCCGCAGTACTAGTTGGATACAAAATATGAAGGGTCTTATAGAATTATACGATATTGTTATAAGCCCTAGATAGATAAAGGATTATAAAAGAATCCATAAATTAAATTTATGAAAAAAGAGAGTTTTTAAAGTGTTATATGTATATTTTTATATTTTATTAACACTTCGTGGGTACATAAATATACTGTATAGTATATTTACATACAATTTGTATAATAATAAGAAAATTATCATGTATAAGTCCAGAAAACGAGGAATAACATCGGCCATGCCCAAAACTCATGACACATCCATTACTGCTGGAAGACCGCCGGCTACTACTGACGACCGACCATCATGGCACGATGATCAAAACCTCGCACCTCCCTCGTTCTCTACTGCACTACTAAGCAAGTTAGCAATTCACGCAGATATATTTTGATTAAAATTTTCTGTTGCTTTTGATAAATACTAATTTTTCAATAAATGTATACTACTTTGTTCATAAACGTATTTCGGAGGAATACATAAAATATTGAAATAACTTGCAACTCGGTTGCTTGAAAAAAAAAACTAATAATTTACATTAAGGAATCTATTGTTGTTTTCTTTTAATTCGCAGAACCCCATTCAATTTTTTTTATGTACTGAGTACATAATAAAAAAATGAATGGAATTTCTCAGTTCAATATCTGTAAAAAGTGCAAAAGAAATTTAAAAAATGTGGTTTATGGAACCAAAAATAATACAGGAGCAAGCCTAAAAAATCAGAAATCCTAAACTTAATAATAGTGGCATACATGAATTAAAATATGATCCCGCGGACCGTAACGCTACCTATATCGGGCAGACGGGAAGGGCTTTCTCAACTAGATTCAAAGAAAGTATACGATGTTATAATAATAAAAGCACTTTTTCATAATTCGCGAACATCTCTTGGTGGATAATCACGTCCCGCTTGATAACAATGAGCCTAAACCCTTACATATAGAAATAAAGGATCTTAGATTACATTTAATTGAACAATTGGAAATTAATACACGAATAAATTATGGTAGTACAACATTAATTAATAAGGTAAGGGAAATTATTTATTCTCCACCTCTCGGTTTATTCACACTTATATAGCAATATAACACATTTAAATAAATCAAGTAAGAAAACATTGTCGTTTATATACGGGAAAATACATTATAAATGAAAGTACCCCTCAGAATAAAGAATTTTAATTTTTTTCTAACTCAATCTTTATTACTGGTAATAAATAATTTAAACACCATCGAAATTAGAATTGGGTGGGAGTAAGTAAAGTCATACAAGTAATTCGTCGCAATATGGATTAACCACCGTTTGAAAATGGCCTTGAAAACAGCTGTCACAATAATAAAAACTAAAATACCCGAAGAACTTACTAAAACGTTAGAATCAAATCACGTACACCAACTCCATGTTCGATGTAGACAGCAACAAAAATGTCATAAAGGCTTCTGTCGATTCCAAGTAATCACCGCCGCTTTGGTGAGATTGGGTACTATAAATGTGCCTCCCAGCACTATTGTATTATTTTATTTAACCAGAAATATATCTATACCTTATCAAGTAACTTTCCCCTGGCATTAGTTAGTAGGTATACACCCATTATTTACCAAACTTTTGTTTGTTTTTCTCGCGCAAGCTTTTATTTTTATTATTTTCTTATGAAAAAAAAAAACTTATTGCTGGCTTAACAAAAAATTAACCCGTATTGGCCTTCAAGGTCATCGATCAATTCTCGTCTCACTCGAAAATATACCAAACTTAATACTAAAATATTAATGCCTCATCGATAAAATACTCCCATTATAAACATTTTGTTCCAATTATGTTCGTCGAAATGTTTTTTAATGTTGTCTAAAATAAACACGAAATTCTGAAAATATTCAAATATTTGTATTTTTAAAAGCAAGTTCTTTGAGTTCAATGTTTATTTTCCGGTGTTTACATTTGAGCTTTTATCAATGTCTATATTTAAAGTTCTAGCGTCTTACGTAAATACTCGTACATCGATGCGCATCTGCATTTCTACATCCCACACTACATGTATTCATATACCGAGCGAAACATTTACTTGTTTGTTTACTCATCAACTACAGAAAGTAAGGAAAGGAGAAGCTTTTCTGATGTAAACATTATATATAGAAAAAATATGATTAAAGCTCAGTTTTGTTTCTAACACTTTCTTTGTTGGAAACGGAAAAGTCAGCACTGCGTTGGAAGTGTACTTTTAATTATACTAGGTCTGACGAACCGTAATGCCATAATATCTGCAGGGGTAAGCAGATGAGAAAAATCTTCTAACGAGAATCACTATTGAGCGCACTTCTTATTTTATCCATCTTCTCACAGAAACTCGTCTTTCCGGCAAAATCATAGTCATTTATTTCTGTATCCATATAGAAATAAATTGAAAATATTGTATAATTTCTTCAAAAGATTGCTATACACGTTGTGGCGTCATTATTATTAGAATGCAACTATTTTTATATAGGAAATACTTTTAGAAATTTCAGTAGTAGAGGAACACCTAAGGTGTATATATAATAACAATTATTCTGAATTTGAAAATCATATTATAGAAACCAATTATTCTTTTCATACAAATACAGCCGCTTTATAATTTTATAATTTCTTCAAAAGATTGCCATTCACTTTGTGGCGTCATTATCTATAATAAATTAAAAATTATTCACCATATTAATTGTTTTTGTGTTTAATTTGCAGAACTCTATTTAATTTAAAAAAGAAAACTGTATTTACCACTTCATTAATATTCACATATCTACATGTTTCTTTTAATATAAATAAAGGTTTAAAAAAAATAATTACAAACAAATGCAACCGGCTTGCAATTAGACAAATTGGAAATATTAGAAATATTAGAAATCAGAAAAAGCGTTAGGAGTGAATTAAATTTAATTAATAACAAATATATTTTTTTAAATACCTTACTCATAAATTTATTTTCATATTAATATTAAAAAAAAAAATCTTTTTTAATTGATTTAATCAATTTTTGTTTATGTTTATAATTTTTCTATTCTTACATTATTGTGTTCTATAATTATCATTTATTTATACTTGATATTATTATTTTTTAGTAAACTATATATTACTTATAAAGAAAGCATCGCTTTCAAAACACGTAGATATGTGTATATTAAAAAAGTGGAAAGTACAAAATAATGATTAATTAATTTATTAAAAATATTGTGTTACCTTTTAGTTCTGAACTCATAACTCAGAACATTATATCAACTTAAAATAGATTCCTTGCATGCGAACAAAGTACATTTGAAGCAATATTCGATATGAAAATGATTCATTTCGTTGTATTAAAGTGTGGATTTCATTCGAAAGACGATTAAGTGATCTTGTATTTGATATGACGACGTCGAAAAATTGTTAGGTTTTAATTACCGTGTAGTAATTTGAAACAACTCGAACATTTAAAAAATATTTTTGATACGTCGTCAATAAATTGTACATATTTGAGTAATTTTATAACTTGAAGATGTAACTAAAAAAGCTCGTAGGTAGTGTGCAAGAGCAAAAAGTGGGTATACTACGTTGCATCAGCTTCTCGGCATACTGATAATACGTGCTTCTGCTCGTGTTAGAGTAATTGTCTATTGAATTTGATCTATTGTTGTTTCTGTAAAACTTTCCTCGTTGCATCGGCGTGTTGTAGGTTTTTTTAGAAATTCCATTATCTCATGTTGCCTTTGTGAAGATTTTTCTCATTATATTGGTGCGTCATTTTCTGTTATTTTCCGCTGTTCTCTAATATAATATGTCCTCAATTGCGTCTTGAGAAGGATGACATTATCATTTTCATTATTATTTAACAAGAACAGTAAATATGTATAATTAGAATTGATCATATGCTTTATCTATAGCGTGTGGTAGGCAGTTTTAAACCAAGCTTTGATGCGGAAACCAGGGTTATTAAAAACATATATATATAACGAAGACAGATGTAACTAAAACTAGAGGCATTTTGGGTCAAAAAAAATTGAATATTTCTATTTTTGAAACTGTTAATACATGGTGGAATTCCATTATAATGATTAAATAAAAGACAACTTTTTAAACACTTTCCACTCATTATCTTTGGCCGTGAACGGTCACGGACAAATAATTTCTTATTTTCAAATAAGTTCTTGAATTATACATTCGCCCAGAAGTGGAAATCAAAAGGACAAACGGAAAAGGGTTAAAAAAGATACGAAATTATTACTGTTAAGCATTTTTTCCTATTTATGCTAATTTAAATGATAAAAAAAACTTACGCCCATCATGATCACAATGATGTTTGCGAAACTCGCGAATTTCATAACGTAATTCAGAATAAGGCCCCACTTAGTATGTTGTTATTGTGTCATTTATAGTATTCGTTATTTTATCAATGGCACATGTTATTATAGTTTATGAGGACTACATTATGTTGGAATCCTGCCAAATCGGCGGTTGAATCCAGCCAGATGGGGAAGCCGCAGTAAACAATGGAAGCTTTGTCTGCTGCTAGGAGCAATTCATATGGAAGTTTAGGGACTTTAAATAGATATTTTATGATCCATTAACTTATTTTCTCTTCCGCTAGCTTCTAATATTGTCTACCTACGGATTACCCCCATTTTATGGCCACCACTTGTTTGCAACATTTAGAGCGTTAATATTTATGGGTCCGTTTTCCTTTTTATTAACTGGAATACGTGCGTGTAATTTTTAATTTATGGCAACGACTCATCAACGGAACTAATAAAAATTATTTTATTGTAGAAATATTTACACTTTCCAGGCGAGAATGATTTTTAAAAATAATGGAGATTTACTACTAAAAATATTTCTATTGGAATAGCAGATTATTATGAAAATCAATTTTTACGATGGAACATATCGTTTATAGCAACATTATTTTAATATGTGAATACAGCACAAGAAGCTGAATTTCCCGGAGGCAGTGGGACTATGGCATCCCCGTTAAAGGTATATTGAGGGGCTTAAGGAAGTGGAGATGGGAATGAGATGGGGAAGAAAAACATGGGAAGTACCTGGCTATTCAGATCCGCTCACCAAATACGGCTAAAGCCATTTCAAAAAGCGTTTCGATTCTGAATAGCGGTCTTTTATGCGATACTGATAGTTTCTACCAACCGTGCCGCTAATATCCTATATATGTTTTCATATTATTAAATTGTGAAATACATAACACGTGTTATTCGAATAAAATTACTTGTGCTCGCTGGAATTCGAACCCGCAACCTCCGGATTCGTAACTGAGAATTTGAACCGCTCGGTTACGGAAGTCATCATTCACTAAATACATATATTTAAAATACAATTAAGTAGTTATTTCGCAAATTATATTAAATATAATAATATATATGTTCATATTAGGTTTGTATAAATAATATTTTTTTATGCATATACCATAATCATGATTTTTGATGATGGTCATTGTTTATTTTTGTGTTATTTTTAATGTGAAAAAGTATTAACCTCGATATTAGCTTATTGGATTTAATTGGATTCTAAAACATTTTAGATTTAAAATTTGAAGAAATAATAAAAAAAAATTCTTCAGTAATACTGGGTTCCCACCTTATCTATTCTTTGATCTATCTCATAGAATGATCCTTTCTTCGAGAGACATGAATTGTACCGCGTTCACACGTGTTCTATTTCTATTCTATTTCAATTTATTTATATTTGCGAAGTTCAAAGTGATGGAGCAAATCTTCACATGAACATAGACATTAATTACTGCACTGTGCGCAGAGGGCGGAGTTCACGTTGCAACTGCCGTTCATAATGATCTATTTTAATTGTCCATTTTAAATAGAATGGTATGAAAGCAGAGTCGATTCAACATGGGGTTTCTATTTTTCTGAGAAATCTATTGCATAGATAAACCTATTCTCACTGATGTATTTCATAGATTAATTGAAATAGATGAGGTGGAAATGTAGATCAAATGCTCTAGAAGTATTTTTTCAATAAAATTCGGTATTAAAAAATGTTTACTTTAATTTATTTTATATTCCATCTATTTTTCACTGCCAAACTAATGATATTTTGAGGATTTAATAGAAATCGCCTTTCAATGAGTCAATTATTTTATTTTAATTAAAATAAACAGATAATATTTACAAATATCAGACATCACTTGTTAACATTCAGGTACAGTTCTACAGGGTATAAAAACTCTAAATCTTTTTATTCAAATTTAACATTTCAATACGCAAAATATGTATACTTATGTCAACGGAGCAATTCAAATGTGGGCAATGTTTTCCAAGATAAATTATTTTGAAGGATCATAAAATAAAAAGAAATCCAAAATATCGAAAGTTCATTAAACTAACACAGTTTAGATACTGATTGACCTGAGAGAAAGGTGATCTAATAAAGACAGTAATAGTTCATCCACGAATGTATCGCTCAATGGTCGTATGTATTTTCATATATCTTTTGAGAAAAGATTTTTTTAAATTTTATAATATTCAATGCATGCTAGGAAATGTTTGGTTACTATGTATTTTATAATATTGTTACCACGTGGGAAATGATTAGCGATATTTCATATTTTCTTTAAATCATTTACAAGTATAATAATTTTCCTTACATCTAAATAAATTTCAAAGCCGACATAATCATTTTCACTTTCCAACACAAAATAAAAATAAGGAGTAATTTATCACCAAGAATAACAATTTTATCAATCATGAATTTTTCAAGCGACCTTTCTTATTACGTTAAATAATTTACATGTTTCCTTAAGATAATTTTTTTTATCGAAGTTCACTATTTAAGACAAGATGTTTAGAAGCTGAATTTGGAATAATATCTATCCGTAAAGATTCTTTCTTTAATGCCTTTTTTTAAGGACAGTAATTATTTTCTTTTAAGATTAAAAGCAGAGTTACTCATTATATATCATGTAATAGTTTATCTATAGAAATTTTAATTAAAATGAAATCTTACTGCTATCTAAATAAAGGGATCAAAATAAATCTTATTTTATACCTATATTTTGATTCAAAAAATATCTGAGTGAATTCTATGACGCGATTCGATAAAAGGGTAAAAATCTTTAAATATCATTAATGCTGAATTTAGATTGAATTATTTAAACTTTTTTTTTACGTAACATTCAGTAATTTCTAATAAAAATACCATATAAAATAAACTTTAAACGAATATTTAATTATAATATCTCTAAAACATCAACGTTAACAACAATGATAAAATGAGTTCAATTATTTCTAGAATTAATCCTTTGATTAGATAACTTCGAAGAACTACCATTATTGGAAATATCACTATCGTCATTAGGGGCGGGAGCGGCATCGCGGTTCCTGGTTTTCCTAACACTATCACCATCCGGGGCTTTCTTATCACATTTACCGAGTTCACTAAATACATTAGAATTGACTTCGTCCAATCGATTAGAGGAAAAGTTTTCATTCATGTCGTTCTTGGCGGAACAATTGGAACTGACGTAAACTTCACGCAAAGACTCGTCCGCTAGGGACACGGATAACCGGACTCGTTGGTGCTGATCCGCAAGGCTCGGCTCCGAGTCTCGCCCGTCCCGCTGGGAGGAGTCTGTCGTATTCTCTTCGGATATATGCGACAACTTGGACTCGCTCCGGTTCCTCTCACTCCGGTCTGTTTCAATACATTCAGAGTATTCGTCGACTCTGTTATTCGTTACATTTATATCATTAGCACAACCTGACGCCGCCATCCTCCCGTCCCTCCCCACATTAGGAAGATAGTTGGAATCTACAACTAAAGCTTGATCCCCGAAAGTCTGTCGAAGCGGAGAGATCGCATCACCGTTTTGACTGTAAGTTTCATTGTCTTGGTTTTGAGCGTCGTTGTTTATCTCATTGAGATGCTCTAGTTTGTTTCTGATGCTATCTTCGAATACAGTATTTCTGGGCTCCGATCTTGTCTCCCTGGCCGCCGAGTGGACGTTGAATCCTGGCAAGAGCTTTGGTTGGAGAGGAAGCATCAGGTCCATGGAACCGGTGGTGGCCGGACGAGGCTGCAGTGGGGGGAAGTTTAACACAGGCGGCTGAAGGGAGGCCAGTGATATGGCTTGTGGCGGAGAGATGATTTCATCTGAAAAATAATGAAGTTTCAAAAATGAATGCTTAGATTCTTAAAATAGCATTTTTTTAAACAATCCTGCATGATTCAACACAATTTGGAGGGGGTTAGTGATAAAGTTATGATTTATTCAAAATATTTGTACTTAGTTTGTAGCGTCATTATTACTAAATTAAACAGAATAACTTTATTTTCATCATCAATATCTACATGTTTCGATAGCGAAGCTTTCTCCATCTTTTATCATTAGTATACCATATAACCAGATGACGAAAGCCTGGCTTTTGAAACATGCTGATATTTATGTATTAAAAAAAAGTGTTGTAAACCAATTTATTCATATTAATTTATTGACAAAGTTATGTTTTAATTGTAACTGTGGTAAAAATCATTTGATTCATCGGAAAGAAATAAATAATAACAATAATTTCCCTTTTCTTGAAAGGATTTTTAGTCACTTTGTGGTGTCATTATCAATAAATTGATAAAAATAACTTCGTTTAGAGCACTTATTTTAATATATAAATATTACAATCTATAAAACATGTTAACATAAATATTAACATGTTTATAAAGTGAAGCCTTCCTCATCAGATATACTGTTTATCCCCATAAGGAAAGCTTTGGTTTCGAAACTTATTGATATTTATATATTAAAATAAGTGGTGTAAACAAAGTTATTCTTATTCACTTATAAAACATCTCTTTCAGAATTAAATAAACAAATAACGCACAATTTAAATATAGATTTTTTAACCTCTTTTATAAAATATTGTATGTAGGTACTTTATCCCTTGTCTGGAATAAAAAAAATAAAATCATATTTTTTAACATATAACAGTACCTATGTAATCACAATTGAATGTCATTCAATATTACATACATATCCATACATTTTTACATCATCCGAAATATAAAAACACAATGATTTTTTTTCACAATGTCATGCACTCATATTATAAGAGTATTATATTATGCACTTATGTATTATGTATCATGTAGATCAGGCTATTAATATTTTTATTGAAAAAAAAAAAGTAGTATCTACAAATTAAAAACCTTTCCCTTTGTAACTTCTCTGTGGCATGCACTTATACATTATTATTACACCTTCATATATATTATAAATATGTTACACTTATATACCAACTATGCATCATGTTATTTTTTTTTAAAGTTCTGTACACATAATCATTTTAATGTTAAAATATGTAAAAGCCCTTTGGGGCGTTAATGAATGAATAAATAAATAAATAAATAAATAAAAATATTTTCTATTTCGACCTTCTCTATTCTGTGGTTTACGAGTATTTCTTGGAATCAGAATGAATCTTTATTAGATATCACACTTACTTTATTTATATTCTATTCCAATTAATTTGTATTCGTGGAGGTCAACGAGACGTACCAAATCTGTCAGCAAAATATCCTACAAATATTCTTAATCAATTATTTTTTGTTCAATTTATTTTTTATAACTTATTGAAGTTTGTAAACTTCATTGTAATATTTTAATCATTGAAGAAGATAATATTACCACATCCCAAACGAACCACGAAACGACATCATACTTCATGTTCAAGATTTGTTAATAATATCCTCCATTTTTATAAATCCATATTATTGGCTGCTATCCTTATGATGATTGCAAAGTTTCATCCAGAACTCAATTGTAATCTGGATAGAGTCTCGGATATATCTATTGACTTGATAAAAATCGGGTAGGTATATCCGAGATGCGACTGAAATCTTTTTAATTTCTGTTGTTTTTTCTGTTTCGTGGTTCATTTGGGATGTGTTAATATTATCTTCTTCAATGATTAAAAAAATTATTTTTTGATTTCATGCATAATTTATAGAACAATTTTTTATAAATTCTATTTTTTTTTAAATAAAATAAATTTTAATGATAAAGTTGAAATTAAAATAGAGTTCTACGAAGTAAACGTTAAAAAAATTATTATTAAAAAATAGTTGAAAAAATAAATAAATTAGTAATTACAGATGAATTTTAATATATTAGTTTTTTTTTTAATCTTCATTTTTGCGTCATCGACTGTAGCAACTGCCGTTCTCACGCTTCTATTTCCGGTCTATAATATAGAATAGATTAATAGGTTTAAATGGATTAATAAGTTGACTCAACGACGGGAATTATATTTCTATCGGGTATACTATCACATAGAACAGATGAGGTGAGAACGCGACTTAAGTCGTGAAAAATAACATTATAATTCCCACATTTTCAATTCAAATGTGAAAAAAAACAGCAGCGACTCTATTGCTTAAAATTGTAACTATAACAAGGCTGATATCAGTCGTTATTTATGTAGTTCATATTCACTCCGCTTGGCGCGCTGATAAAACTGTTAGTGTTTTAAAACTGTCAAAACAGAAAATACAAAATACGAAGCAGTCCCAATTTTTTCACAAGTGCGATATTTTATAATTTTAAGTGAAAACTTATATAATAAAAAAATGCAGAATGGCGCTGAAAGGGTTATTTTACAATGAATGAGCAATATTTTTAAGATCAAAGGTCGGACTAAGCTAAATCATGAGTACAAGCAAATGTCTACCTTACTGAAGTGCGAAATGTATGAAAAAGTCAATCAAATCGGTAATTCGAATGCTTTTGAAAACAAATGAACTCTGCGTCATTTAAAACGGTTTACTCGGTTATGGAGCCGTTGCAGAGCGAGATGTTGGAGAACGCGAATTAAAATCGAACCTTTCGAACATTACTGGAGTCCTAATGTATGGATTGTTTAGATAATGATAAATGCGATCATACTTTACAAGTAAAAAGTAAGAGAATAAATATGGGACGAGCAAGTGAAAATACTTAGTCGGCTGATGTCAAATGTAGATACAACAGACGTTTTGAAGTTTATACATGAATATGAATAAGCAAGGAATGTTTACATAGACTATTGTATTTCAGTCCATTTTCTCTGGAATGTTAGTCCAACATTTTTTTTTTCACGATATTGAATTGATAAGAAGTTCCTTTATCCATTGTTAGGAACCATTTTCAATATGGAAACCATTAATTGGATAACCAACAGCTCTGCCATAGGTCATCCCAAATAGTTTGCTACGTTTGGCGACTTAGTAGGGGTGATCATGGTGTGACATTCATCTAGGTCTTGGAGGCGGATGTGTCTGCCCACCAAGTGCATGGTGGGCAGGATGGAGAGAGGCCGGTTGAGGGAGACCACCTGACCTCTCCAGCTGAAATGAGTCCCTCGACCCGGCGCTTTGTACTGCAGTGGCAGGGATGGTTCGATACGTCCATCACTCCTGGACACACTAACCCTAAGATTCCTACCCACCCCTAATACCATTTTCCTTCCCAGAGTTTCCTCTCAATCTTTTCCTTAAAAATACCATCCACACAGCATCCTTAAAGATGCCATATACCCTGAGGGAAATTTTTTACTCAGTCCTCCTGTGTACAGTTAATGTAAAAAAGTTGCGTTATTTGAAATGAATAATTCAGAATATACATACTCGTTGGCCCTCTAGCTTGTAGGGGGTGGTGGTAGGAATAGCCTATGTCCTCGGGTGCAGGGTTTGAAGGATTCCGCACCAGGGTCACGGAGGGTCCTTGCAGGGCCAGCCCTATCACATTCATCCCATTGGCGTTGCCTAAAATCATCAAACCGAGTTTCATTATTATTCATCTCTAAATTATCATTATTTTCATCAGAGCAAAAGCATCTTTATTTTATTTACTGAAGCCCAGTTACTGACAGCTTCATTCATTTGTCAGCCATATATGAGTACATTGGAAAAGGCTCATACAATTTCAAGTTCATCCATACATACTTGTATTTAAGAGAGCTAATTTTGAATTATATTCATTCAGCTAAATAACAATTTTTAGTCAATAGATACGTTACTAGCTATTCTTATTATCGTATTCCGCTGAACTATTTAATTTAAATCACTGCTATGAAATCATAGATAAATTAAAGTGTGGCGAAATGTGATGAGTTTATTAACGGGTATGTTTACACGATGAGAGTGAAACACGGAGAGATGAAGTAAGAGTTTATATCTCGTTAAAATACACTAACGGTATAGGATTTTTTCTTATGACGCAAACACATTATTATTGCAATTTATTGCGGTTACTTATCAGTGATGATTTGGCACTCATATTCCCTCCGATGCAGAATGATTGGTTTCTTGGCTCCAGGCCAATATACCACGGGTTCAAAAACTGGCGAAGGTAAAACATCTTTTCAAAAGAAAGTGAAACTATCAGCGTTCACATTTTAATGAAAAATATACGTTAAATGGTCTAACAGTTATTTCAAAAACGTATGCTTGGTTTAAACAGTAAAAATACTCATATTGTGAAATTTTCACCATCACAATAACTTGTCAACTATCAAAAACTAAAACAAGGCGTAATATTGTTTGTTCCAAATTTTAGAAAAACAAATGCGAGGTCGGGGAGCAAAAGCAGTAAACAAAAAGCAATATTCTACATCAAAAGTTAAGTTTCAAAGCTCGCGTGATCGTGTTACGTCGTGAATAAGTTGTTCTCAAGGTAACTCACGTGCTACCTGTATGATTTTCATTTCAGACATGAAAACTTTAAAAGTCTTGGAAAGATGGAATTCCATGGAAGTCCATGGAAGTGTACAGAAGCCTATGGAAAATATGGAAGGTTACATTCGTTATGTAGGCGCACGCGCACTGACCAAATCGATAGGGTAGCATGATTGTGCTGCGCGTATAGTCATTCCGTGTACTAGAAAATAATATAAATATTAGAATTATGAACGTGCTTTGAGTTCGCCGTGCTGGAAGGCTATTGTTTGTTGGATTGGTGTGAAATAAGTGACATTATTTAGGGTAACATAATATCGATCACGAAGGGTTACGTATTTTATTCTACGATTGCCTTACCAAAACATATTAAAATAGTGTTTTTTGTTTTTGTTTTGATTACACGAGTTCTATCCGCCCGGAAAGAATGGAAAAATATCATCCCTGTTTTATCACTCGGACGGGGGAAGACTCGAAATACAAAGTACCAATGCAATGCATAATGCAAATGATATTTAGTTTTAATTTAACAATTGCAATAAAGGTAAAAGCCAAATACCACATTTTCAGGAAGGCGCTTGGGGGCTTTTTGACGAATGATTGCGATAGTGTTAGTAGCCTATTTCTCGTATTCAGATAGAGGTTTATATTATATTGTTTAGGTGTGTGGGTATATATGTCTATATTCATACGTTCGGGTATGTGTATGTGTGTGTGTATGTATATATATGTGTAAGGGTGTGTATATGTGTGTTCATATGTGTATATATACGTACATGTATGTATATATATGTGCGTATGTGTTTGCGGGCATGTATGCACATATGTGCACATGTGTGCATGCTTGGACATATATATAAAAAAATGTATGTGTTTCTGATCTAATCCTTACGCACCTCTTTTTCTCCTTCTGTCTTCTACTTTCTTTTATAATTTTTCCAATTTTCAATATGTTTATACACTAAATCCATATGTTTACACTAGACTTCATACAAAGTAACTATACTCAATTGATCACCCTTAAACAGGCAGCCGCCTAGTATGGCGATCTAATGTATCTACTCCATGTAAATGTCTCCATTAAATATAATTTATTTTATAAAAAAAAAATATATATATATGTATATTGACACTTGTTATAAAATATTGAATGTTTAGAACTAATAAAAACTTAGCAAACTAATAATAATTAATTTAAAAAACAGAGTTCATTCTACGAAAACTGAATTATAATTTAATTGCTCAATAATAAGTAAAATAAACTCAAATAGTCAATACAAAAACCCAATAAACTTGCCTATAAAAAAACAAATGAAAATAAAATCCAGCTATCATTTAATGCCATCTATGAAATAAAACGATAGATATGTTTCAGAGAAAATGGTTTCAGACTCACCGACTCGTCCCGGAACGGGAACTTCCTTGATAATGCCTGCCGGATGGTTGTGTTTGATGGCGTTCATTCTGCGGTTGGAGACGGCCGCGCAGTCGCGGTTGTTGCGTCTCGGCTGTTCCACGGGCAGAACCCTTCGACGCTTCTTGGGGAGCTTCGAGCGCGCCTGCACAGATGGCGGTAATTACAAGTTTTGAAAGGAAATTCATAAAAATTACTGAAATAATTAAAATAAATTAGGGTATTTTTCACGGGATACGCTGGGGGCAGTGCACTATCACACGTCACATTCGTTTTTAATCTAGTTTTTAAATGATAACAGTTTATTTATTTTAAATAGATATAAAATCATTTAAGTAATGAAGACTAATAAAGCGGAATGTATATTTAAAAACATAGCTCCACGATTTTTAAAAGGCAAACTTTAAGTTGGCTAAGTGATCTGTGGTCTTGGGTAAGTATTTGCGATTTTTTGTAATATGCTGGACGAAAATTCAATCTCTCCGATCGTTTATTTAAAAAAAATCTGTTCCACGCTAGGATTTACGTATTGGGAATAGATTTCATATCTTCCATTTGTAACCCAATTTTTGTAAAGCCAAATTAGTAGTCAACCATGTCATTCGCCTTTCCGTAGGAAATCGTAATGGCTCTTTTAATGTATCGTACTGATGACAGGAACCCAAAGCCATAAAAGTTATAGAGACTAAATTAAGTCTGATTCACCTCAGTGATTCATTGCGCAACGGGTTTGTAATGAGGAAGGTTATCAAAATATACGTTGCGTGACTTTTAATTATTCGTTCATTAAAAACGATTACATTATCATTATAATGTTTCGTGTTCAAAATTAATCTTATTTTGACGGTTCAAATAATTTGCGAATAGTTCGATTAAATCTCCAATTGTGCCAATGCGGTAAAGGTCAGGATAGAGCGCCTTCAAAAGATAAGCGTTATGGTCGGGTTGTTTCATTCCAAAGCCGCGGTTAAGCCAGATTTATCACAGGGTAAAACTTTGTATTATTAACTCTAATATTTAAATCTGTGACCACATAGTTCAAAATAAGAGTTTTACTAATTTTGGAGCGAAGTGGAAAGTACAGTGTTGGCCAAATTTTAACTTCACTTAATCCCGGTCTTAGGATAAATCAAACTAAGGGACTATGGCTTCTGGAAGCATCATTCAATTTCCTGATAAAGGATTCATTTACATATACTGTATATTACATACAATTATCGTAAAAAAACATTATTATCCCATGCCTTATTTGGGTGGATAATCCGCACATAAAAGAAAAATGAAGAACCGCCTCAGTCTTTTTGGGAGGTTTTTCTCCTCGACCACAAACAACCGTAGAGTCTCATTTGGGATATATTTCTCCCAGTCTGACACGGACTCATAAAAGTCATGTTATCTCATTTTGTATTGCAGTGAGATATATGATTCTAACAAGAAAGAAAAAAAAAATACCACACTTTCTCTTTGCATACAAAGCTTGCCATAGACACGAAAAATGGTAATTTTTTCCAAAAAAGTAACCGACCGTTATTGTTAGTTTGTACACACGCTGAGTTGTGCATTACCTGATTTTTTATTAATTATTTTTTTCATGGAACTACAATAAAGTGAAGTAAACAAAACATTGACGATACATTTGTGAAATTATTTGTGTTTCGTAAAATGCGTTATTATTATGGTTAAACAAGAAGTTTGCATAAAAAAAATTAGAAAATATTTTCAAATGCCTATTTCCGTTTTTAATATAATCTAATAATCATTTGTCTGCTCTCCAAACAGTATTTTATTTTGAAATATGTCCGAAAACAGAGAAATTGTCTGAAATTAAATGTAAGGTGAAAATATTATGCGGTGATTTTGCACTATTATTGATTATTGATTTTGCACTATTATTGATTATTGATTTTGCACTATTATTGATTATTGATTTTGCACTATTATTGATTTTTGATTTTGCACTATTATTGATTATTGATTTTGCACTATTATTGATTATTGATTTTGCACTATTATTGATTATTGATTTTGCACTATTATTGATTATTGATTTTGAACTATTATTCATTATTGATATGCATTAAGTGTAATATATAGCAACATTCAAAGTACTCAACGAGATCATAGAGCAAAAATTCCACCGGTGAAGTAAAAACCAACCAAAAAGTATGAAAACGTGTACGATATCACGCATGTAAAGATATTTGAAAACATGTACAACATCACGCGTGAAAACATGTACGACATCACGCATAAAAACATATATAAAAAACATGTACGATATCATGCATCTAAAAATATCTGGAAACATGTATGACATCACGAATTAAAACATATACTCGTATGAGAACATGTACGACAACACGCATGAAAACATGAACGACAGCATGTATGAAAACAATTCAATGCAAGGTCGCTGCAAATCCATCACCCCAATGTCACTTCACCAAGAAACTCATTCGGGAAATTCATTTGAAACCGGCTATACCCCTTTATCAGTGAAAATAAAGCAGATTTTTCCAACGAATTGTAATAGCACTGCAAGGATAATAGTATCGCAGTAAATTTTCAATGTACCGCGAGTGCGTCGACGTGTGAAATCGCCGCCTGGCCCGGTGGCACTCAGTCGTTTTTCTCCCGAAAGCGCTGCTAAATAACAAATCACTGCCAGACAGTAAAAAATCACCGTCTACTTGTTGTGAAAAATATATTTATACAAGTCGTTTAAAATACGACAATAATTTAATTGTTGTGACATTCTGTTAAATGTGTTTTTTAAAAGTCCGCTCTCCCGGAAAGTGGACAATATGACTTATTTAAACTTACTTGGATGTACTAGGAGATTGTCTCGTATTTTTAATTGTTGTGACATTCTATTAAATGTGTATTTTAAAAGTGCGCTCTCCCGGAAAGTGGACAATATGACTTATAAACTTACTTGGATGTACTTGGAGATTGTCTCATATCTTTAATTGTTGTGACATTCTATTAAATGTGTATTTTAAAAGTGCGCTCTCCCGGAAAGTGGACAATATGACTTATTTAAACTTACTTGGATGTACTAGGAGATTGTCTCGTATTTTTAATTGTTGTGACATTCTATTAAATATGTATTTTAAAAGTGCGCTCTCCCGGAAAGTGGACAATATGACTTATTTAAACTTACTTGGATGTACTAGGAGATTGTCTCGTATTTTTAATTGTTGTGACATTCTATTAAATGTGTATTTTAAAAGTGCGCTCTCCCGGAAAGTGGACAATATGACTTATTTAAACTTACTTGGATGTACTAGGAGATTGTCTCGTATTTTTAATTGTTGTGACATTCTATTAAATATGTATTTTAAAAGTGCGCTCTCCCGGAAAGTGGACAATATGACTTATTTAAACTTACTTGGATGTACTAGGAGATTGTCTCGTATTTTTAATTGTTGTGACATTCTATTAAATGTGTATTTTAAAAGTGCGTTCTCCCGGAAAGTGGACAATATGACTTATTTAAATATATATATATACAAAAATTAATAAGAATAACTTTGTTTACACCACTTTTGTTAAATATATGTTCGAAAGCAAAGGTTACTTCTTAAGGATATACAGGGTACTTTATTAATGTAAATAGTTTGTAAAAAAAGATATTCTAATTAATTTATTGATAATGACGCCACGAATTTGTAATTTTTTTTATTTATTTTTGATACACTTATTTTTTCTATTTACACGATAACAAATTACAAGGTTAATAAGACAGATCAAGACGTTTTTCATAGTCCTCCCCACTAGGGGTTCCTGTGCTGAAGCGAACTAGGTTTTATTTAAGAACTGATTGTTTTAAGCTCCTATTCTTTGATTTATTTAAGTCAGATCTCGATTTCCTTAATGTTAATTTTTCAGGTTCTTTTCGATATAATTTCTTCAAAAGATTGGTATTCACTTTGTGGTGTCATCATTAATATGAATTAAAAATTACTTCGTATTCACCACTTTATTAAAGTGGTGAATACGAAGTAATTTTTAATTCATCGTTTAGATGTATTCACGATTCCTTCAGAAAGCATTATGAAACTGTATTGAAGCCAATGACAGACGCTTTATTTATATAAAATTAATAATCATTAAATAGAGTCATCAGCAGTCCGCACGTCAAATTTGTAATGTTTTTTAATGTCTTTTGAACACATTTTTTAAAAGGATTTATTAAAATGGTTTTAATATTTAGTTACCCAATCTCAGACGCACTAAAAGAAAGCATGTACAGGGCTGGACTCTAAAGTCGTACATTCGTATATGAATTAAAAAATCGATATACAAATAAAAATAATCACATTTGCAGTTTCCATCCATATAATATTATATAATATACAACGCCGTTTTTCTTTCAGGAATGTATTTGTTTGATTGTGTTAAGGATTCGTTCTCGGTGAACATGGTTGAGAAGAAAAGTATTAAATAGAAAAAAAAATATTACCTGTTATGTAAATCTCGGCGCGCGGAAGTAAATTTTATTTAATCATTGAAGAAGATAATATCAACACATCCCAAAATGAACCACGAAACCGAAAAAACAACAGAAATTAAAAAGATTTCAGTCGCATCTAGGACTCGAACCCAGGACCTCTACCTATCCGGGGTAACCGCTTAACCAACTAAGCTAATGAGACCAGTTCAATTTATGCCATTTACACCGATATCATACGTCAAGTTCAAGACTTGTTAATATTATCCTCCATTTTTTTTATAAATCCCATATTATTGGCTGCTATCCTTATGATGATTGCAAAGTTTCATCCAGAACTCAATTGCAATCGGAATAGAGTCTCGGATATACCTACCCGATTTTATTTATATGAGACATCTATTGACTTATTTTACAAGTCTGGAAAGAAATACTCAATTTATTTTCTAAAACTTATTGAAGTTTGTAAACCTCATTGTAATATTTAATCATTGAAGAAGATAATATTGACACATCCCAAAATGAACCACGAAACCGAAAAAACAGCAAAAGTTTGTGCATAATTAGTTAAGAAATATTTGTACAGCGCCCTTGAGGTGATTTTTCACAAAAAGGCGCTATACAAATCATCCAATTATTATTAGTATTATTA
This sequence comes from Halesus radiatus, assembly GCA_022606495.2. Lineage (NCBI taxonomy): Eukaryota > Metazoa > Arthropoda > Insecta > Trichoptera > Limnephilidae > Halesus > Halesus radiatus. Next base: position 323,614 of record JAHDVE020006553.1, read on the forward strand.
TTATTGTAACCCAATTGGGGGTGCCATAGTCTCACTGGTAGCATTTGGGACTCTTGTATGGTACCAAATTTTAAAAAAATCACGAATGTTCTTCGAAACGATTACAGGTAAATTTAGTACTAAATGTCTAATAAACCAATCCTAGATTTTAGGACCTAGGTTACAGGGAGATGGTAAATCACGAATGTTCTTCGAAACGATAACAGGTAAATTTAGTACTAAATGTCTAAACCAATTCTAGATTTTAGGACCTAGGTTACAGGGAAATGGTGACAAAAAACAAAAACAAAAATAAAATCCACAAATATTTATTTATTTTCTTTTTAAAATTTTTTTTTACAATAATTGTTTTTTTGCCTTTCTCAAGTTCCCTACGTTTTCCAGGTTTTTTCGATCTTTCCTACTTATTTATAATCCCCCGTTTAACAAGGTGGTTGGCCTCACTATGCTACTTACTTTTCGTACACAATTTACGGCGTTCGGACGTATTTAAATAATGACCACGGCCGCCTTCCACGAGAGCCGCGTGCCGTTAAATATGCAAACCTTAGAAAGGTGTTAATGAGTGGTTGTAAAAGCTATAAATAACTAAAATCTCGCCGTGTTGTATGAAAAATTGTCAGCGAAAATAAATAAAAAAACTTTAAATTATTTTTAAACATTCATGCAATTGTTCTTTTCGGACAAAAAATCGGAAGATAAATTATTTGTTTCAATGAATAAAATTAGCTGTGCTTTAATGCATCTGTATATTTTTACAATGATGTGTTATGAATGTACTTTGTTCTATACGCTTTGAGCGATCACATGTTTCTTTACATTTTCAGTGAAATGCGCAAGTTATGTATGAAAATATAGCGCTACTTTATGGTTGCACCGGTTACGGTTCAACTTGGATAGCCTAATACTTGATTTACACAATAATATGTATCCTAATAAAACCTAGCCAATTTGTAATCCATACCTAGTTCATCGACTTTATTCGCATCACTACCCGCTGTGATTTCGTTCTCTACGCGTTAATTTGCACCCGCAACCCGCTGCAATATTCGTATTGTGTTCGCCACCGTATTTTGCCGCCCTAGTATTTTGTATTGTGTGATCCCGCTGCAGATGAATATCGTCTGTGTTTTTTATGTTGAACAATTATTATTTATTTATGTGCTCAGTGCGTCGACAGCCAAAGGAGAGGTTTGTGAAGAATTATGGATCAGGGGCAAGTCTTTGGATCCCAGCTTACACTTTCTATTGTTACCCCTGCATATTTGAGCAAGTCCAATCATCCAGCCGTTCCAACACTTTTTTTGCTATTGTAGTTTGAAAGTTCATTATCTGAGATGGATTTAATCAAAGCACACTAGATTTTTTCTGCAGCATTAATAAGATGAAGAATATACATGATAATTAAAGCGCACAAAAATTTACGTAAAATACATAACCCATCGATTATTTGTTCAAGGGTGAAAGATAAATCAATCTAGTCAAAGCTTTGCTTAAAATGGCTTGCGATAATATGTTAAAAGTGAAACGCGACTTAAAATCACAAAAGAAAAATAACATAACCCTTTGGCCACGAGAACTGTAAGTTATATATTTAAATGGTTATTAATTTAAACTTATGGAGAGTAGAATAATAATAGAGTGATATATTGTTCAGGGCATTTAATTTTGGATTCGACTGAGATTTTTCTAAAAATCCTACTTCAGAATATTAATACGGGAATACATAAACTGTTTCCTTTGATTTAAAGTCAATGAATCCACCCACATTTTACTGTTTTGCCCGTATTTTTAAGTTTTAAAATTTATTTATTTTTAATTCGTGTAATTTAAAAATGCGTTTATTTCTTGCACTACGCAAAATTGCACTACGTTGAACACGTATATTGAAAATAACTATTTCTATATGTAAATTATTATTATTCTTAAAAAAATGCAGTTGTGAAAATACAAAATTTTTATTTACAAAAATAATTTTTAAATTTTCTTGCGGAGTGTCAAAATTGAATGCTATGAATTCGAATACTTATTACATTTAATTTAAAAAAAAAATGCGTTAAATTTGAAACATACATTATTTATCTACACCTATCAATTAGAAGAACCTATTGATAGATGCACATATAATTTTAAAAAAAAACAAACGCATTGTATACAATGTATTTGAATTTAAAACACACTTTAATTAAAAATATCACGACTGGAAAATAACTTTAATAAAATAGAGAATACATTATTAATAACATATATGTAATAGAAATCGTATAAAATTAATACGAGAGCTGTCAATCGTTACGAACGACGTTTTAAAAAATGGCATCCAGAAACTGATTAAAACATTCTTCAAATATTCCAAGATACTTACATTAGCGACAACTTTTGGTATTCGATACAAGCTTCGTCAAGCTTACAAAAAAATGTTGTTTTTCGCGGGAAGTTTTAAATAAATTAATTTTAATTCGCAAAAATCACCTACCTACAGATACCTACGAAGAAAATCATGTATTTGAATATATCTATACTGTAATATGAATTATGCTATATTTTTTTAAATAAATAAAATAAAAAATTGTTCATAATATGTTAAATGACAACATTTGAAAAGTCAGGTACATCTCAAACCGTTTATCTCTTTCATCCTCTCTTCCCAACCACATTCAGCATTTATTAACAATTATCCTAAAAAAAGGATACACCATAATTATTCTGGCTCCTGGCTTTTATGTGATAACAAATAAAAATTAAACTAAAATCGAACATTCGTTAAATCGAGTCCCAACCCAAATCTACGCATTCACGAACGGAATGTCTTCTCGATTACAGCGGAGTTTAAACACGGTAAATTTAGGGGTAAAGTTGTTAGTTGAGTTTTCTCATTACATGGTCGGGTCAATGGATGTCTGGATGTAGATTTCTAAACTAAAACTTCCGTCTCTGTAATGAGAGGCGAAGGAAAACAATCTGTCCTTTGACTGCCGCAAAAGATTTATTTCAATAATTAAGAGCTTCCCCTTTCGGTTATTTCGGGAAAATAATTAATTATACCTTGTTATCATCACCATTCTTTGTTTTATTGCGTTCTGTTAAATAACTTCAAAGAATATTTGCTCGTTTGTTAGATTTGATCGGTAGATAAAAGGAAAATATTTATAGCATCGTTTCTTCCCAACAATTTTGAAGCGATATAATACAACTCTATATAAAATGCAACCGATCGGTATCAAAGATAACAGTAGCAGCCGGGATCCGAACCCAGGACCTCATGGTCTATTCGGGACCTGCGCTTTATGCTAACTGAGCTAGGGTTACCCCGATTCATCACGTCATTTTTATTAGTAGCGTACTTCGACTTCTAAGAACTCTCAATATGTAATATCGTCTTGTTATCTTTTAATTTTGTGTCTTTTCGGTTTCGTGTTTCGATTTGGAGTTGTTAATATTATTTTCAATCATTAAAAATGTATTACAATGAGGTTTATAAACATCAATAATTAAAAAAAAAAAAATAATAACATTATGAAAAATGTCAATTTTTAATGCATATGCTTGTAATGTTTTTGATTTCCTAGACATTGATGCCTGGATTTTTTTTTATAGATGTGTTACTATAATTTTAATGCCATTGTATCATTTTGAATACGTTTAACATATCTGACCTGTAAAAAGAACATGTTAATATTCGGTTTATGGAATATTGCAGAGTAAGGTACAAAAAATCAATCAAATAAAGTTCCATTATTTTTCACTCTCTAATAACATCCAAATAAACGTATTTAAAAATAACGCAGCTCTTCTAAATTGGCTTGATGGCTTTTAAGTACATTTAAAAAATGAATGGTTTCACCTTTTTTCCATCAATATTTAAAGACGATCATATTAATATTTTGGCCTTAATATATGAAAACACCAACAATTATAATAACCGCTAATATAATTACGTACTTCTCATTTTCCTTTTATATACCTCTTTTATTCATTATCATTTACTTTGCAAGAAAAAGTGGCCAATAGAAAAAAAAAACGACAAGTTCAAGAGATGTTACCAAACAGTTTAAGTTCGATGATTTACTTAATAAATAAGGTTTCCTGAAATGTTTAAGTTTGATGGGAATTCTCTGAAGATTTGTTCTCAGAAGTTAAATTACATAGGTAGGGAGATGCCAATACACATATCATAGGCACTTTGAAGTTCTTTTTCAGCGTACAGTAAATATTTTTCACTTAATTACGTAACGAAGTCATGATATTTCCAGATGTTTATTTGATCTTCAACATATTTATTTCTTTTAATAAATTGACGAAAAATCACTAATTTTTTCTCCAATCTCCAGTAATAATGAATTGCAAATATTAAAACATTGTCAGCATGATATTATAATCAATTGGCTTTAAAAAAATAATACCCACTCCTATCGGTCCTCGCCTATCATTATTCTCCAGACAGCATCCCAGAAGAACTATCAGAACTGTACGCATATTGCTCACGCAAGTCTTCTATTGCCTCGTCTTCCATAATTACATATTTAGATTATTTTTCGATTGACCTTGCAAACAGTGTCACTCGGGTTGAGCAGAAGGTATTGTGAATTTGTTATTTGTACATCACAATTATATTTATTTTGTTCATTTGACGAACCTCTACATTGATCAATGGATGTGTCAAAGTGTATTGAGAGCTTTTCTTATCAAGGCTTGACTTACTGTCCAGAATTCCGAACCGTAAGGATGAATATAACATACATACACTCCAGTTGATATTCAAGACACCCGTGTTAAAAAGGAATATAACGTAATATACGAGTATATTAGAATAATTGTGTGTGTAAAGTAAACAACGTAAGATCCTGAAATTAATTGCATTAGGAACTACTTCGAAATCCGATCAAGCCAGTAAAGAATGCGAACATAATAAGTGTCATTACCCCGGTAGGTCAATCTTAAGAAAACGACTATAAATAGATTTAATTGTTTCCCCTTTCCGCAAAGTCTGCTAATAATTTATCTTCATAAAAAGGGATTTTTTGTTTAAAATTTCAAAATACGATACCACTGTCTTTTAAATTCCTTCTATCCGTCTAGTGACAGTGAAACATCTGCAGCATTTGTCGTCAGAAAGAATTCACAAAACACATACAGATATGTATTGTACAAAATACATAGGTAGTTTGCAAAATATTGTGTTACATGGAATGCCAGAACTTTCGAATATTTATCGCGATGTTTTGTTTGCCCTAGAATTCCTTTCAGAGTAGAGGGGCTGCGGAGACAAATGGGCTCTAATCTTTATTTCCGGGTGAATTCCTTTCCCCTGACATCCACCAACTGCCTTCATTCTCCCTACTTACTTAAATAGACGTCGAATTAGTCCAATAATGCGTGGATTACGGTGATTATTACTTTTATGTATGCGAAAACAACTAACCGCGAAACAAGAAGGTTCTTAACTAAATAAGTGAATTATTCATTTGTATCACCCTTTCGTGAAACACAGATATAACGACCGTGAATTTAGCTACCCGCATGTAATATTTAAAGGGTAATTTGAGTTTAACCTCCTAAAACTCCACTTTAAACCAAGCAACGCAATTTGCCCCACAATTTACTTTAAATGTGCTCATATAAATATATGTTTCCCGTTTGTGTGATGAATGTATTTATTTCAATTAACTGCATTTTTCATACATGCATAACCCTAAAGTGTGCGTAAAATTATTAGAAGATACGTATTTATTTTTTTAATTGTTAATTATTTTTATTGAGATTTAAAAACCTCATTGTAATTTTTAATCATTGAAGAAAATAATATTAACATTACCTAAATGAAAGATGAAACCGGACAAAAGGACAAAAACTAAAAAGATTTCAGTCGCATCTGGGACTCGAACCCAGGTCCTCTGCCTATCCTGGGTTCCTGGGTAGCGTGGTTAAAAATTACAATGAGGTTTTTAAATCTCAATAAAAATAATTAATAATTAAAAATTGAATTCTTTAGACTTTTATAAAAAAGTCAATAGATGTCTCAGATAAATAAAATGTCGGATTTTAATCCAAGACACTGTTTAAGTTTGCAATTGAGTTCGGGTAGAACTTTGTAAACATTATAAAAATAGCTGCGAATAATATGAGATTAAAAATGGAAAATAATATACACAAATCTTGAATTTGAGATATGACATCGATGAAGATGACACAAATTGAACTGGTCTCATTAGCTAAGTCGGTTGAGCGTTGCCCTGGATCGGCAGAGGACCTGGGTTCGAGTCCCAGATGCGACTGAAATATTTTTAGTTTCTGTCCTTTTGTCCGGTTTCATCTTTCATTTAGGTTATTTTAATATTATTTTCTTCAATGATTAAAAATATGTATTTATGTTTACAAAACACACGCAAGCTACATTTATTCAATTGTGGTTAACTTATTACATGACGTGTTCCACAGAATAGTGTAGGTAAGTTTAGAAACTTCACAGTGGCTTATCAATTTTAATTGAATTTCCGCGTAACTTCCGGTGAACATATCGACGAGTAGGTCTCTAAATTTATGGCCTTTTTTCCAATATGCGCCTTTCAGCCTATCTACCGTAGCCTGCAGGAGAGAGCACCGTATCAGATTGATTTGTCTGCAGCCCCGGTTAAATAATGAATCTTCGTCGCTGTCTGTGGAAAAGTTCAATATCGGTACAAGTGTAACCGTGGAGTATATTGAATTTAGACTTTGATGTATGATCTTTGTTTATATTTTAACAAAGTTGAAAGGCCAACACGTACCTGACAGTACCCATTAATTCAAACAACAAAATCGTGATTAATGGAAGGAATACCGAAGGCACTAAAGAAACTAGTTTTTGTTCGATATTTTTTTCATCACAATACATTAATTCACTTGCTTCCTAGTTTGATCGAATTGACAGATTTATTCCTTTAATGAATTTATTGCGTAGTTCTCAACGGACAGAATTTGTAGTATTATACTATATTGTTATGCATTCAAACGAGGTAGAACATTATTCTCCATCCAATCAAGACAGAGTTCACGATGTACCGCTAATAAAAAGTCTTATAGTCTACAGCCTTGAAAATCTTCATGTACGAAAGCCTAGTTAGATTTTATTTATCAAGCGGAAAGCTTGGATGGAATGCGGTGTTTCGCAAACTCTTAAATATTCCACGAAGAGTATAACGTGAAATGTGTCTGATCACTGAGTGTTTTGAGGCCTACGGTTTAGTCACCGTCAAACAAACAGGACCGAGTCATTTGCAGTGAAGCCTCCGTTTGGCCGGGAAAAAGTGAATGGGCAAATTAAGCTTAGTGAAAAATTCCACAAAGGAAAATAATACTGTTCGTTAAAGTACGCACGATTTTACCATACGCAGATTTCAGGTACTGTAATCAGAGGATTAAGGGATTGCCTGCTCTTTTTTTATTGCAAGTCTTTCTACCAGCATTTTCGTTTGTTAAAAAGCATTTTATTCCATTGAGTATTTTTTATTCAAAAATTGTAAAGACATAATTTTGGCTGTCATTTCAAATTCTATATTAGAGAGTTTTCAAGTGAAAAGTTTTCACGTAAATAGGAAATGTTTCCATCTTCATAATAAATAAATTGTCGTTCTTAATACATTTTAGTGATTTTGTTATTTTTACAAAACAACCAAATAAAAAATTGGTTGAAAATGAACTCCATTTCAGTGAAGCCTGATTAAAGCTAATATGTCTTCATTAAAAATTGCCTGGCTTTGTTTCTCTGTGCAGAGCTCAAAAAGGTCATTTTTATTTTTATTTATCGCTCAGACTGAGTAAGTGTTACCACGTTTAATTCATTATTTAGAAAGAGACTTAAAATGTTGAACGACAGAAAACATTTAAATATTTGATTGGAATAGTAAGAATTTTACCAAATAAAAAGTATCTTTTTTTTATTTTTGCAAATACTTATATTTTGTCAATAACCTTCTAATGTATATAATATCAATGACAAATAGGATTTAAACAGTAACCTCAATGTCATGCAATGTGCTTCAATTTTCTAATATATGTGTCCCGTGCGTGCAGCCATCATTAGTCAAGTCATACCATCTCAGCCCAAAACATTGTAATTTAACTAAGTTTTAATCTGGAGTGCCCTACCAGGTAAGTATGTTTTCTGTATCTGTACATAATAAGATAAACCCTAGCAAGTAGTATTTGTACAGCGCCCTTGGGATGATTTTTCACAAAAACGGCGCTATATAAATCGTCCAAGTATTATTATTATTAACTAACTGACACCGTATCGCGGCAGGGATAGAGATAGGCAGGATAGACCGCCACACAATTCGTCTGTGCACACACTCCTTGCTTTATTTCTATTCATATGTCGTGTCATACATAATCTTCTGATATTCATGATTATTTATGTTACTCATGACCAAATGTGATTTCTTTAAAATGAAATAGTAGCTATTTTATTAAATTAAAACAAGGTTTATTCACAAAAAAATCTGTTATTATTACGAGTGATAGCTCTTTCACCTTTGGAAGGCCATGTTAAAAGTTTATTTTGGAGTTCTAGAAAATAAACTTGAACACAAAAAAAAAAAAAATACATGTATACGGTTCAATTGATCGTGCAAAGTTTTCCTCGAGCGTCCCGGACTTCTTCCACTATTAACTTTCCCATCAAATATTCTTTTTACACTTCTTTCTTTGTTCACCTGCTCTACCCACCCAAACCATCAAAGCGTCTCTTTCTTAATTTTAACCATTACCCTTACGTTATTGTTTGTCTTCAATTATTTCCGGATATTTTCCCTTTTAAAACAGTAAAACAAAGTACGCCTCAGAGATCTAATTTCTACGGCAATCAGTCTATTTTCATCCTTATTTTTCCAGTTTCATGCCTTACTGCCATACGTCACGGTTGGTTTCAGCACTCCACTGTGGACTGCTGGCTTGGCTTCTTTGGATATTTTTTTTTATTAGTGCCAACCGCGTTCAGTCCTCCGTTAATGGAGTTTCCTGCATTTAGTCTTCTTTCAATATCCCTATCTTGTATATAATGTGCTTACATATTATTTTGAACGAATAAATCGTGAAATAACACAATTTAATAAAATAAAATTTATATGCTCACGCCGGGATTTGAACCAGCGACCACCGGATTCATAGCCAAGGATCGTAACCATGGAGAACGTCAAAATCTTTCCTAATCCTCAAAATACTTACGAAAAACTCTACCAAAGTACACACACTCATCCACTTGCTCTAAGTATTCATCAGTCATATTGTTTTCCTACTAGCTATTTTTCAAACACCATGACGTTGGACTTGCTTAAATTCATCATTAATTCATTCTTCATACATGTGTCCTTCGTTCATTCTAGACACGAGCTACTGTAGATCTTTCATACTGTTGGAAATTAGCACCGCACCATTAGCATAGAACATAATAATAATAATAATTAATAATAGTCGGACCATTTCTATAGCGCCGCTTTTATGAGAAATCACCTCAGGGGCGCTGTACAAATATTACTTCCTATTCTTATATTATTCTTATATTACGTCTATTCTACGAATTTATTATTTTTTTGTTTTTTTTTTGTTTAACATTTATTTTCTCTTTTTGGACAGGCTATCATTACACATTATTTATAGATCATATAAAGAGATGCAGTTAAATTATCAAAACTACATTTAATGTTAAATTGGAAAAAAAAGAAGCTAACTGTATTTATTCCTTACGATATATTGGAAGACGCTAATACAAATGATTGAGTGATTGTTTCCATTATATTCAAGAGTGTATTTAAGCTAAGACAAAGAATTATTATCCATATTTTTTAGGATAAATAACACAGAATACTCTTTAAAGGGTGGAGCGGCGGGGGAGGATGGTGGCCGGTGGGATTGATCCAGAGGGCCCTCAAAATCTTCTTTGTCTTGGTATCGCCCCTGGGCGGCGTGACAGGACGGTTGGTGTTGGTCTGCACGTACGCTAGGCGCTTGTCAGCCGGCTTCAGGATCCGGAAGGCGCACTTCAGCGTGTCGTCCACTGACTTCATTGCTCCTGCATTATTGAATTTCCCGCAGTACCAGTTGCTTCTTGGCAAAGAACTCACACCCGTCCTCTACCACCTGATGCACCCGGCAGATCAGGTCAAAGTCTTGCTTGTTGAGGAACTTGGCCACTATCAATGACGAAGGTAAAGGCTCGTTCTCGCCCCAGCTGGCGGTGTCCTTGTTGGGGTCCGAGCAGCCCACTTCCCGGTTGTATACAACATGCAACATATTATCGAATTGCTTATTTTCGTACATATGTCCACTTCTTTTAATATATTTTTTTATATCAATTTTGCTTAATTATTTAATTTTGAAAAACGGAGATTAATTTTATTTTATTTATAATATATACAATATACAAAGGGTTATATATTATATATATTATAAAGAAAAAAATAAAAAAATAAATACCAACTGTCCAATAACGGCGTACAATAGTGTGGGCCAATTTTTTTTCTTCTTCTGAATTACTTTAGTAATGAAAAGTTGTGTTTGTATTTAAAACATCAAAATTATGTAGTTTTAAAAGATTTTTAAAATATACTTAGGCTCCGCGGGTGCTTTCAAGTTTCAGAAAACATGACAAATATTTGATGTTTTCAGTCTCTTTATAAAATATTCTGGAACAGTTTGATGATGTTTATTTAAAAGGCATTGCTTAAAAAAATCTGTAGCTTTGGTACATATAACTACCACTTATTAATTTTGTAATGATATGATACTAAAACACGTCCGCCCGCAGTCCACAACTCCGCCCTCGCATGGGCCACGCACCGTACTCGCCGTTGTTTTTGGAAGGCCAAAGAGGTGAGAGATATACCGACTTAGAAACAAATGAAAATGTCCACGAAGAGGAAGAGAAAAGATCTTACCGAAATAAAAGAACAGGTGTGTGAAGAAAAAGTTTTAGAAATTTTAGACACTGCATCATTGTCTTCCACCTCAACATCACAATCATCTTCTACGATCGTAACATCAAGTAGGTTACTTAAAACTAATACCACTGCCTTTTCGAGAATCAGCAAATCTCCGTCTTTTAGAGTTCTCTCCAAGATCAGCGACAGGTTTAGGATATTGGATCGAGATGGTGCAGCAATTGCTTCTGCCGTCTTAAATAATTTCAACATAATAACGCTGGAAAATACTAATAATATAATAGACAAAAACAGTCTGCATCGCGCACGTCTGTGTGTCGGATCTATACTCATGAAAGGAAAAATTGCCATAAAGTAATTGGATTATCTTTTCACGGTCGAAAGGATAAGACGTTAATATAAAAGAAGGAGAGAAATATTATAAAAGCACGGTACTTCAAGAACAGCAATCGTTGATCGTAGATTTACCTCTCGGTCAGGCACTGCCGTTATGCTAATAACCAAGAAATAAAAGAACTTTAACATTTCACCCGACCATTTAAAAGCAATTGGTTGTGACATCACAAATGTTAACGCGGGAAAAACTAACTGGTGGCGTTATTCGAACGATAGATAAACACTTGAATGGCCATGTATAGTGGCTGATCTGTGTGATTTTATCATTAAACTATTTTATTTTTATTATTATTTATTTATTTTATTATATTCATTTCTCTATTTATATTGTATATATTTCACGTGATATGGCAAACTTGGTTTGCACTACCCAGCCAGTCCGGCTAGATTAAAAACTTAAATAAATAATTTTTTTAAATTTTTTTATTTTATTTTATTTTATTTTATTTTATTTGGAAAACCAACAGTTTACAGCAATAATTACATTTATCAAATATATTTCGAAAATGAACCAATAATAGGTTTTCACTTAAGTATTTAAATTATTTAGTTTAAAAAAAAAGAGAGAAAAGTTACAAGGTTAGCCTATGAACATTATTAACATTATAGACCTAAGACAACTTTTCATCACTAGTGCTTAATGAAATAAGACGAAAAAAATATTCCTCATACTGTGGCGGTCCATATTAGTGTACAACAATATGGAGGAAAAAAAAATCAACCAGCAAAATAATGTTTGGGTCAAGTAAAGTTAAGTGAAAATAAGAGATTCGAGAAATTTTTTAATGTTATGGGGATATTGCCAAATATGTCTGGAATTCTGCCACTACAGTGGATGTTGCATAGTCAACACATTTGCACAACAAGCTTAGGAGAAGGTTAAATTGTTTCCTTGGAAAAGAATATGGAAATGTACGAGGTTTCTTAGACGGTGGTTTTTTTAAATTTTTTTATATGAATACCGCACAGTCCCAAACTGCTTCCAACCGTCTGGAACCAGTGAGACTATGGCATTCCCAATTGGGGAAATGTTGTGAGGCTGAAGGTATCGGGGAGGGGAGGGAGAAGGGGAAGAGGAAGGTGGGGTAAAGGGGAAATACCTGGCTATTCAGATCTGGTCACCAAGCACGGCTAAAAGCCATTTCAAGCAACGTTTCAATTCTGAATGGTGGTCTTTCACCAGGGCGATACTGAGAGGTATCTTCCACTCTGGAACGTGCGCAAATATACTATATATTATTTTTAAATGAATGAATTAATTGTGAAACATCACAAATTAATTAAATAAAAATTACTTGCCCACGCCGGGATTTGAACCCGCGACCTTCGGATTCGTAGCCTTCATGGTCGAGAGCCTTGCCCCTCGACCATGGAGGCCGTCAGGTGGTTGATATTATTTCCGATTGTGGCCAGAGGGAAGATTCTACAGGGTTATTAATAATTTTGAAATAAAATTTGATGTTATTTTTGTCACGAGGTTCATTTAATGTTTCTAATTTGAAATATTCTAGGCCTAGTTCCTCATAGTCGGTAAGCAATGTGGAACAACCAAACATGAACAACCAAAACAAACCAAAAAAGAAGCACATTTTTTAAGGATATGAAGTAATTTCTGCTTAAATACTTACTAGATATTAAATTGTAACAATATGTGTTTTCATGTGGTTAATCGTATTAAAATTTGCGTGTTTTATAAAATAAAAATGTCACATAATATGCACTTTCTTGTGAATATTCATATATAAAAATTTACATTTTTTTTTACATTAATACCGCACAAGAATCTCAACTGCTCCCAACTATCTGGAGCCAGTGAGACTATGGCATCCCCAATTGGGGAATGTTGTGAGGCTGAAGGTATTGGGGAGGGGAAGGAGAAGGGGTAGAGAAAAGTGGGGAAACATGTTTTAGACAAGCGAAAAATCTCATAATCTGTACTTCCTATATTAAAATTTGCGTGTTTTATAAAAGAAAAAGTCACGTAATATGTACTTTCATATGGATATTTGTATTAATATTTGCATGTTTCAGAAACGCAAAAACATAAAAATATCCACTAACCATAATAATATAATGCTTTGGTAGCCAATTTTCGAAAGTTCGTGGGGGGGATGCTGTTACTGTCCAATACATCACCATGCCGCTCTCTGTTTCACCACCGATTATGGTTTTGGTGCAAATAGTAGAGAAAACAATTCATTTGACAAATATAGGTCTTGAGGTAACCGACAGACTAAAGCAGGATTTATCTTGGTTCTTACACAAAATGCGCATGTTCTGTTGTTCGGGCGGTAAGAATGTTCTCGACGTTTCACGGCGATTCAAAGCAAGAAGGGTGAAAAGAAGTGTACGAGGCATCGTAGAAACGTAATAACTACATTTTGACAGAAGAACGTGAAAATTGTTTGTTCTTTTCTGTTCTAATTTATCGGTGTGTAAACAAGATAGAGTTCGTCCAAAATGTCCACAAAAGAACTCGAGATTTCTATCTAAATCTTAATGTACAGGCTTTTCAAGAGACGGAAAAGGGAAGACGGGCATTATTATTTATTCTGTTAGTACACACAAATCTTATCTCTACGGTAAATGAAGTTTTTGCTGTGTTCTATGTTAAATTTAAAAAATATATATGTATTTTATTCACGTTTTCTAAAAGTATGAAAAATTTCCTCAAATTTTATTTAAATGTTGTAAAATGGGACTGTTTTTGAAGAATATTTTATCCCCTACAACAAGGAACTCCATTTTTCATTACTTTTTTTATCAAAAATGACGTTCAAACTTAAATACCAGTATATATTTTTTTTAAATGGTTTTCACGGTTAAAATAATTTTCAAAATTCAAGGCTGTCAAAACGCTTTAAATCTATGGCCGGTCGGTTTGATCAGTGTTGAGGTTAGAATGTCAAATGACAAAACAAGGATGAGCTTTACCGTACATAATTGTAAATTCTATTCATGGTAAACCCCATAACTAAACATAAGAAATTAAATTATGTACCTTTTTAGAAACTTTAACTGGAAGAATAATAATAGCATTGAACGTTAACATTATCATAATATCCGAATTGATAATTGGTTTGATCATGAATACTCTAATTTATTTCATGAATAATAGTTATTTTTATTGAACAACAATTATAGAGCTTTAAATTCACAAAAAAAAATTTAAAATTTTTCCAAAACTCGTAAAATACGTATTTAAAATACAAAACATAATGTAAAATTTTTTTTTTCTTACTAATCCAAAAAACAGAATGCTCACGTGACGTCAGATTTTCCAAATGCAATGGTACCAACATAACATGGTGTTACGACGAGCTGATTTTTTATTCACGTTTAAATAACGATGTATAAATTCTTCGTATAATTATACATAAATACATATATATATATATATATATATATGTATTCATGTATATTTTTAAATCATTATATTTTCACTGGACTTCCTTACTGGGTTGTTTTAAATATGTGTTAAGGTATTAGGAAAAGTATCGCTAACAGAATAACATATTAAAGTTGTACCAATATTTTGTGTCTGCCTTGCAAAGCCTATTGCCTCAAGCAAAACGAGATGAAACTAATTAAGTACTGATTATTTTTCTTTGTTTTCGGTAAAACAATAAAACTTGAAAAATCAACAACATCTGTGAAGTCGAAGATTACTAGTTTCATACAGTCCGAGAGATTAATGAGGCCTACCTCCGGCATAATACTTCTGAAACGTCAGAGGGGTGGAAAGTCTAGGGTGGATTTTAGCCGACAGGAAGGAAAGGAATGAAGAGAATGAAATACCTGGTTATACCTTCATAATCTTTAGAACTGAAAAAAACTTTTGATTGATCACCGCTTTGAAAGCAAACCTTATTTGAGGGTGAATTGCGGGAAATGTAAACACGATTCCAACTTGATTTGAGTAATTCAATTCTCGTTCAATATTTTCGTCGAACGCTGATTTTAACAGCGTCCCGACGCTCGGGTATATTGACAGATGACGTTGGGTCTGAGGAAATCGAAAAATATTATAACGTGAAATATTGAGCCGGCACGTAGTAGAAAACAGCGGAAGATAAAAGCCTTTTACTACCCTGTTTCCTGACCCTTTTAATATTAAGAGGGCTTGCGTAAGATCCTATGTTGAAAAAAAAATTGGTAAAACATTTTTATTTATCTCTTAAAAAAATATTTGATAGTGTAATAATAACTATCGTTTGCCTTATTTTCTTAAATATTTATTTTTTCGGTTTTTTATAAGACTATCGTTAAAAAAAGCAATGAAATCCTTAAATTAAAATCGGGTTCTACAAATTAAGCTTGGAAATAAACAAAATATTGCTTGTATTTGAACGTTTCTTATAAGTAGATATTGTCTCAGCTGTTGTCAGTATTGAGGTTTGGAATCAGCTGAGAAAGAATGGGTGTATATTGACTGCAGTAGATATTACACCCAACTGGCACTTTTACTTGATGCTTGAGACCTATCTCGTTAGGGAATAAGCTCGCCAATAATAAGAGTTCGTACATATAAAAACAATTCATTATCAAGTGTAAATAAAAATATTAAAGTACAGTGTCCATGAGTACCTACGGTGACCTAGGCTATATAACAGTTGAAAAATACTTGTTATTTAGACACACGTCCCGAGGGAACGGGTCGTTTCAAGGAGCCGTTCTCGTGTTTAGTAGCTCGGCTGTGGGATAATTTGCCCAACTCCGTCTTTCTTCTCTCCTACAAAATGGGTCTCTTTCAAGATCTAGTTTGGTACTTTCTTACGTCAGAGAGACCTTCCATACAGAACCCCCATATATGACGTCGGCCCCGAGGGGAACATTTTTCTCGGGACCTCCGGTGCGGAGACAAGAAAAAAATATAATGTTTTTGCGAATAGGCAAAAGTGATGAAACTTGCCTGAGTGTGCGAATAGAACATGGAGAAGTTGGACACGATGACTGGCACGGGTAGCGCGATGGTGAGCACGCCGGCCAGCGCGCACAGCGCACCCACGAACATGCCCACGTAGGTCTTGGGGGCCATGTCGCCGTAGCCCACGGTGGTCATGGTGACGATGGCCCACCACAGTCCGAGGGGTATGCTTTTGAACTGGTTGTCTGGATTATCCTGTAACAAACAATCATTAATTGTTTTAGTTGATTGGACTTCAGTGTAAAAAAGTACTTACGAGCATTATGCGGCCATTAAGTGGAATTCAAAAAAGTTTTCGTCTAACCACAAGATGTATTTTAAGGTTAAATAAAGTCTTCAAAAGATTGTGGCATAATTATTAATAAGTGAATTAAAAATTACTTTATAATCCACAAATTTATTAATATATACATCTCAACATGTTTCGAAAGCTACGCTTTCCTCATCAGGAATATAAGGAAAACAAAAAAATAATAATGGCAAGACAAATGATAAATATATTGTATAGACCATTAATCTCATTTAAAATGACACAACAAAGTGATTTTTCATTTAGTGAAGAAGTATGTAATACTTTATTTTAAAAATGAATTAAAAATTACTATGTAATCGCCACTTTATTAATATATACTCGTACATATAAACATGTTTTGAAAGCGGTGCTTTCCTCATCAGGAATATACAGAATACTAAAAAACAATAATGACAAGTATAGATAAATGATAAATATATTGTGTTGACTACTGCTAGAAAAACAAAAAAAGTGTATAAGAAATTAATGGTCAAGTATATACTAATTTATTTGTCTATTTTTGTCATTATTTCTCAGTATACTGTGTATCTTGATTAGGGAAATTTTGCTTCTGAAACATGTTGATATTTACATATTGAATAGTGGTTTAAACAAAATATTTCCCATTCATTTTAAAGTATTATACTTTTCAAACTACTGTTATTTTTTCCAAATCACGAACAAGATCATCTATCTATAAACCTAGAGGTGACTTTTCACAAAAACGGCGCTATACAAATCATACAATTATTATTATGGACATTATATTAAGCACCATTACCAGTGACATGAATTGATAGGCAGGTTGTTTTTCAATTTCAAGTATGAATTGTGCATTGAATATTTGAAATTGCCCATTTTATTATCATCTTGTTGCCAACTGAACATTTAAGAATTAAAAAATTTCTGCCTCAAATACGTAAAACTACAAAATATTCATATAATATGCATAAATACATATACAAACATTATATATCTTTAACATTTCAAGTGACTTAATACACAATCGTTCATTAGAGATAATAAAAGAACTGATTAACAAAATATATACATATTCCGCCCCTTGCTTTTCAGAACAACCCGTCCGATGAAAAGAACAAAGGAATTGTTCCAAACTCTCACCTTCAAAATTCTCAGTGAAAGCGGTCGTTAGAATTTTTTATGAGAGACCGCCCGCGCATATTAATACAGTTTAAAATTGTTTTAAATTTTACGATCCCAGTGAATAAAAATGAGTTTTTCAAGAGTTCTGCCGTGTGAATTTAACTGGAATCATTGTTCATTATGAAATGTTCATTTACCTTTTAGGGAGTCTTTTTGATCTCACATTGTATGGAAAAATGGCATTTGATTAGGATATATAATTAATGCGAATTTAGGGATTGCCTGCGATTTTTTTTGTTCTGTTAGCAAACAGCGTAGAATATTAAAAAAAGAAAATAAAAGTCCTGGGTTGTTTGTTTTCAAATAACATGATAAATTTGCATTAAATAAATGAAACACGTTGTTATAAACCACGAACATATTTTATTTTTACCAACCGGTTTCACCTAAGTCAAGCTTCTTCAGGGTAAATACAGTTATTATATTTACCCCAATGAAGCTTGAGTTAAGCGAAAACGGTTGGTAAAAATAAAATATGTTCGTGGTTTATAACAACGTGTTTCTTTTAATTAATACTATGTCAAAACACAGAGTGATTGCTTCTTACGAAAATATGATAAATTTGCTTTCGGTGTGAAATAAAATAGGTAGTTTATCAATCATCTGATTGAAATATCCAAGAATCCTGTTATAACATAAAGATACGAATACACAACCAATGAGGGGTCATTTAAACACAAATAATTAGAAATAATTAATTAATAATTAAATGAAGTAATTCTTATTGGAATATTATTAAATGTACTGGTAATTTTGTATGCGTAATGTATTTTAAAACAACAGATAAACCAATTTAAGACTTCTTTAAAAAGTTCTTCTTCCAAAACAGGTCAGTGCGAATCCACGGAATTCCAATGTGGAGAATATTGTGAGGCTAGAGGAAATGAGGGAGAAGTTGGAGAATCGACTTAGGATCGTCCGTTCTTACTTCCTAGTTCCTTACATTTCACATCTGGTCACTAATGTATTAATGCATAAATCCAAAAATAAAAACCAATTTTGCAGAGAGACGATACTCGTACATCACACCTAAAATGTATAACGCACCAAATAACGATATAAAAAGATCAAGAACTCATTTTGCTACCGGTGTCCAAATCTGAATATCTGAAAAGGGCCAAAATTTCTCTAAGGAATATATATATTATGCACGTATACCGCTGGAAAATGTATTTTTATTTAAATACTATTTTAAATGTTAGAAAAAATATAACGTTTATAGTGAAAATTGTTTGAAATCACTGCTTTATTCGTGTACCTTACAAGCGCTCTAGTATTATTTACCGATTATGTAACGTGACAATAACTTATTTTCATTACAGAATTAAAATAAGTTATTATAATAAATAGAGATATATGGTTGATATCGTATATTTGGTTCTTCACCGTGCCCTTTTGTTGATCCGATTTAAAATTCCATAGTCCCACTCGCTCCAGTTTTTTTTAATTTTTGTTCTTAAATTTACTCCACACGAGAGGCCCCGAGGTAAATTATTTCCTTCAAGTATTATGTCATCATTGGGAATGCTGTGTGGAGGGTCTTTTCAAGAAAATGAAGAAGAGGAAGTTCTGAATAGAAAAAAATGTATTAGGAGCAGTTGGTGGGCACATGTGGACACATCCGCCGCCAAGACCTTGACAAATCACTCGGGCACCCCTGCTAACTCACCAAACCTCGTGAACCACTTGGGGTGGCCTATGCAAAAGGTGTTGGTTATCAAATAAATGGTTCTCGGGGGGGTGGTACTCATTCCCGCCTCCCAAATTGAATCTCCCTGATTGGAAGCAGTTACTATTAGCAGGGAGTATTGCTCGGTATTCACATTGAAAATTTATGTATATAATTTTATACATACTCTGCTGTTAAGACTTAGATAAACCTCACCTCATAAATCCGGATAACCTTGCTAAGTCACTAAACGTAGCGAACCACTTGGCGTGATCTATGGCAGATGTGTCGGTTATCCATTAAATGGTTCCCGGGGCAGCGGTAGCTATACCCGCCTCCCAAATTGAATCTCCCAGGTTGGAAGTAGTTGGGCCTCTTGTTCAGTATTCATATAAAAAAAAATCATTCATCGTTTCTTATATACATTTCTGAATCTTGAGTAGTTATTTCGAACCATAAATATTAATCAAACGAAGCCACCAAAGGACAATAATTAGGAAAAAATTAACCGTTAAACTGGAGCAAATTTCTCATATTTTGATTACAAGTCCATAGACACTGGAGTCAATTGCAAACTGCCAATCTTGTTAATGATTGAAGAACTATTTCCTACTCGTACAGATGTATTCCATAGGAGCCCAGATAAATGCTGTTAAAGGTGGATCAACATTGGTCATTAACTTCTTACTAGATCAACATACTACGGGAATAGGTGATTATATATACATACATATAATCCCTCATGTGAAAATCCATTAGTCATTTCAATTGTTTGTTTTTTGTTTCACGCCTGGTTTTGAATTCAAACTACGAGCTACCTGATCCATAGCGAAAGTTCTTTCGCCCTGGATCAGATGTACTCGTATGTAGCTCATTTGCCTCAATCTTTGTCACTGCTGCTCAAACTGCTGCTTCTATCTCGATCGTGTCTGTCTCACCTCTTAATTATGTTTTGTATGTAACATACAGGCATAACAAGAATACTTCCTTCTCAGTTTCGAATATATCCTGAGAATACCAAAACCTGTTGGCGTAATCGTATAAATAAAGACGTGATGTGCACAAAATTAATTATTAGACGACACAGTTCACATAGCTGGTTGACTCCGTGTTCTCATAATAGCCACACAGACAGGCGAAGAATTATATGGAGCCTTAATCCATTACATTGTCGGAATAAATTCAGAGTT
Source organism: Halesus radiatus (assembly GCA_022606495.2). Lineage (NCBI taxonomy): Eukaryota > Metazoa > Arthropoda > Insecta > Trichoptera > Limnephilidae > Halesus > Halesus radiatus. The sequence continues at coordinate 344,168 of JAHDVE020006553.1, forward strand.
TGGTAGAAATTATTAGCAGAGCTGCTTTCAGACCTGGAAGCTTAATGCTGATTTTATACCTGCGAGCTTTAATCTAATCATGCCCTTTTCCTTACGTTTATAATAATATTTTTTTATTTATTTAACGTCATAATTATTTGCTTTTTCGTTAATATTCACACAATACCTCTGATGATTAATACACATAAAATAAAACAAAAATTCTTCAATAAAACATTCGATTAAGATTCACTTTACATATTATAAATATGTATATTGTTGAATTACAACTATGTGTACATAAAAAATGGGGCAATAATTCCATTCCAATTTCGGAAACGTGATTTTTTTTTCAAGTGTGGTAGACCTTATATATTATATTCACTCTGACAATAAAATATTTTTCGGGAAAGTTGTTATTAACATATTTATTTAATTTCACCAATTAAACAGAAAAAATAGTCCCAGGATGAATAATATCCCATCTGGATAATATTAGATTTTTCTCTACTACCATCAAAAAATTTTTTTTTGGGTATGACTAGGGTAATACAATTTTCCAGAAAAAAAAATTACAGGAAATAAATATTTCGCTTTCAATAAATGGGCCGATTTTCTTCGATATTGGTATAAAATTGATTTAACACCAAATTAAATGTTCAATTTTAAGAATGTCTAAAGCAAGCATGTAACATCGTAAAAAAATAGTGATGTTTTTGAATAATTATCATATTGTACTCGGGATCTATGTAAACGCATCGACAAGTAACAATTCTCACTAAAATTAATGTTAATATCACACGAACGGAATGTAATGCAGCCTCAATGGCTCCTGGTCACATCCCATGATGTGTTGATCGTGAGCCTTTGGGCGATTAATCAACAAGAAAACGCCTACTGGGTCCACACCCGTTGCGCCCTTGAACATGACATGCGAATTTATGGCACCAACCCACACTTCTCGCCATTTCAGACATGTGCAAAAATTCTTTTTTATCTTTTTTTTTCATAAGCTGCAAAGGGAAAGAAACAGTATTCAAGTTTAAAGAATTCCTGGGGAAAGAATAAGTTTTGCAAAAACGTGATATTTTTGTGATGAGTCGTATGGTATTTCCAAAGAGTTTTGCCTACGTTTTACGCGTGCAAATGAACATATACCGCAAAGAAGGATTTCAAAGAGATGAAAGAATATTTATACGCTATTAATTTCAAAATTCTTAATTTATTTTTTTAATCGTGTCTTAATATTTTGTTTAAAAAATCGAGCATTAGCAATAATTGGGGACACAGGTTTCAATGAGTCCACAATCTTGGAATGACCTTCTATTTGGTTTAAGGTCAGAAAGCAATTTCGAAACCTTCAATAAAAGTTTAAAAAAACATATCTATTTAAAAGGGTCTACAAACTTTAACCAGATGTATAGCGCCCTTGAAGTGATTTTAGTTACAAAACGGCGCTCAAAAAAAAACCACTTATATATATAGATATATATGTATAGGAAAAAATGTATGAAAACGAAAAGAACGTTTTAGGAATAGATTTAAAATTTTGTTGAAAACAATTAGCAGAACCGATCTTTTATTATTCAGAATGGTTTTGTTATTTTTACATAATTAATTGTTTAAAAATATATTTGTACCAAGAGGCTAATATGTTTTTTTTTCGTTTGTCAAAATTTGTGCGAGTGTCTCAAGTAGTGTAAACATGGCATAAGGTTAAAAAACCAATATACTTTGTGCTCTATTTACTAAGACGTTAATAACAACCTCAGAGATTTGTATTCCGCAAGGGTAACTATTCTACGCCTAGTCGACTTCGCGTCGTGACGAATTCACAAGGGTGTTTCAACACATGGATGTCATTTGAAGAGATACTCGTACATGATGTTGTTGGAACCTCCACCGACGCATGCGTTCCGCGAAAGAAGAGCTTTAAAATAAGCACCAACCGATTGATTTAAGAACTTCCCGACGTATTTATTACTAGTCGAGCGTAAATTTTCCGAAGCCGGAAAACGGTGAGGAAACGTAACACGGATTACGTATTTAAATAACCACGCGGAACAAATGCTCGGCTCGTGATAATCGGGAAATTTAGAGAGATATATTGCATGATTTATGGCTGCGGTTGATTTTAATGTCAAATCAAAGTGCTCTTTTACGAAGATAGAATTGGGAGCCATGAAATCATCAAATATGTATAGACCTTTGTAAATATTAAAGACTACTGTCGACAGGTGAGATTTTTTAGGGATTATTGACACTTGCCGTATTATTAATCGCAAAGCAAAGAAAACCATAATATATTCTTAAACAAAGTGATGCTTATAGTCAGAATTCAGACTTTAGGTGTTTTTAAAAAAAATGGGGGTTGGGGGTGAGTAAAAAAATAGGCTGGGACAATTCTGGCTAGTCAGATTTTGGTTCTGAATTCTGCTGTCTTATGGAATAATGTTAGTTTCTATATAGAATAAGTTGTAAATTAACATTTTTTTGCGATCATTTTCTTGAATGCGCCACTTTTTAGTCCAGTACCAAGGAGCTTACAGCTCTGCCGTAGGGCCCATTAGTTCCTTGGGGCTACAGTACAAACATGTGTTAATTATTAAGCTCAACGTCCTGATTTTTATTCCAAAAGATTTTTAGGGAAACCAGCTGGTGGAAGGAATGTTACTAACATTGTATAAAATGCATTAATACTTAAGAGGTGTAATTAAAAATCCAAATTGCAAGGCTCACAGGCTCGAGCGCCCTCAATTAACCTAAGTCGCCAAGTGTTTATGCAGATGGAATCTGTAGCTTCAGCAGTTTGCCGTGCACACAAATTAAATACAAAGGTCAACGAATGAGGCCATTAGCAGCACGAGGGATAAAAGTATTCGCTGTCACCAGAAAAAAAAAGAAGTACAAATGAGCACACTTAGCAAACTGCCGAGGCAAGTGCGGTATATATTGCTGATTAAAAAGGAGTTGTAAAACTGCAAAAGGGAAGAGGAAAATTCCCTCGGCTGTAGAAATGAGGTCGCCTGGATAAATGCGTCAATAAAGGAAATGAGCAGGAGGAGTCGGGATTACATTATCGTTCATGAGACTGTGGATAGGGGCGCTGTCAATGTGTCGATGCGATAAGGGCATATCAAATTATGGTTATATCCCATTAGGGTTTTACTGAAACATTAGAGAGCCTCAATGGATGTGATTGTAAATTGTAGGTGACTTACAAGATATTTAATATTCAATGAAAATATGAAATAGGTACAGAAAATATAAAGATAACAATTGCATTAATTGTTTTTGTGTTTAATTCGTAGAACTCCATTTAATTTTTTAAAAATTTAATGTAATTTACTTGAACAATTAGATATTAACAAACGAACTAATGACCCTAATATAACATTAATCAATAAAGAAAGAAAAAATAATTAAAATAAAACAATAACTTTGTTTATAACCACGAGAATTTTATTTAATTTTATTACGACCGACCGGTTTCGCTTAACATAATCATCTTCAGGGTACAAAAATTAAACTGTTTGGTGAAACTGTCAGTTCAATTTTTCTACCCTGAAGATTCTTATGTTAAGCGAAACCGGTCAGTCGTAATAAAATGAAATAAAATTCTCGTTGTTATAAACAAAGTTATTGTTTTATTTTCATTAAATATGTCTAACCACAAAGTGACTGCTTTCTATAAGTAAAAAAAAAATTAAAAAAAAATTAAAAAAAATAATTATAAAAAAAAAAAAATGATATACTCACCGCTTCTCAGTATGCTCACATTATAAGAACAATACAACAAATTTAAATAAATCAATTAAGAAAACATTGTCAGTTAAATACGAGTAATTCACATTATAAATGTGAAAACCTCACAGAATTCAGAATTTTAATTGCTTTCTAACTAAATCGGTTTTACCGATAATAAATCATTACCCATCCATCCAAATTTTTAAAGGAGGGGGGGTAAATTAAATCATATAAATAAGTTGTCGCAATGTGGATTGACCACAGTCTGAAAATGGCCTTAAACGCCGAAACAGCTGTCACAATAATACCAACTAAAAATACTTGCAGAACTTAATAATAACATTATTAAATTTGATTTACATTAATTTTAAAAAAAAATAACAATTGCCACCTAATTACATTCGGTCATTTTCTTCGATCTCATATTTACAAATTGAATTACTAATATTATCCGCAATTAATTATCATATTTTTACTTTTGCTGTTATTATAATTTGAAAGTTTTATACGAATATGTTTGCAACTAGATGGTGTCTCAGACATACCTATCCGATTTAATTGATATGGGTTATCTGTTTCTTTTCCATAAGTCTAGCATGAATATTCAATTATTGGTCCGTCTTCTCTGTCTACCCTTGCGGCGAAACGGCGTGATGGTTAGTTAGTTAGTAAAACCATAATAAAGCTTATAAACCCCATTGTAGTACTGAATCATTGAAGAAGATAATATTAACAACTCTTAATGAAAATATGAACAAGTGTTTTTGTTAAATTACGTATTACGATTTCAGTTCTGATGAAGGTTGAGATCAAACGAAACCGATCGACAAATATAAACATAAAATAAAATGACATTTTATCAAGAGTTTTATCCATTATATCCATTTGTTACATAATTTTATTTATTTGCTACCAGTTTCGAAACATCCGTGTCATTCCCTAGCGTTCTTAAAACAAGCCTAAATTAAACATGTACAGAAATAATTGGATATTGTTAGGTGAGGGTAGTGGTAATGATGATTTGGAGGGGAGGGGGAGGGGCAGTGGTAGGAGTCAAAAAAACAATGAACCATAGTTAACAAAGGTGATTTACAGGGTGCTATTATTGTATTTACTACATAAATTTCAATTTCTCCTTCGTTAATCATATTTCTTGGTTATTTTGGCTCCGCCCACTGCCCCCTCCAAATCACCACTCCCACTACCCTCACCTAATAATGTCTAATTATTTCTGTACTTGTTTAATTACAGTTAGTTTTAATGCCACCGAATGACAAGCATCTATCGAAACAGTATAGAAATTATTACATAGTTAATTCCCAAGAAAGGCAAAAAGAAAGTGGTTTAAAACAAACATATTTTTCATTTAAATATAATGTCGAGCCTTAAAGCGATTGCATTCTTGGAAAAATAATTACCATTTCATTCTTTTCTCTAAGCATGTTCAGTTATGCAAAAATTTTGAAGAAATTAACTAACTAACTAACCATCACGCCGTTTCACCGCAGGTGTAGGCAGAGAGGACGAACCGCCAAACAACTCGATCTTGGCATACACTTCTTGCTTCATTCACTTTCATACAACGTCTCATACATTCTCTTTTGTTATTCCGACTTCTGACATGGCCCGACTCAAGTATTTGATTCACTTGATCGTGCCATGTCTTCCTTGGACGTCCCCGGCTTCTTCTTCCATTAACATTCAGGATCCACTCCATCGCGGATTCTTTTCTTACATCCCTTGTAAACTTTTTTCGCTCCATCCCTCTCTTCGCTAGAAGCTCTGCCAGTCGCTATCAGACCATGCTTTATTCTTCGCTGAGACCAGTGCTTTAATCTCATCATCCCACCATGCATCACCTTTCTTCCTACCTTGCGTACCTATTCCACATACCTCTCTAGGAGATTCACAAAGACTCACTTTTATGGGATCCCATGTTTCGTCTTTGATTAAACCGTCCATATCCTTATCATTCAGTCTTATCTCTACACAATTTTCATACTTACTTCTTACATTATCGTTTTGCAGTTTTTCTATTCTGACTCTAGTTGGAGTCGACACCATTTTCCCTTTAGAACGCCGGCCGCGGAAGAGATTTACTCTCGACATAACTAGGAAGTGGTCGGTTTCTACCTCAGCTCCTCTGAAAACTCTTGTGTCTGCGGTGACTGCTCTCAACCTAGAGTCAATTACCACAAAATCAATCATTATCCTTTCATTTCCTCTTTCCCACGTATATTGGTGGATACCTTTATGATTGAAGATGGTATTCCATACAAACAGGTTCCACTCTAAACACACTTAAAGCATTCTGTTACCATTGTCATTCGTTCTTTTATCCCCAAATATACCTAAGGTTGACTCAAATCCATTCCGTCTAACCCCCACCCACCCATTTAAATCCCCTGCCTAATTCTTTCATTAATATTTTTTAATCTCATCACATCGCTCACACAACTACAAACATCATCTTTCACTTCATCGCTTTCAGAGTTGACAGGAGCATAGCATATAACTAAAAACACTCTTGTCGACCCGATTTTGAATCGGATCCACATTATTCTCGGACTTACACATTCATACTAAAACATTCATTTCATTGCAGGCAACCCGGGCGTTTATTGCTATATAATTTAGACATTTACATTTACTTTACCCGTCTCACTATACGATGTCTGTTCTGAGACGAGTAACAACAAAAATAAATATATAGATATATAAATGAAAGAAAATGCTTAAAAATTCATAAGGAAAAGTGTAAAACATATAAAGTAAATTTTAAATACAAAGTTTAAACAGTTAAATGCAAAGCTACAAAATAAAATTTTTAAAACATAAAGAGGATTATTCAAAAGTGCATGATAAAAATGTTTTAATTAAAAAAAAAACATATATTACAGTAATAAGAATAACAATATCAGACTAAATAGAGTTTGCAAGTAATTTTTTGATGCAATTCCTTTGACTGTTCATTAGCCATGTGTTGAAATTTTTATATAACCATTTTAGTTTGTTTTGCGTTATATGGTGAGAGGTTTCTATTAGGAAGATGTTGAATATGAGAGGTGCGAAGTAGGATTCGTGTTTCTTGGCAAAAGTGGATTTAATATTGGGTACTTGATTTGATGAGATTTAGCTCTTGTGTTTTGTGAGTGAGATATGTAGGAAGGTGATGACTTTATGCAGTTATTATAGATAATTTTTTTAATAAACAACTTTCTTATATCAAGAATGCTATTTGTAATTAATAGGATTTCTGTAGGATGTCGGTATGGTTTTTTAAACATGATTCTAATTATTGTTTTGTGAGATGTGTTTAGCGACTTAATATATGTGTCTGCGGCTCTACCCAATGCTGACATTCCATAAGTTAAAATGCTTTGACAAAGGGTAAAGTAAACATTTTTTAATCGTTATAGTGACATGATGTTTCTTAACCCTAGATACTTAATATTATCCAAATGTTAAATTTTTTCACATGTGCAGTTTGAGGTTTTAGAGGTAATACATGAGTGTAAATGTAAATGTGGAAAGGTTTTTGGTTGTCCAACATTGGTTTTACTGAAAGATAAGTACTTAGTTTTGGAGGTATTTAAGGTAAGTAGATTCATGTCGAGCCATTTTTTTATTACCTTCATACCAATTTTAGTACTTTTAAGGACCTTTTCCCATGTTTGCGCCTTGAATAAAATTACTGTATCATCTGCGTAACTGATCACATTATATAAAAGAGATGGGATTTTAATTTCAGTGAGTCCATTAATATAGATGAGAAATAGAATGGGACCCAAAATGCTACCTTGAGGGCCTCCATACTTTATTGTCACTGAAAGATTTGTTTAATTCCACTATTTGTTCCCTATTTTTAAAGAAGTTAATAAACCATTTGAGCGCTGGTCCGTTGATACCAATATTTTTAATTTTTCGTATAACCACTCATGAGAGATAGTGTCAAAGGCCTTAGCTAAATCTAGAAATACTCTAATAACTTTAAATCCATCATCTAAATTTTTATCAACGAATTTAGTTAATTCCGATATAGCGTGTTCTGTGCCCATTTTTGGTCGAAAACCGAATTGGCGGCTTGAAAGTAGTTTATGTTTTTCGAGGTTGGATAGTAGTCTTTTTTCATTGCCTTTTCCAGGAGTTTTGACACTGAATTTAATAGTGAGATAGGTCTGTAGTCGGAAATTAGGGTTTTGTCTCCGGATTTATGAATTGGTGTAATACTGACAATTTTCAATTTATCGGGGACAATCCCCTTGGCAGAAACTTTGATTAAATATGTGTAGAAGAGGTATAACAATATGTTCTCGCAGATTTATCGGTTAGAGATTTTATCTGGGCCCGGAGCGCAAAGTGGTTTGAGTGACAGAATATGCTCTGTTATTTCTGTTTTATTAAATTTGTATATATTAAAGGAATGAATTGGACATCTGGTAGAGCAATTTTTTGTTAGTATTTCTTCAGATGTTAGATTTTTTGTTAGGATTTTTTGAGCTAAATCAATGCCAGCATTAATGAAATGAGAATTTAATTTAAATTCTCCCCATTAATTAACAATTCATTAATATTAGTACTTTTCTTGGGGTTTAAATAACCTACGTCTTTTATAATTTTCCAAATTTTTTTCAGGTCTCCTCTAGCATTTTCTATTTCTTTTAGATAAAATTTATATTTAGCCTGCTTAATTAATTTATGATATAAGTTTCCATATAATAAATAATCGTTTTTTAGTTTGCTATCCGTCGGGTTTTTATTTACTCTCGTATGCATCGTATTATGTTTCTGAATACACTTTAAGAAACCTGTTGTAATCCATGGTTTAATTTTCAATATTTTGTGTGAAGTGTTTTTATAGATTTTTAAAGTGGAGTGTTTATTTGTTTATATGTCCAAAGTTTAGAGAAATTCGTGTAAAACTTTGATCGGATTTCTTTTTCATACTCTGTTAAACAGAGTACATAAAGTATTATAAAGCGCACTTAAGGTGAACCTTCACAAAACTGCGCTATAGAAATTTACTCTTATTATTATTATTATTACATTCAAACTTTTCCTTACCATCATATCACATAGTTCATTCATCTTTCTTTCATCCCTCTTCTGACCATTTTACGTGCCGATTTCGACATTTGTTCCGTTCCTTCCTCCTCTTCAGCGCTACTAAAGGGTTGGCGTGATGGACCGCGAGCCTCCATCGATACCTGTAATCGGCCATTCCTTCCACGGACTATAAATACCCATGACATATCACTTAACTAAATTAATTTTAATATAGCACTTAATAAAAACATAGCTTATCTAACGTAACTTTACCATAACATAATATAATATTGCTTATAATTTAACATAACGTAATATACCTTATAACACGTATCATAACATACTATGGCATAAACATAACTTATCTAACTTATAACTTAAATTGCACGTCATATCATATCATAAACTTAACATATCATGTCCATAAACTTATCTTATCATAAACTTAGATATCATATAATAACTATCTACATTCACATATCATACGCTAACATACATCTCGCCTTATCTACCTTAACATATTCTATCAAAAACTTGCACACAAACCTACCTATGTAGCATAAAAATTTAACTAGTGCTAAAAACATAACAAAGGGAAGAAAAAATAATAATTTTTTAAATGAATATCCCACAAAAGAGTCTCAACTGCTCCCAACCGTCTGGAGCCAGTGAGACTATGGCATCCCAATTGAGAGGAAATGTTGTGTGGCTGAAGGTATTGAGGAGAAAGAAGGGAAAGAGGAAGATGGGGGAAATGCCTGGCTATTCAGATCTGCTCCTGAAACACGGCTAAAGCCATTTCAAGCAACGTTTCAATTCCTGAATGGTAGTCTTTCACCAGGGCGATGCGAGGTATCTTCCACTCTGTAATAATAATAGTAAACATAATTCTAAGGTCACATGAACTGTCCATGACGAAGTGCAACTAAAACTTTTAATCACTTATCACTGTTCACTATCATATCGCACTAATCATTGTTTTTGGGTAACACAGTTTTTATTATTACACATCAGTTTCCATGACACATCAGTTTCAGTCAGGCGTTGAATGGTAGAGGCTGGGCAGGGGCGAGGGTAGAATCACCAGGCCATTCTCCTCCCTGGTGAGGGGTGTAGCGACTGCTGGTGCAGCGGGGTGCAGGGGCGCCAGCAGTTGGAAGTGACATCCACGGTCATCTTTACTGCAGCGACACAGGAAGGAGGGCAGCGGGGAGGTGCAGGTTTCACCCGAGCGTACGGTTCACTTTGTGTGAAGCCAATGTCAGTATGAATAGTTTTCGGCCTCTTGAGCTGCACCCAGAACCCCAATAACGATTGCTAATCTAGTCTTTGCAATTATTTTTAAAGAAGTTTTTTCTCAATCATCTTAGAATAAACGAAACGGCACATAAAGCTATATTATATATATGCAGCGACGATATATTCAATATAAATAAATTTATGTATATTATTACTAGATTGATTTAGTTTATTATTTTCCTTCTCTTCATTTGTCTTTTTTTTTTCCCTTTGATTTAAAAAAAACTTGAATTTATAAGTTCTATATGCTTGTAAAATATAAATATACATAACCCAAAAAAAAAAAAATTGGTTTTTATAATATTTAGAACTAACTTTCTTTGATAGTAATTTTTCTTTGGTTCTTTATTAATCTTCTGGGACCATATATGCTTATGTTTGAAAATAGTTAAACTTAAAACAAACAAAAAAAATACGCTCTGATGATCTGCTTTTTCGATCATAAAAAACATCCACCAGAACGTTACAAAAGTATTTTGAAGACGATAAAGCAGGCCAAATAAAAACTCCGGTAAACGCTTCTACGCGTGAGTTCCATTCCTTTCATGAAAAGTTTTGGAAAAAGGTCAATCTTTCTCGAAATGCTTATTTTTATCGACGAAACATTTTTCTTGAAGAAAAATATCATTTATTTTCATTATCTGAAAGGAGTGGTATTAAAAACTGTATTGTTTGAGATATCTAGTGCGAGAAAATCACTTTGCAAGTCGTCGTCAGTATCCGGTTAACATCCGGTCCTTAGCGATACAATTCATCGATATTTATCAAGAAGTTCTGAGAATAGAATAAAGCTTTTACTTTTTGCTCATCTTCCGTTCAGTTCTCCTTGTTTGTTTATTTGACTTTTGCCCTTTAAAGTAAACACTTTCAAACAGTCTTGACACAAAGTCAAAAGCAGACTTATCTTGACAACAATTTAATCGATAGGACGCGAGCTCCCCGTTCAGCGTGCGTTCGCTTTGTTTTTTATTCCAGTTATGTTTGGTATATGTTAAAGAAAATGTACTAATAATAACCTTTTCTATAATTATATGTGTTATACTCGTATATGCCATTGAAAAGGGCAATCATAAATTTATAAGAAACATTAATTATAAACTTGGTCTATGAATTGAAATTACTTAATTAACGAATAAAACCTATTAAAAGTCTCCGCAGGTTTATTTTAGATTTTGCTTTTATTTGTAAAGTTATAAATGGTACTATAGACGGTCTTGATTTAATTAATTACTTTCTATATACCAAATAGATCAACACGATCCAAAATTTTACTTAATTGATACAATAATAACAGGACTGAGTTATTTGGATACTCGCTTGTACCTAAATTGCACGCAGTAAGTAATTCCCTATGAAAGACTAGATATATTCAACTGCACGGAATATAGTTACAAGAAATTTATACAAATGTACCTCTTCCATAAACACTAATGTTAACTTATTCTATTGTAATATCATTGGTTATGCTTACATTTACTCCATGTTACTTCTGTATCACTATTATATTATATTATCTATTTCACAAATTTGTACTAGCCTTCATGGGCGTATATAATAAAAAGAATATACATCTAGGTAAAAATAAAGTAATAAGTAGTGAATGCAGTTTCGATGCAATGGGCTGAATGCAGTAGAAATGGGATTCAGATGTGTTGGTGTTTAAATTATGAACGACCGTTTTACCAACACCGACGCATGGATATAGTTCAATGTTGATGTATGTGTGAAAAAATGAGTTGAGGAAAAGGAAAGTTAAGATTTTAGATGGTTTGAACATGCATAGTGGACGGACGAACAAAGAAGTGTCATGAGAGTGGGTGACTCGCAAACGAATGGAAGAAGAAGTCAGGGATGTTTCAGGAAGACGTGGAATGATCAAGTGAATCGAATAATTGGATCAGGTTATGTTAACGGTCGGTTTAATACATGTGTATATATGATACGATGAATGCATGTGAATTGAACGAAGGAATGAAGCCAAGGGATGTGTGCGTCGTTTCATCATGTACGAGTATACCTATTCCCGAGGGTAAATTACTTACTTGCCTTCTAGGGTAGACGCAAAAATCCTATCCATTGTGAAACAAAAATATGAACGTGAATTTGGAAGTGCAAACAAAAATTTTAATTTAAGGAAAGGAAATATTTAGAGAATGTTTTACTTTCAACTTGCATATGTGGTAGTTACTCTTAAAGAATCGCCCTGGTAAAAGGCTAGTATTCAGAATCGAAAAGTTATTTGGAACGGCAATAGTCGTGTTTAGTGACCAGGTCGGAATACACAGGTGTCTTCTTCCCCTTCTCACTCTCTTTAGCCTCAAAACATACTTCATTTGGGGATTTTATGGTCCCACTGGCTCCAGAAAGTTAGGAGCAGTTGGTACGCTTGTGCGGTATTCACATTTATAAACAGGTAGTAAAAACCACCGGAACTACTTTAAATTAAATTAATTGTTGACCAAATTGGTAATATATTCTCCAATTTTTAATTATTTATTATTTTTATTGAGATTTAAAAACCTCAGTTTAATATTTAATCATTGTAGAAAATTAACCCAAATGAAATATGAAAACGGAAAAAAATTACAGAAAATACAAAGATTCCAGTCGCACCTGGGACTCGAACCCAGGTCCTCTGCCTATCCGGGGCAACCGCTTAACCAACTTAGCTAATGAGACCAGTTCAATTTATGCCATCTTCATCGATATCATATCTCAAATTCCAGATTTGTTAATATTATTCTCCATTTTTTTATCCCATATTATTGGCAGCTATCTTTATAATGACTACAAAGTTCCTAAGGAACACAATTGCAAACTAGACAGTGTCTTCGGATTAATATCTGATTTTTTTTTAATATGAGACATCTATTGACTTTTTATGAAAGTCTGAAGAATAATAATACGATTGCATAAGATGGCATAAATTGAACTGGTCTCATTAGCTAAGTTGGTTAAGCGGTTGCCCTGGAGAGGCGAAGGACCTGGGTTCGAGTCCCAGATGCGACTGAAATCTTTTTATTTTCTGTCATTTTTTCCGTTTTCATATTTCATTTAGGTTACGTTAATATTATTTTCTACAATGATTAAATATATTCTCCCCCTACCTTTTAACCTTAACGTACCCGAAGGCAAAAATAACTTGTTATTCGAAGGGGGGAGGGGTCACTAGGGTCCCCCATAAAATCGCGAAGCGACCATGACTCTAATTTTTGATTATGCCCTTTCCAATAATACTCACATATTAGTTGCTACCGTTTTAGTCGGACATCGCTCGATATGCACAACGGTAAAATATATAGTACGAAAGAGAGCGTGTCTCAAATATATTATTGTATATATATATTTTTCAAGTAGTGGTAAATCGAGCATCGAGCAAGTGGGAGGGAGGGGTGGCTTTTTTCTTCGGAATTTGATAGATATTACCCCTTGAAGTGTATTACCCCCCTTCAGAACGGGAGTGTTAAATCTTGTGTTCTCGTTCCCTTGGGACTATAAGTGCGAGTTTGGTAAAACGTTTCTCTTCCGCAGTCACTTTGACGGCTTACTTCGGTAAATTGTGGGCCGATTCAATTATGGAGGAAATTACCTTTGGACGGTCTCTTCTCGAGTGCTTGTGTTTATGAAACAATATTATTTCAACGGGCAATAAAAAAAAATGTATGACTATAAAGAATTTACAAGGCGGTTTTGACATTGGGTTTGGGATTAAAATATGGGTTTCCTTCGAGTGGGGTTTGAATTTTTCAGGCTAAGAAGGCTTAGAGTCCTTTTCTGACTGTATTATGTGATATTATTTTTCAACATTTTACTACTCTGGAAAGCCTTTGAGATCCGAATGAATTCCTTTTGATAATAAAACAATGGGCTCCAAATCTTTGAAGGCATTTTATCCCTTTGTGTGAATCAGTATACATGCTTTCTATAAGGATTATTCTCTAATAAAATGACATAATAGTGGGAAAATATGAGTAAGTGAAAATAAATTTTAACTTTATAGCTGATAATTTATTTGTATGTCCAATTAATAATTTCGAATGGTAGGATTCGTGAATTTTTTTTATAACTGAAATCTTCAGGAATCTAAATTAAATTATTTTCAAATATAATCATAAACATCACGAGGCTTCGAAACACACGCATTACTGAAAGACCTATCTATGATTGTGTATTTTGTATATATTTATATATATATATAAAATACACAGTCATATACATATATATATAAGGCACCGTGGGTTAAATTCCTAGGTATCGATATACGACTACCGAAAATGTCACTTTTAGAAGTACTGACATAAAAAGGTCATTTGTCAGTATCTAGTTAGGTATGTAACTTTTTACAAAACGTAATTATTCGTTAAGACATCATAAAGAAAGGACATTCTTCAAATTATTATTTACCACCCGGCTTCGTCTGATTTCATTTTATATATGAAACAGAAATGGCTGTGCAAATTTCATGATTATAGAGCTCAAAATTTGACGGAGATTTGGCGTGAAATACAACGGAACCCTCGATAAAACCACTAGTTACAGATTAAATAAAAATGATGTTTTGAAAAGACAAACGTTCATTTTTTGTTCCTTCCTGAAAGACAAGGATGGACCCTCAGGTTAATTATTTTTTTTGCTTCACAATTAGAGCTAAACAAAGAACTAGCTTACATTTTTTTTTCAATATTTTCCTCCCGATAGCGCTGTTTTTTTCAGAGTTGCCCAGGAACGGTCGAAAAAGTTTTCGAGACAACAAACATTTCAACACTTTTCTACCAGTAGAACGAATGTTTGACTAATTAACAAGTGCAAGCAGAAAGTAGGGTATTTTTGGGCTTTTGGTCGGGATTTTGAATTCAAATTTCGAGTAAACAAACACCTTTTCGTTGAAGGAATATTTTTGCTACCGCATTGTAGGGTAATCACAATGCGGTGTAAACTTTCCCAATGATTGTAAAATCTTATGAATAAGGCTGTTTCAAGTACAATTTGTTTTAAAACTGCCACATTTTCACTATAAACACTTTAACGGCGAGATTTGGTGGAACAGTATTTGCTCACTGTTTCTGTTTCGAATTTATAGGTCAATGAAACTATTTTCAGCAGGACACGTTTTCACCATGTGCTGATGCTTTGAAATTCCCGTTAATCCTTCGAAAAAAGTGAAAGTAGGCGCCTTCTGTTTTCGAATATGCAAATTTTTAAGTGGTAGACCAAATATAAAAAAAAGTATTGCTTAAACTCAGTCATACCCGAAGAGTATCTTTTAGTAATTTCTTTATTTACTAGCTGATGTGTACCCGGCCTTGATCGGAATTTTTTTTTGCAATAAAGTTATGAAGTTGTGAATACTTCCTTGTTGTTTGGGTGCCATAATTGATTTGACTGCGAAAGTAATGCCCTGTGACGACTATTACTATATCTAAACAAAGAAACATCCATTTCACAATTTTATTTCCTTTATTTTTTTATAAAATACATGATATTTAATGGAGACATTTACATACAATAGATACCATACTAGGCTGCTGCCTGTTTCATGGTGACCAATGGGGTATAGTTACTTTGTATGAAGTCTAATGTATACATATGGATTTATTATATTAATTATATTAACATGCTGAAAATTTGAAAAATTATAAAAGAAAGTAGAATATAGAAAAGAGAAAAAGACATTCGTAAGGATTAGATCAGAAAAATGTTTTTTTTTTATATATCTGCAAGCATGCACACATATGCACATTTGTATGAAGTCTAGTGTAAACATATGGATATATTATATTAATTATTTTAACATGATGACAATTGGAAAAATTATAAAAGAAAGTAGAATATAGAAAAGAGAAAGAGACATGCGTAAGGATTAGATCACAAAAATATACTTTTTTTATATGTGCAAGCATGCACACATGTGCATATACTCATAGGTGCACACATACATGCACACGAAAACACATACGCATAAAATATACACATATATGTACGCATATATACATCTATTTACGCATATATACACATATGTACACACATCCTTATGTATGTATACATATACACACACATACACATGAACGTACGTACTTTCACTACTACTCACTAAACCGGTACTAATAAGAACAAACTGCCATTTTCAGCGAAACCAGTCTAGTAATTTTCTAAAAAAATTGAGGACATATAGAAAAACATTAATTTTTATATAGAGATTTACTCAAGTATACGCCAATGAGGTTTTTCAATAAGGAAGGCGGTTACATTTTTCAAACAATTGTTAGTAATAAAAAGTATGTGAAAAAATATCTATTTTTATAAACAATAATTATTAGCCTGAAACACTCATCCAAATTGAAAAAAAAACCTTTCCGAGCAAAGATAAATGTCGCCGACAGGACTCGAACCTGCACCCTTCTGATGTCCGGTCAGATGCTCTACCGTTGAGCTACGTCGGCTTATCGCAAACCCGCCAAGTTAATCAATATATACTAGTGTTTCATTCAATAATTACTGTTTTTATTATATTTTCACCTGTAAACAACCAACTTTATTAGTATGAGAAAGGCTTGTAACGGCTAAATCCCTCAAATAGATGGCGTCGAGACAAATTATGTCTACATTTTATTGGTGGAAATTGCTTTGACTTGTCAAATATTTATTAATTGATAAACTAAAGTTCTTAATTATTGGATGAGTGTTTCAGGCTAATAATTATTGTTTATAAAAATAATTGTTACCCTTTGCGCTATGCACAAAAATCTTGTCTTAAGTTTTTAAGAACTTTAGTTTATCAATTAGAAAAAATATCTATTTACATACAAGTTTAAGCACTAAAAAAATGCTTTGCATACAAAGGTAATTAGTTACAATGGTTTACAATTGAGATTTAACAACAAAAAATATTCTGAAGTTATCAGAAACAATATTTTGACATGAAAAAATTGATAAGGTAAGTTTTAAACATTGAATTTGTCACGTTAAAAAATACCGATATTACTTGCACTCATTTGCTCAACTGTGTAGGCTAGGAATCGGCGAGTTTGCTTCACAAATTGTTTGTTAAAGGTGTCATTGAAAATGGTCCTTATGCCTGGTGTAAAATGTAACTAATCATTTTTTTTTTGTTTTGTTTTATGAACTGTTTAATTTAGTTAAAATGCAAAAGCAATTAGAACTTTCACTGTAGTAAAAATAATATCTTCTTACAGCCACAGAAGCATTGCACAATGAAACCAAGAAATGTCATTCAGTGGTTAATTGTATTTTTTATGTCAAAATTAAGGTAATCAGAGATAGGATAGCCGAAGGTCAGAGATCCTGAAAATACCTTTGAAGATTAGGGTAATTAATCTCAGTTACGTTAGGTTTATACCATTTCTGAACGCGTAATTAAGATGAGTTTTGACCCCTTGCAAAAACCTTACCTACCAACAATAAACCAAATAACGAAGAACAAACGTTTGTTTTCGTAAAACACAAAACCGCGTCTTGTTTGTTAGTCAAAGAGATAAAGGTTTTAAAATAATTCAAGACTCGTAGAGAAAGAATTATAAATTCTCGAGCAAACTCCGACTATCTTTTGAAATTCTGTATACCCGGTAAAATCTTAAAATAATGTCACTTTACGATTTTTTTTCCTTTAAATTTCTTAGAAAAAATACGGAGCTTCTAACTGTTCAAGAGTTTCATGGACCTCACGTTAAGTCAAATGTTTTTTGAGTTTTTATGTTGAAAATTCAGTACCTACCCCCGGTATCTATCCAACACAATCATAAATTATGCATTATCTCCTCTAGCCGTTCCGTGGCGATTTTGTGATTTTTTTAAATCCGTAAAATTAACGTGTTAAAACATTTAATATTTTTTTAAAGGAAAGACAAACATACTAAGGAGAGCTATTCATAAAGAAAAGGATAAGGTAAAATTCCTTATCCTTTTCTTTATGCTTACAGTCTTTTGCTTAACTGCAGAATTCCTAAACAGATTATTAATAATAAAATATGTATTTCGCCAACCGGATTAGCTTAGCTCAAGCTTCGTCGGGGCAAATATAATAACTCAATATTATTAAGAGATTATTAGAAAAGACAAATCGAGAAAATATCTTCAAGTGACATTAGGTTTTGAATCAAAACTTTCAAAAACAATTACATTATATTTTAATGCACTTTGATACTTTTTTATTTTATTTTCAAAAGATTACATTTTTAAATAAATGAATTAAATATTATATTTAATAGCATAAATATGTATACAAATGTATAAATATATGTATAAATATGTATATATATACAAAGTATATTTTTAATTTGCATAAATATGCCTTTAAATGTTTTCTAGCAAGTGAGAATACAGTTATAATAAATTACAAATATTCTTTAAATTTACCCCCTCAAATGTTATTTTGTTTAACCCACTAAATAATAAATATCTGATAAGTTATATTTACCAAATGATTTTTAACGAAAGAAGTAGATGCTCGAGATACTATTTTTTTTAAGTGTCCTTAACGGAAAAGGGTTCAAATCAAATAAAATATTACCCCTCACAAAATTATACGAGGTTTCTACGAAGCGTGTTCAACAATAATATTTAACGTATACGAAAGAAAGGGTTGCTATATTTGTGAATATTTTCCATGTAAACGGATTCGGTTATATCTATTTATTTAGATAAAAACAGTTCAGTTCGAAATTAGTATCAAGAAGAATACTATCGTAGACGCGTAGACCCGTGAGAAATCATGGGATATTATAATAAAATAAAAAAAAGGTTTTTTTTAAATGAAAGTAAAGAGAAAAAATTATATAAAAAACATTGGCACAGTCGAGAATCAAACCCAGATCAACTGCGTGGAAGATAACTGTGCTGACCGTTATACTGACACGGCAGTATACCACCAACTCATTTCATTAAAAAATACTAAAAATAAGAATTAGGTATTTTTAATTTAATTTAAGAATTAGAATATTATGTACTCACATCACGACCGAAATTATATTGTTTAGTAAAAATTCTGGTGATTAAGCTAGCTTTAGAACAATCAAATGCCATTTACAGTTCATCAGATTGCGATGCTCAAATGAAATCCATTAAAAAGTTATTTTGCCGTTGGTAAGGAGGTAATATCCCGTGTCATATTATTTATAAACGTAAAGCTTCATTTTAATTGATTCTAAAATCACAAAGTTCAACATTATCTGGAAATTAACCGATCGTAAATGGTTTGTCAAGTTATTGTTATTCATAATCGATAAATGGAAGATAAATTCAAGTTACAACTGCGGAATTCTATTACACAAAACGATCCTTTTGTATGGTCTTTTAATACCAAAATGTATTTTTGGGTGGTTATCGATTGGTTATAGGTTACCTACTACTTAAAGGGGTGTTTTTCTATTTTTTTGGTACAGGTGGAACACATCGCCAATAATTGATTTTATTGATCTGTAGGCCTCGTGGGTGAGTAGAAACACTCCTAGAAGAGAGTACCCAGGGGAGTTTAAATAACGTAGTATAACGCATTACATATGCATAGGAAAATATTGTCTTTTACCCTCTACTCATACACAGGTTTACAAAACAACACGTGAAAACAATACTAACATATGGGTATATAAAAAAACGGCTCCGTGAGAGTATAAGTGACGATCATAAACTAGGACGCACTCCACTCAGTGGATTCAATATCGCACTATCCAACTGCCTTCCCAACGTATTTCTTTCAGGGCATCAAACCCTTATAAATAAGTAAGGAGAAGAAATCTCGTGGATATTCCAGCAAGTCACGTGATTTAGAAAAGAAAAATTCTTTATATTTTTACTGATTGAATCTTAAGACATTTTTTGCATAACGCATCTTAACTGATGGAGTTTTAAAATATCAGAGAAAAGAGCTGATATGAATTAGACATGCGGAACGTCATCTAGAAGTTACTAGACAAAAACAAAAAAGTCTTTTTTGCAGTATGGCAACAATATGCTCCTAAGAATGTTAGCGTTCCAAAATATATTTTGAACATAAGTACCACCTAGATGAATATATAGCTTTACTTAACAACATTTAGAAATACATAACTTTATTAAAATGAAGTCCAAACACCCAGTCCCACGGCGTTCCCAGCTGATCCCAGTTTCTTCATCCAATACGACCAGTGTCCCAGCTGACTATCGCATCATCCTAATCGTTCTCATTTCCTCCATAAGAAATCCTAACCTTATTTTCCATCTCCCAATTGTTTTCACCTTCCGCACGATCGTAAACCGTCTGTTAAATAACACTGTATCCACTCCTTCCACTCTTCCTTTATCACTTAAATAAATACTTTCATTTATAGAACTCGTTCGTATTCCCATAACATGTGATAGGCTTATATCTACTTATAAAAATGCTTGATAAGACAACGGTGTTGCCAATGATTAAAAAATAATTGGGAACTGGGTAGGTAATAATTCATACACTTGAATTGAAAATTTGTAGATAATGTACCTACGTTAGGATACGTTTGAATTTAATTGTGGTAACTGCTTAAGTGGGCATAGCTCTTATTTCATGTGCAAATCAGACGAGTAAGATTGGTCAGAGTTAATTACTTCCTCCCTCCATTGTGAGGGTATTGTGAGAGATATAGACAAGAGGAAGTTAATTGAATATCTGAAGGTTGTGAGTGGTCTGCCCATTCAGATACTAATATATAGCAGAACATGCCACTCAAAGAAGGGCTCGGTGGCGAAGCAGTAAGAGTTATATTATTGACACCTTAATTTTATTATATATTTAAAAATATTTAGAATTTGATAGGTTACCACTCCCCATCTCCCTCTAATTTCCCTGCCTAATTTTCAACTATCTCAAAACATTCAATTATTTATTTATTTAAATAATTAAAAACATATATTTATTTATTGAACGCATGTAGGGCTTTCACAAACATAACAAATGTCGTACGATAAAACGGTATAATAGGTGTAGAAATAATAGTTGACACATAATTTTACGGAAATATACATCAGATAGACACATACAGAATTATTTTTGCGTTGACGCGGGACGGAAAAATTTGGAATATGTCTAAAAGGTAATGCAAGTTCGGTGAAGACACGTTAGTGGATTACATGATGGTTATTACTCCTTTTATAAATGGAAAAAAGTACTGTAGTAGTTTGTGAAACAAATTATTGTGGTAGTAATAATTGCCCCTTGGACGATTAGATAAATAAAATTCAATGTAATTTTTTCTAAGTAAAATTGTTTGAATAATATTCACTTGCTATCCCAAGGCTGAATTTTCTGCCGATCTATGAAAAAAAAACATTTATTTTATCATAAACAAACATCATGTTTCACAAAAAACGACAAGGTTGTATGAATAAAGTTATTTGTTTGAGAGGATTGTTTATACATGTTTTCTGAGGCGACCGAGAGAATGGCTTCTTACTGTTTGTAACTTGTTTCAAGTTCTATATCTAACTACTCAGACAATGTAGTCCATAATAATTATATCCAGTTAAATTGAGAGTGGAAATTTAAAACAGGTATCTCCATAAAGTAATAAAAATAAGTAACCACCAAAAACAATCCGTAGCGCTTTACGACTCTCGTAATAATCCAAATGTAAAAACAGGATACACAACTTTATGTAAAACTGATGTACGAATAGGCACGTATGGAAATAAACTTCAGAAAAACTTAAAATTACTTTCTGGGTAAAAACACCAACCAAGCTGTCAAACGATATATAATTCCACTAAGTAAGCAATATCAAGGAGCCTTCTTCCCCTTTTGCTCTTATTCCGTCATTTTTTAAATAAAGTTTTAATATTAGATTCCCAACTATAGATAAACACCAACCTCCTTCCCACACTCAGAGCACGTATTTCAAGTTCTTATAAATCAGTTACCCCTACTGCACCGGGCGCACTGGGATAGTGCTTCTGGCTGGGGTGGTACCATCGTATCATGAAACATAACCTCAACGGTAACGATTCATCTCAACTCTCAGTTTACACCCTCTGTTTTTCACATCTGGTAATGCATCCTTTTAATTTTAAACCTTACATTGATTTTTTCCGATGAGAATGGCGAATGAATATGATAAAATATTCGAATATGGTAAGAAAAACATATTTCTATTTAATCATTGTTGAAAATAATATTAACATAACCTAAATGAAACATGAAAACGGAAAAAAAGGACACAAAATGAAAAGATTTCAGTTGCATCTGGGACTCGAACCCAGGACCTCTGCATATCCGGGGAAATCGCTTAACCAACTTATCTAATGAGACCAGTTCAATTTTGTCATTTGCATCGATCTAAAATTCAAGATTTGTCAATATTATTTTCCATTTTTCAGCCCATGTTTCATTTAGGTTATGTTAATATTATTTTCTACAATGATTAAATATTAAAATGAGGTTTTTTAAATCGCAATAAAAGTAATTAATACTTAGAAATTAAACATATTTCAATGCCTAGAAACAACACTATTGAAGTTTTTTTTTCTATTTAAATAGCCAAAAGTCATAGATCTAACAAATCTGTCAGGGAGCTCGTTATGACATTACCAGAAATTGGTGTAAAAATAAAATTTATAGAACTCCCATAGTGTTAACACATTTATTGGTTGAAGAAATATTGCCTTTACCGAGCATTTTGTTTAGTTATGAGATAAAACTACTTATAGTGCAAAAAACTCTTACGTGGTACTGAAAACATAAACACTCGCGTTTCGTAACGCAAGTAGAAAAGAACTCAATATATTAATTGGTTTTATGGTACGTAAACGTAAGCCATGTTCGAGGATTTCAATTTGTTACTCCTTCGCTTTGAGAGAGCCGCTGTGAAACTATGTTTCTATATGACTAGTGTATTTCCCTAGATGTACCGGAATGTCAATTAGAATTGAGAATTCACCATCTGGCAAGTATTCAGTACGGTGCTGCAGGGATAACAATTACTCAGAATCTTGCAGCATAAGATAATGCAATGCTCGTTGAATGCAAGTGCTCGAGATTACTGTTTTATTAATCCAATACGTACTGCGTTTCACTATAATGAATGATAATATTATTTTGATAAATGTTGGGTACATTACACACTAGGTATACGTTCTTTGCTGAATTGCTACGACAAACGGAGGGCATATTACTAGAAATGGATGATCAATAGACATGCTTTCTATCCACGAAGTAAAAAAGACAGAGATAGGTTACGAGTTACGGTAATGCGATTGGGATAGTGTGAAAGGGATGGGGATGTTTAAGTTCTTGGTATAATAACCGCATTTTACATATACACGGGCAATAATTTTTTTTAAATTTCTTGAAACGATTAGTTTTCACTTTGCGGCGTCATTATTAAAAAAAAAAAAAAATATATACTTCGTATTCAACACTTTATTAACTACATTATAACTTTATTTACTCCTGACGAAGAAAGCATCGCTTTCGAAACATGTAGATATCTTTATATTAATAAAGTGGTGAATACAAAGTATATTATTTTTATAAACAATAATTATTAGCCTGAAGCACTCATCCAAATTGAAAAAACCTTCCGAGAAAAGTTAAATGTCGCCGACAGGACTCGAACCTGTCCCCTTCTGATTGCCGGTCAGATGCTCTACCGTTGAGCTACGTCGGCTTATCGCAAACCCGCCAAGTTAATCAATATATACTAGTGTTTCATTCAAAATTTACTGTTTTTATTATATCTCACCTGTAAACAACCAACTTTATTAGTATGAGAAAGGCTTGTAACGGCTAAATCCCTCAATTGATGGCGTCGAGACAAATTATGTCTACATTTTATTGGTGAAAAATAGAGAGAGCATTGGTAGAGCATCTGACCGGCAGTCAGAAGGGTGCAGGTTCGAGTCCTGTCGGCGACATTTATCTTTTCTCGGAAGGCTTTTCAATTTGGATGAGTCTTTCAGGCTAATAATTATTGTTTATAAAAATAATTGTTACCCTTTGCGCTACGCATAAAAATCTTGTCTTAAAAACTTTATTTTATCAATTAATACAAAGTATATTATTTCATTAATTTATTGTTTTTTTATTAATAATGAACGAGAAATATTTCGTGTGCACCACTGTTTAATATATAACTATCAACATGTTTTGGAAGCGAAGCTTACCTCATCAAGATACATAGTACAGTAATTATGTATAAATTTTGTATTTAAATTATCACTCATTTGCCAAAAATAGACAGTTTATAATAAATTTGTGGAAAAATCCGGTTTTAAACTAGAACTTTAACTATGGGCCTGATTCCGGTACTTTTTAAGGATAATGCGCTGTCCTTACCCTTGGGGTTAAAGACATTTTGCTTTACTGCGATTCCGATTAGGTACATTTCAATGTCAATACATTTTTAAAGGAGTTGTTGGTTTAATCGTCAAAGTATTATTAAATATCATAGGTGCATTACACCTGCTAACACGTGTAGTTTATAATTATTTACTTTACACTTGTAGTTTATTATAATATTTGGAAATTAAATTATTTTTATCCGACATTTCGTGCTTTTAGGATAAGTGCTTTGCAAACACAAAGTATTATTAAATATCATAGGTGCATTACACCTGCTAACACGTGTAGTTTATAATTATTTACTTTACACTTGTAGTTTATTATAATATTTGGAAATTAAATTATTTTTATCCGACATTTCGTGCTTTTAGGATAAGTGCTTTGCAAACACAAAGTATTATTAAATATCATAGGTGCATTACACCTGCTAACACGTGTAGTTTATAATTATTTACTTTACACTTGTAGTTTATTATAATATTTGGAAATTAAATTATTTTTATCCGACATTTCGTGCTTTTAGGATAAGTGCTTTGCAAACACCGTAATTTAGTTGGTTCGGTTAATTTAATAGCATTATTGTGCAATAAATTACTCAATAAAATTTTAAGTCAGTACTTACGATGATAATTAAAACTCCATAAATATCGATATTTTTACAGAATATCATTTGCCGAATGAGAGCTGTCATCCGAAAGAACCGGAACAGCAATAAATCAAAACGTCTTTAAGCCTAAGTTTAAGGATAATCGCAATTACGGACATTTGCAATCTTTGGATTACTGACGTCAGGTGGGAATGCTTTCCTTGTTCTAAGGGTATTTTAATGGAAGATGCTCTGAGGAACTAGCGTCATTGATCCCTTCGGCACTGGTGAACAGACGGGAAACGCGCCAAAACGTGTGCCTTAAGTTTGCACACGGTTGACATTTGTCATATGAGAACGGGTCGCTTCTACGACTCGTTCCTGTGTTCAACAGCTCGGCTCTGGAATGATTTTCCGGTCTCTGTGTTTCCTCCCTCCTACAACATGGGTGCGTTCAAGATCCAGGTTCACTCCTTTCTATACTCAAAAAGACCTTCCACACAGCATCCCCACTAATGATATATGCCTTGAGGGAAATTATATACCTCAGAGCCTCCTGTGTAGAATTGTTTTGAAAAAAAGGGAAATGTCTTATCCTTAAAAAGAATCAGAATCAGGCCCCTAGACTACTATCCTTCCCAAACTTGTATTTAACTACTAGAATTGATTTCGATACGAAGACATTTTTATTTATCGTTGAACGTAAAGTTAAGTGTTTCATTAGAAAACGTACTTAGATGAAAGTAAATTATTTTTTCCACAAACACTTTATCATCATATAATATAGAAGAACACAAGAAATGTGGTGTGGGCGTCTTTTGTAATTCAAAAGTCTGGACATACGGGCCTCAAATTTCAAATTCAGAAATTCGCTTTCTCACCACAAATTCAAAATCAAATGGAATGAAATATACGATGTCAGGAAGTGTGAGAGAGACAGAGCTGTATTTAAATGGCTCTATCGGGGCTAGAACCAAGGGGTACTAAGTAAGTGGCTACATTGGTTCCCAATCTACAAGGAAAGCATTTCTTGAATGTATTGTCTAGTAAGTGGTTGCAATATTAATGAAGTATCCAATTTAATGCACATAGTTCCACTTTAGATGATTATTACTTATAAATTAACTTAGGCAGTTGCAGGTGTTTTTTATGTATTTCGGTCGCTTTCATCTTCAAGGAAAAACACTTCGAATTGAATCGTTCCCAAAGCTGAAGCTTAAATGAATGCTCTAGATTAAGCCTGGATACTTAACCCCGTATAATTGAATACCCAGCAGCAACATGAACGAATTGGGTAAAATAAATAATTTCGATGTTTTAATTATGTTTTGTTAAAAAAATAATATCTCAGTTTCCGTTGCAAAAATAAAAGATAAACAACATTAACAGTATTCGTATACATATTATAAGAAATAACAAAGTGATCAAACAATCACAAAAACCCAACAGTACATCATGTTGAACATATAGATAATAGAATAAAGGGATATATATGTCATAGAAGCGTGTAGACCGTCGCCGTGTCATTACCAAAATGCACGGATCATCAAAGCGACCCGACGGAGCCAATGCAAATGATGCGTTTCGTGTGTAGGTAGAAACAAAGGCGGGGCGCCGCTGTTTTTAGAGAGGATTTGTAGTAGTACGGGTTATCTTTCATACTCATAATGATTCATGTCCCATCTACTTTGATTCTATTATCTATGATTGTAAGCTAATAATCGAGTAATTTTGTGACTTGATCGTTGTTTATAGTAACGAATATTTGTATCGAAATAAAAAGGCTTTAAACCAAAATTTTATTTAGGTTTTCATTACCATTAATTATAATTAATTTTCATTATAATGCAATTTTTTCATGCGATACTTTTCAGAAAAAAAAATTACGTACCTAGTTCTGATTCGGGCCCCTCCGATAAGCCCCACGTTGCTCTGAATTCGTTCGGTGGTACGAATTATCGAATACGTCGAGCTTAGGAATTTTTCCTAATTGGAGATATTGGTGCCAATCGCGACCATCTCTTATCCCATTTGGTTCGGATCTTATTTTAGCAGTAATTAATGTACGGATTTAATCACCCGCTTCAATTAGATTAGGTACCTGCAAAATACTACTACTGGAATCCAATAATAAATTACTGGAGTGCTTTGATGGAATTAATTACTTTTATTGCACCATTCCTAGAGGCGAAGAAACATAATAGTATTAAGAGGAATGGCTGGGCGGCCTGTTTCATACAAAACTTATTTTTGGATTTAAGGACAAAATACTCGCCTAAACTTAATGATCTTTTTTTTTCATCAAAAACTGTTGTAAATATCTAGAACGGATGAGAAGTAATTTATTTATTTTTGTTTTACGCTATGAAATATAGGCCATTAAAGGAATTGATTTTTCGCGATTTTTGAAGCACCTTTAACAATTATTTGAGGGCTAACGGTGATCTAAAAAAAAAAAATTCCCCGTATACTTTGAAAATATAATGAAATATAAAATACATATATTTTTTAATTGATAAACTAAAGTTTGTTTTAACACAAGATTTTTGTGCATAGCGCAAAGGGTAACAATTATTTTTATAAACAATAATTATTAGCCTGAAAACACTCATCCAAATTGAAAAAACCTTCCGAGCAAAGATAAATGTCGCCGGCAGAACTCGAACCCACACCCTTCTAATATCCGGTCAGAAAACATTAGTATATATTGATTAACTTGGCGGGTTTGCGATAAGCCGATGTAGCTCAATGGTAGAGCATCTGACCGGATATTAGAAGGGTGTGGGTTCGAGTCCTGCCGGCGACATATATTTTGTTTAAAGATTGAAATATGCATTATGGCGGATTCTAAATTAAATTAAAAACGACCAATTTACGTTAGAACTCAAATTTACGTACATAAGTTGCAGATAAGATTATGATTTTTTTTTTCTTGGCCTATATTTACTGAAACTTTAATTAAAAAATATTTCATTCAGTTTGGATGGGTATTTTGGCCTCAAATCCAAAATTAAGTTATGTTTGAAACAGGCAGCGCAGCCGTTCCTCTTAAGACACTAGCCACATTATTTCTTATGCCATCACTAATTATCTTTTTCAACATGTTGGTCGGGTTCTTTGCTTACAAATTGCAGTTCGTAAAATATGCACGAACACTGATTACTGAATTTTTTTTTGCGGGATGAATATGTCTTCACCCCTCTACCAATATTTGACAGTTTTGATGAAAATGCTTCTCTAAAGTTTCATTCTATGTTTCAGTTTGGTTCTTTCGCTAACAATCAATCAAATTTATTCCTTCTGGAAATCCGCTGAATGTTATAAAAGAGACCAGGAAATTCATGAATTATGTCATAAAACTCCATTTTTCATTTATCGTTTTCAAATTCAATTTGTAGAACTCCATTTTGTTTAAAAGGATTTTAAATTTTTTTTTTAATAACAACTCTTATTTCTTATTAAATTTTTATTTTTATTTAAACCACTGTTTTAATAAATAAATATCTACCTGTTTTGAAATAAAAGTTTACTTCCTCAAGATACAATTTATACTGACGAAGGAAATAACTTGATGAAGGATGGTTTTGAAACACGTAGATATTCATTTTTTTCAATAGTGGCTTAACCGAAATATTTTTTTATTATTTATTGTAAAATGATTCCAAAAAGTGAATTTACGTTTATTGAGGAAGACTTACTTTTTAAATTAAATAAATGTTATTTGCATACTTTGCAGACCTTCTATTATAAAAAAAACGATTTTAAAAATCACAAATAATACGTAGTTATTAAAAATAATTTAAATCCTGCTAATGTCTTTTGAATAAATCTTTTAATTTGACTGAGTAAAGTTTGTTAAATATTATATTAAGGTACTGTGACAAATTATGAATAAATTTAATTTCCATGTAATAAAATTCATTTTTATAAATAATAATCTTATTGAATGCAGGTTTTCGTAAAGCATAATCTTCATACCGATAAAGAGATTACTGAAAAGCCTCGGATGTGATCAGTAATAGGGAAATATAAAGTTTTTAATAGATAAATAGGAAACAAAATGTTTTATGATTTGTTGAAAGAATACTGTTTATACGTGTTTTCGTATAAATAATAATAAAAAAAATATGTATGTGCCCTTTTAGGATTGTAGGATTGCGCAAAAAAATAAGAATTTCATGACGAATTTCAAACGACCATAATAAAATGAATATGAAGAGTGAAAATATATATTCGTATATCGTATCTACATATTTACTTAAGACTGCAGTATTTATTAAAAATATACAAATGTGATATTATTGTGACATCTTCATTACTATGAGTTTTAGAAATACTTTTTATTCGTTTTTTAAAATCCTAGATAAGTATGGTTGGTGTTATAAAAAAAAAATCTTTCTTCGTATTTCTTATTATATAAATTTGAATCTTTTTGAGGTATTTTGTTTGATCCGATTTTCTTTCACAATTTCCCAATTTCCCGCTTTGTAAGCATCACACATGTCCGAAACCTTTTCTGCATCTTTTTAATCATCCGTTAGCTGTTTATAATCAAATAATTTCCACTAAAAAAGGTCGAATGGAATTATTTTATTGCGTAAGGAATATTTTGCATTTCTTTCTTATTTTGCTAAAAGTTTAAGATACTTGAATACGATTATACATCAAATTAAACGTTTCCTAGGAGAAAGGATGTTACTAATATATTTTTAACTGTTCAACTAATCGCTTGCCATGAACGACATAGTATATTTGTTTATTTAATTTATTGTATTCCATTTTGAGACCGTGTAGGTACTTCAATATCACATATTAAAAAAAATTAAAATAAAAAAAAAACTGCTCAATTATCAACAGATACGTTGCTACATTTTTTGACGAAATACTTTAGAGCCCTCCAAAGAGGGTTGGTACGTAAAAATAAATAATAAAAATTATGTTTAATACCATTTGAAACCATAAAACCACACATTTCATTAATGTTATTATATCCAATGCTTTTTCGTTTAAAAATTGCAAAGGCAAATAAAAAATGAAACATTAATAAGTTAAAAATAAAAGACAGATTTAGGAGTCAAAATAAAAGTCGCCTACAAAGTAGCCCTTCACCCAAAATTACTAACCTTTTCAGCAGCCTCCGCAAGAAAAATAATGTGAGCCCCCCGCGTTCCACGGAAAACAGTTTCGATTCAACAATCGCTTAGCTTGGGCATTTTAAATACGGCGCTCCGCCATTTTGTTGTAACTGCTTCATTGTTCCTTTGTCTTCGTTGTCATGGAAATAGATTTGGTGCGATGACGTAGCTCCAAAAGCGAAATTCACATTACCCCCTTTGCCGCTGCTCAATAGGGGTGGCGGGCAATGTGCAATGTGCAGTGTGCATTTGTGCAACGCCATGTAATTTAGAAAATGCAGTGCGGAGCGATGGCGTAGTCGTGCCGCAGTCGTGTAAGAGCATAATGCCAGCTGGTACCTAGTGCCTATATCCCGTACTGCCTCTGCACAGAACAGACTGCCTGCTATGTGATTGTACAAGATACGAGACTCAGCATTCCGCCTATAAAGAAGATCTTAAAAGTTTACTTAACGGGGAGAGGGACGTCGAAGAGTTATTATTTATTCATTCACAATAATGATAATATTATTGTGCAATACGATAAACATGGTGTTTTTAAAGAGAAAAATATTTATTACGTTTTTTTTTTTAATTTGCATGGCCTTAACATTTATGAAAATATAATCAGAAATATTACACATTTCTGACCGTTCTACACATAATAATAATAATAATAATAATACTTGGACGATTTATAGGGCCTGACACGCTGAAAGCTCGCTCACCAAACTTAGTATCTGGTGTGCGCTTTAGTTCCTTCAGCCTCCCGATGGCCGATGCCGTCGCTGATCTAAGAGTTGACTGGCGTGAATTGGAATTTTCTGGGATCCAGAGTTCCGATAGGTAAGCCGGGGCCATCCCGTTAATTGATTTAAATACCATCCAGCAAAGCTTGAACTGGATTCTTTCAGGATATTTGAGCCAGTGCAGATTTTTTAGATGTTCTGAAATGTGGGAGTATTTAGATACGCCCTTATTAGTCTTGCCGCTGCGTTGAAAACGGATTGTAATTTGTTAATTTGATAGTTGGGGAGACTTGCATATATTCCATTGCAATAATCTATACGTGAAACAGCGTACGAATTAACCAACAAATTAGTCGCCTCTGTTGGCAGGTTTCTCCGCACTGCTTTAATTGTCCTTAATTGGAAGAACCCTGTACTTACAGTTCTGTTCACTTGGCTTTTAAAGGACAAATCAGCGTCCAGATTGACTCCAAGTAATTTGATAGATGTCTTTGGAGTAATGTCTGTTCCAGAAATAGTTATTGGGGACATGTCAATGTTATGCAGGCGTCTGCTTGTGGCGGTCCAGAGAAACTCAGTCTTTGACGGATACAGCTTCAATCTATTTGAGGTTATCCATCGAGTAATAGCTTCTATGAGAGTTTTTAGAATGTCTATTTTTTCAGGCAAGCAATAAAAATAAACTTGCTGGTCATCAGCATAGCAGTGGGATTTAAGACCAAAGAATTCGATTACAAAAACATTCAAAAAGTTGAATATCCTTAAAAAATTCTGTAACAAGTCGATTAGATAAATTAAAAAAGAACAGTGTGTAGTTTAATTTTTTCATGAACATTACGTAAAATTAACGTTTTTTTTTGTAATGCGGATTACAAATCTTTGGTTATGTTTGTTTACAAAAACGCAACAAGACAGGATTAAAAATACTTTTCTCCGCTTTAAAAATCATATTCGTATTTTAAATATTTTGTAAAACATACAATGGGATGGTCAGAAATAGTAATATTTCTGATTAGATTTTGATAAATACTAAGCCTATGTAAATTTATAAAATATTTAATAAGTATTTTTCTATTTAAAAACATTATGCTTATCGTATTGCGTAATAATACTATCATTATTTTGAATTAATAAATAATAACTGTCAGACGTCCCTCTCGACCTTAAGATTGTAAGTACTCGTACACTTAAATATCAACTTGAAAGTGAACATAAGTATATTTTAGAGGAACACTAATTTATTAAAAAATTACTATAATTTAAAGTTAATTTAAAATACGCGTTTCAGATTATGTAATATGATTCGTATTATACAATTAATATTTGACGAAAGTTTATCATTTGATATTTTCAACATTGAAATTTTCTGTGTTTGAAAACGCCCATCGCAAAATAATAGCAATTGTCCCGGTGAAATAACAATACACAATATTGTACTCATAGTTCTCGATTTAACAAATGATTTCATTATCGCTACAAGCGTAGATCGTTATTTTTTAAAATCATTTGATTATTTTTCGTTGGCACCGTTGCGGATTACGAATTATTAAGTGGTGCCCTCACAGGGAACAATGAATATCTTCTCAGCCACTGTTAACCCGAGTGATCATATTGTTGTGAAGTAAATGAAATAGAGTTCATGTGCCTTAAATTTCTCAAAATTATCCTCTCACTACGTAGTTCAAATGTGCTAAAATAGAGGAAAATTTGCCATCCATCTTTAGTTCGCTTGAAAATACCGTAATTATTTTTGCTCTGACTAGATTAACGATACAAAAACATTTTATTTTTGCTAAGATTCGAAACCAAAGACAAAGCGAGTGGAAGCGAAGAAAAATCTTAGCACAGCGTTGATAGATTACATGTTACAAGCATACTATTTATCACCTTACGTAAGCCTCGGTTACATGGAGCGATTTCAACGCTACTATTTGAACAGTAGCGTTGAATCGCTTCTTTTGAAAAGGTATTCGCTGCGAGTAAACTTTAAAACCTTTAATTTTTAATTATTAATTATATTTATTGAGATTTAAAAATAGATTCAAAGTGTTCATGTTTCATTTAGGTTAGTTAATATTATTTTTTATAATGATTAAATATTACAAGAAGGTTGTTAAATCTCAATAAAAAAATGATTAATAATTAAAAATTGAATATATTCTTTAGAATTTTACGAAAAGTTAATAGATGTCTTATATAAATCTAAAAAAAAAAATGATATTAATCCTAGACACTCTCTAGTTTGCAATTGTGTTCCTTAAGAACTTTCTAATCATTGTAAAGATAGCTGCCAATAATATTAGATAACAAATGGAGAATAATATTAACAAATCTTGAATTTGAGATATGATATCGATGAATATGAGATAAATTAAACTCGTCTCATTAGCTAAGTTGGTTAAGCGGTTGCCCCGGATAGAAATAGGACTGAAATCTTTTCATTTTCTGTCGTTTTTTTCCGTTTTCATGTTTCATTTAGGTTATGTTAATATTATTTTCTACAATTTTTAAACCTTCATTTGCGCTATTTGATTTTAACATGTTCAATTCTTATTCTAACAAACGTGCGATTTTAGTGGTCTCGTGACCTCTTCCTCCCCGCTACGCGGAGCTAGTATCATCACGTCTGATATTTGTTTTGTATATACATTTGTTGAATGTTTTTGATTTATTCCATGTATTTTTATACATGTAGGACATTTCACTCAGTATCAGAAACAACAAGTCACTATCTCTCGCTGCGGTCACACAGCAACACCGAAATCACCCCGTGTGTCTGAAGCTTTAGGGAGGCAATGGAACTATCGTCTCCCTTAATCCTTAAGGGAATATTAGACCAAGGATCACTGATGATGTTGAAAGTTTCCTGCCAGTCACTTGTTTCTTACGTACTGTGGTTTTTTTCCTCAGATTGATAAAGTTAGTAGTTATGGTTTGCTCGTCAAAGTATTCTGAAACACGAACTCTCCACGTCATGACTCTGTGTTAAGGCAATGTAAGAAAATCAAATGATTAGGGTATCAATTAATTATTTTTGGCTTCCTCATGTTTTGCGAGGATTTAATTATATAAAATGAAACTTTTTTTGTATTTGCGATCAATATTTTTTAAGTGCTCGAACAAAACTTCAAAAGAGCGTGATCATTTTTTAATTATTAAATTTAATATGGTTCGCTCTCGTATATAGTTGGAAGATGGAACTCGAGCTGGTTATTCTTATGAAAAGGAAAATGTTTTTATTACGCACTCGTGGTTATTTTAGTTGGCTGAATTATCTGTACTAATAACTTTTTTGAAGAGATTTCCCGAAACCTTATATCCTATAAGACTCTTACGGTAAATAGAGATTCCGTGAGAATAGTAAACGGTTTCCAAATATTGACGAAAAAATAATTAATAATTACAAATTGAATTCTTTAGACTTATACAAAAAGTCAATAGATGTCTCATATAAATAAAAAAGTCGGATGTAAATCCGAGACACTGTTTAAGTTTGCAATTGAGTTCGGGTAGAACTTTGTAAACATCATAAAAATAACTGCCAATAATATGAGATTAAAAATGGAAGATAATATTCACAAATCTTGAATTTGAGATATGACATCGATGAAGATGACACAAATTGAACTTGTCTCATTAGCTAAGTCGGTTGAGCGTTGCCCCGGATAGACAGAGGACCTGGGTTCGAGTCCCAGATGCGACTGAAATATTTTTAGTTTCTGTCCTTTTGTCCGGTTTCATCTTTCATTTCGGTTATGTTAATATTATCTTCTTCAATGATTGAATATAAATACATTGCGATGTAACTTCTGGTATACATTTTCTTTACGGTTAAAATATTTGATAAGTATTAACGTAATAGAGAAGATGTTACACAACGCTAAATATTTTAATTTGTAGCATTAAAGAAGATAATATTAACATATCCTAAATAAAACACGAAACCAAAAAAAAACACAGAAAATAAAAAGGTATCGGTCGCATCTGGGACTCGAACCCAGAACCTCTGTCTTTCCGGGACTACTAATATGCGTCTTTCCGGGATGCGACTGATACCTTTATTTATTTTCCATGTTTTTTTACGGTTTTGTGTTTCATTTAGGATATATTAATATTATCTTCTCAAATGATTAAATATTAGAATGAGGTTTACAAACTTCAATAATTTATTAAAAATAAATTGAATTTTAAATTGGACTTGTTTCCTGAGAAACATCTAATATTATTAGGTGGGCAGCAATTACAATATTCGGCATCTCAATATTATTGACTCTGTATATCCTTTTAAAGTAATTGCGCTCTAAAAGAGTAAACGTGTTTTAATCCTTCCTCCCATGCCATAATAGTCCCATCCTCTGATTTTTTAGATGAGATGTGATCGTGTCTATTAGAGAAGTTCATTTTGGGCATTCGCATTTTCTTTCTGACACATTTGAAGAACTGCTTTTATACGTAGTTACGAATTTAGTGACTTTTTTGATAGGCACGTGCATATTTTTATTTTTCACGTGGACTGCTTGTTTTTCATCCCACGTGTAGTTTGGAATGTTCTTCAACTTTCAGTTTAAACAAGCAGGTTACTTTCAGTAAGTATCAAAGAGGAAACTGTTGGAAGTAATTAGCCGCACTGCGTCTTCTTACTACTGAAGTAGCCCACGGTATATTGTTTAGTTAACCCCCTAAGTTTGCCAACAATGTCGGGTCATGGAATAGCCATAGATCCGCACGACATTTAGCTCCAAGGCTTGTCTTGGGTTAGCGCTTTATTGTTTTCCAATATTCGTCACCCCTCGAGGCCACGGCCATGGATAGGAGAATTCTATCATATGCTAAGACCATTTCCTCAGAATTGGACACCCGTAGAAAGCTAAATTGTATGATACTATCCATCTACCAGGATAACCATGTTCCAGAGAAGATTTTTAGTTTTCTCAGCCGCAACGTTATTACTAAAATTTTCAAGTGTAATTGTCAATTAATAAAAAAATCTTATTACAAACATTGGAAAATCGAAGGAAAATTGGAAAACGAATAAGTGCAGATCCTGCAAATATAATTTAAACTCAAATTATGAGAACGGGTAGAATAATAAACTTGCCCTAGGGAATGGAGTACTGAATTGCATATGATTGGAAAGCAGGATTATTGATAATATAATCGGATTGTGCGGTCGTAAAACGTTTCCGATGCAGCGATAATAATATTTCACGATTCTAATGTAATCCATGAATACGTGAATAAAATTACCATTTCCACCCTTTCTCATTAACGGTGAATTTCGCGATGTTTTCAGAAAAAAAACAATGAAATAACCGTAGGGACAAAGGTAAATTTTAAGAAACTTTTCTTGAGTTATCGCTATTATCGGCGAAATAATTGGTTGATATTGTGTGTATTTGAACTTCAATCTGATTAATTACAGAGCTTCTGTTTATATATTGAATAGATAAAACCCGACCATTTATGATAAAACACAAATAATCACCGAGTGCTTCTCGGATTCAAAGTCGAGTCGTCCCAGCGACTAAATTGTCCCATTTAAAATATATTTGGTTCGTACCAAAGCCACATTCGCCATAACAGATTCCACAGCACCTTAAGAAGTTTAAGTTTTTTTTACGATTAGATTAATTAGGTAACAACAGAAGATTATATTTTATATCGTATAATACAAATTTCTTGGTTCTAATGACTGTAAGAACCACAAGCTGATCCTTCATACTCCCCCCGAGGCCCTGAATTACTGAAAGTGCAAGGCTTCATGGGTAGCAATATTTATCAAGAATTGATCAATGATAAAGAATTGGTTGCATATGTAAAAAAAGTAATAATAATGGAACATGAAGTATGAACGTTAAATGTAAATTTCTGTAGTTTCCGATTTTTTTTGTAAATAATCTTGAGATCAGTATTGCATGAATCTCATGACCACATCGGAACAAAATTAACAATAATAGTTCTTATTCTTATTTCAATAATATGCAGTAACAATGATTATACAATTTTCTGCCACGAAAGTAAATAAAATTGTCAAACAGAAAGGTTTTTTAGTTGAAGTTCTTAAACAGATTCTTCAAAACAATAAATGAAATTTTAAAATAGCTGTTGTCAAGTATTAAAAGGGGTCGTTTTTAAAATTCGAATTACGAGTAGTCAAACACGTTTTATTTTTATATATAAGTTAACTAACTAACCGTCACGCCGTTTCTCCGCAGGGGTAGGCAGAGAGGACGGACCGCGAAGCAACTCGATCTTGGCATACACTTCTTGCTTCATTCACATTCATACATCGTCTCATACATTCTCTTCTATTATTCCGACTTCTGACATGGCCCGACTCAAGTATTTGATTCACTTGATCGTGCCATGTCTTCCTCGGACGTCCCCGGCTTCTTCTTCCATTCACATTCGCGTCATACATTCTTCTTACACTCCTTTCTTCGTTCATTCGCTCCACATGCCCAAACCATCTAACCGTCCCTTTCTTAATCTTACTCATTACGCTTACATCAGCCTTGCATTCTTTACGAATTTCAATATTTTTCACACGATCATACATGGTTTTACCACACATTCGTCTCAGAGATCTCATTTCTACGGCATTCAGTTTACTTTCATCCTTCTTCTGCCAATTCCTTGCCTTACTGCCATACATCAGGGTTGGTATCAGCACTCCATTGTGGACTGCTAGCTTCATATAAGTTCAGTGATAATAAAACCTCCAAACATTAAAAATCGTTTCCAGTGCCCTGCCTGTACTACCAGCCTTTCTGTACGAATAAAATGTGCCTTCACACAAATTAAGAGTAGACCTCAAAAGGCGGGAGAAGCGCAATTTGTGAGATTTTACCCCAAGTGCGCTCTACTCGAAGCCAAATACTCTTTTTTTCTTATATTCTAAATTGAGGGGTGATCTTTTTGCTGACTGAAAATGATCAACGCAGTGGATATTATATAAAACACCCGAAAATACAGCCATATTTTTAAAATTTAAAAAATGTTCAAGATATTATATTTTAGAAAAAGGGCATACTGAGAATATTATGTTTACAAGTACTTTTTTTAAGTATAATTTTTTTTGCAAAAGTGTTGAGAAGATAAAATTCTTCTAATAATCAGAAAATGAATAAAATAATGGAATAGAAAACGAAAACAAGGTTTTCCACAGAAAGTAATTGTTACTTTAAAAATAGGTTGTATTTGTTTGAAAACAAATAAAGTAATAATATTGACACATACTCGTACATTTTTTTTAAATTGTGGTAAAAAGTTTTATTTTATGGTTTTGTTAGTAAAGTAATTTTTAAGTTCATTTCCATTATATATAATGGTAAAGTTCAATTTAAATCTATTTCGACATTTGAACGTTAAATAAGTTATATAGTCAGAAAACATTTACACCCAGACAGCTCCATTGTGGTTTTGTGACAGCTCTTTGGAATTCGGGAACCGACATTTACATTATCCTCAAATCCTGATAAACCTCAATCAGTAAAACTGTGCGGCTTATCCGAGTAATCTCAAATAATTTCTCTTAAAACACTACTCTGGTCACTAAGTTAGCGGTTAATGTGAAAGGTAGTGGTTATCCTTTTTGTTGGTTGGACACTAGCAAAAATAGGGATCCAAATGTGGCTATGAAAACAATTTACCACAATTGTAAAATAGTGACTTAATCTGTTGTTTGATTAATACCCGACCCTAAAACAATTCAAACATTCATACTTATGATATATACTTATGTGGTTTGTTGATATTTTAAATACAGGTAGGTATAGCTTGATAGGTAGGTACTGATACAAATAGAATAATATATCATTATATTATGACATCTTAGAAAGCTTCAGCACGATCAAGTGGATCAAACACTTATTACGGTTCATGCCATCAGTCGTAATAACAGAAGAGTGCATACAGGTGCGTTTAGACTAAACGACCGAAAACTCTTGTTATAAATGCCTTTGTCGAGAAAACGTTTTTACACCATATTTATTCCAAGTGAGCCGGAACAGAATGCTCCGGTTCGTGCTCCACGTTTTTGCTCGTTTCATTTAAATGCACCTCAAGACGATATATGAATGTGAATGAAATGTGTGCCCAGATATAGTTTTATTCTCTTTATTTTACCTTGCGATGAAATTGCGTGGTGGTTTATGGGTTCATCAGTTAGTTCTTAATTTTAACATTATTTTTAAGTGTTGAACCATTTTTAATTATATGTAATTTCTGAGTTTAATCCATAACACTTATCCACAGGCTTTGAGATATTTGTATGATTGAATTATATAAATAAAGGCTACGACAAGATTATTCGATGATAAAATAAAAAGATCAAAAACGGAAATAAGAGAGATCAGTGAATTTTAAAAGAGGGTTTCAAATCGAATAAATCAGTACAAACCACATTCATTAGTACAATTAATCACTTTAATTTGAATTTATCAGAGAAAATAGAAAGCCGGATGTTAAAATGAAAATCCCAGTACATATTTAGCCAACTTGGTGATCTTTTAAGCAAATCAAAATTAAGCTCCGACTAGAAGTAAAATTAATTAAATCCAAGGACTGAGGAGTTCGAATCAGTCTTCAATCAGATTTCAATGAAATTTACTCCCAAGTCTCATACTCAGAAACAAAGTAAAGTTTCTCTCGAGGAGGCATTAAATCAATATGATTTGAAAACTCCGTCGTTGCGACGATTGTGATTAAATTTGTAATATTGCTAACGAGGAACGAAATGATAATTTTGAGGCCACGGAAAAAAACCCATTTTAACGTTTTCACTCGTATTACATGAAACGTAAGTTGGGTACTTGTAATTTTACAGCCCAACTTCGCTCGAGATTCAACTTTTTTTTCCTAATTGTACATTTATTGGGTAATCTAAACTATATTACAGCGTTATGTCTTATACTTATTTTTAACATTAAAAATGGCTTCGCAGATAATGTCTAAAACGAAGTTGTATGGTGAAAATCTACATTCAACGTGACATTCACATAATTAAAAATATCACTTTCAATTTTTTTGCTACGATAAACAACCGAAAAGCCTACTATAATGTTAATTATATCATTTAACCAGTATTCTATATCCAAATTTATACCCATCTCAAGATATTAATGTTGTATTTTGTGTAGATATTGTAAAAATATCAATACATTGTTGATTACTGGCTTCCTGGATACGACGCTCGAAAGAGCACAAAATTGTTATTGACAATATGAAGACACAATCCTACTTACTTTGTGAGGAGTAAAAGTATCTGTCAGTGATGCGTATACTATTTGTAATAAATAAAATATCTGTGACGCAACTGATATAGAGGAGGTTAGTTATGTATCGCCCTTTTTCGTGTGAAACAAAAAAATGTTGTAATCGATAACCTGACGCATGGGGCATTCAATTGACAGTAAGGCGGATCGAGTTTCCAACGACGGGTGTCAAATAACGTTCAAATACCCAGTGGCGATTTTCTATAATGTGCGTTTGTGCAGTGAACTCCTACAAAAAGAAAGGGAAATAAGATTAACTTGTATCACAATTTTACCACAGTTTTAACGTCATTCAAATTCCATGCTAAAAAACCCATCATTCCGTGGATACGTAATACTACCCGAGAGTGAGTCTTAAACTGAATTCCGTATGTGCGTTATGAATTTAGCGATAATGGAACTTTCCATTCTGCGAAATAATTCTTATAAAACATACGCAAGGCGCTTCAACGGTAAACCGTGGGTGGTTGCTAATCTTGGCCTTTTTTTATTTTAGATATTTTACTTCTGATTTTTTGCTTCTTATTGTTCTACTCTCCATAAGTTGAGCTCCAGTAGCTCGTGGTTATGGGAGGAGTATTTACATACGTAATTAAATAAAATTAAAAAAAAACAATGCGTGGAAGGTGAAATGTTAACTATATTAAAAACTTACTAAATAATTAAATCAAAAAAACAGTTTTGTAATAATATTAAAAAATAACCAAATAATAATTTATATGCTCGATAGTACGCACTAACGGTACATTAATTATTTACCAGGGGCGCTATTCCCGTTCTTTTTGAGGAAAATTCCTTATATCTTTCCTTAGGGTTAAAGCCATATTAGCCACATAACTGCGGTCTCGATTCTCTCGGATGACAGCTGTCAGCTGTGTTGAGCGAGCGACATTCATCAAAAATGTCAATATTTGGGATGTTTCAACAAGAGAAAAACTCAATATTTGCGATGTTTTAACGAGAAAAAAACTCAATATTAATATGTTACCAGTTGCGTTATTATTTACTTTAAATGTAATTAGCTAGAAAACATTGTTAAACATTGTATAGATGTTGACATTTTTGACAATTCACGTCAAGCGCAGCATTGAAGAGAGTCGGTACGACCGTCCGAGTCCAATGAATTCCATTCCGAAGGCGGTGTGGACTCACTCCGAGTTCGCAAATCCGGATTCACTCGTTTCGAACTCACACTCGAGGAACGGCAAAGGTTTTGGATTGGAGTCAGAAACGAAAGGCGTCCCAGTCCATTAGTGTAATATGAACGATTTTTGATTCCGGAACATCCGACCTATGCGGACTGAAAGGAACAAAGACCGAGACCGAGGAATCGAGTACATGTGGCTAAACTCGGAATTGGAATCGAGTTTTAAAATAACTGGAATGACCCACCTCTTCGGTCGGCACAAATTCAAATGTCACTTTTAGAACTAGAGACAAAAAAGGTCATTACAATCTAATGACATAGGTACCTTTTTATAAAACACGATTCTTCGTTAGAAGGCTAATTTATGATATTTAAAAATAAAATAAAAATATATGAAAATGAATTATAATATAATGTAATTGTTTTTAAAAGTTTTAGTTCTTGTCACTTTAAGATATTTTATCAATTTGTGTTTTCAAATAATCTCTCGACAATCTATTTAGGATCTTTTTACCATGTCTCACCGGAATTCCGCAGTTAATCAAGAAGTATTTAACACTTAGGAAAAACGTAAGGAATCTTTCTTAAAAATAATACTTGGATGATTTGTAAAGCGCCGTTTTTGTGAAAAATCACCTCAAGGGCGCTGTTGATTATTGAGATTTGTTAACGTCAAATTTGTAAGGAATGTGTTTTGTAAGAAAATAAAAAAAAATGTGATCCTATTTTAAGTTGCTATTAAAATAAAATTAATTACTGAAGATGTTACATATTTATTGAAAAAAATAACAGTTTCTTGCTTAAAACGTAATTCTCGTACTTTAGACTATTTTTTTGTAATCTACCACATTATATTATTCATCAGCCCCAGATCTTTTAACGAATCGCTGAAATATTACTTATTGCTAGGTCGCCAATCTCCGGTACAGTGATATGATGAAATTCCTTTAGGTTTAAGGAAAAATATATGTGTACTTTATAAAAATAAAATAAATTCACTTAATATGCGATCATTTTATCTGATAGTGTGCTCAAATAAAGTGGTCTTACACGAAGTGAAGTAATTTTTTTTTTCAAAAATATATGTTATTTGGAAAATACTAATACATTTTTTTTTTCATAAAGATGAGGGAATTTTTTTTCCAGTTCTTAATCTTCGATTGAACTTCCAATACGATAGGCAACGAATCTCCAGTGGTTAAAGGTCTTTACCTTTTAAACTTAATTTTAAAAACGAAAAAAAAACTATTCATTTGCGGATACATACCTGTATGAGGGCCTTTATCTTCCCTGTGAATGAATATTTTCATATTCATTATTTTTCATGAGAAATTTTCCTTATAATCCGTAGACTTACAAAACCACTCTTTCGGTGCCGTAGTTTATTTGAAATGTCTAGAATTCTCAGGAAACATCAATAAGAGCGGCCATAAGCTCCCGGTTCCAGCAAACCTTTCGATCGCAAAACATGAAACAATGTCTAGGTACCTCCAGGGACGGCCCCCGTGGGTTCGAAGCCACTGGAGGCTTTAATGGGCCGGAAGTAGATTGGGCTGGGGATAGACATACAAAGCTCCAGGCGGAAGTAGGCTCTGCGAATTTGAGGGTTATCATAGCCTTCTGCCGGAATCGTTAAAAATGTCATAAAAGAAAGTGTGAGAACGTATACGCTTTAATTGCTACAGGAAGTGTGTTTGTAGTTATTATATTTAGATTTTATCGTAACAATGTTTTTGACATGTTGTATTCAGAAGCATGTCGGTATACGAGTTAACATTGTTTTCTAGATTGATCTATTAACGAAAGAGAAAGACCTGGCACGATCAAGTAAATCAAATCAATCGGCAATTCCAACGGTCGTGCCGGTGGGAGGGCAATCTTTTTGAAGAGAATCAATTCGGATATAGACATATTTACCATCAACGAAGCTGCTTTTAAACTGCATGCTTTTTCGCTGCTAGCGTAGCATGTACCTACTTGTTTTTTTTAAATAAACAATATTAAATTTTGCTGTAAAATGTCTATTTATATTAATACAATATCTTTAAAATATATGAATGTAAATTAAGCAAGGATTGTGTGCCGAGAGAGAGTTATGTTCCTATTTGCCCACTCCTGAGAAACGGCATGATGGTTAGATAGTTGGTTATTTACCAATATATACATTTCTATCCAATTTCTTGTATTTGTATTAAATATTAAAAACAAAACTTTTTTCATCTGGAGAAAAATTTGGCGACATTGTATGCTATTTTTAAACTGGAACAAATGCTGCGGCGACGCAGAAAAATCATTTTCGTAGCCGAGGGATGATTTTATATTTAGACCCCTT
The DNA here is from genome assembly GCA_022606495.2 of Halesus radiatus. Taxonomy (NCBI): domain Eukaryota; kingdom Metazoa; phylum Arthropoda; class Insecta; order Trichoptera; family Limnephilidae; genus Halesus; species Halesus radiatus. The sequence continues at coordinate 387,747 of JAHDVE020006553.1, forward strand.
GGCGAGGACAATTATTTTTTTTTTTAAATATACACAATATTATTGACATCTGTAGGAAGGCTGAAAATTTGAGCAACAAAAAAGACAGGGGTGTTTTATCTGGTATTTTTAAGCGTTTTACCTTATCGGTAAGGTTTCTTCCGATTTCTATAACGAAATGCCTCTACTTGGTGTTTTTAAGGGTGAAAATGATTTTAACATCAAAAGTTGAAATTTAAAAAAAAATCTTTTAGCCATGGAAATACTAACAAAGCTTCCTTTTATCTGGAAACGAAAAAATGCATGTCATTGCCAGTGATTATCTACTTCCATATTTCGCACTTTCCGCATCTATATATCAATCCAATTAAATGCGCTCTATGACAGGTGACGATTAAGTTTTCTTTTTGACGGCGTCAAACTAAAATTAGACTTTAATTATTGTAACCAGGAATAATCCACCCCCTTCTGAATGAAGACCTCTCTTACATATTCCTTTTCAAATTAGTCCTTTGTCCTTGCCACCAAGTGTTTCAGTTAGAAAATAATAACAATATTTCAGTCATGGTTATAAGTCATAAACGTGTTCCTGGAAAGAGAGATGTATCGAGGCTGTGTATATACAATATAGGCTGTGTGTAGTTTTCTATTCCGACTGTCATATTTTTACAAAACTTAGACAATGATACGTAAATGAATTCCTACGACGTATTTGTCAGTAGTACGGAAAACATAATACATTGATACAATGATAGAAAAAGGAACAGTTTAATATTACTTTCACACAGATTCATTCTTCATAATAGGTAGAAAATATTATTCAGTACCCACAAGAGTCCTAACTGCTCCGAACCGTCTGGAGCCAGTGAGACTATGGCATCCCCAATTGCGAAATGTTGTGAGGATGAAGGAGAATTCAGATCTGGTCACCAAACACGGCTAAAAGCCATTTCAAGCAACGTTTCAAATCTGAATGGTGGTCATTCACCAGAGCGATACTGAGAGTATCTTCCACTCTGGAACGTGCGCAAATATACTATATATTATTTTTAAATTAATTAATTGTGAAATTAATTAAATAAAATTAACTTGCGCACGCCGGGATTTGAACCCGCGACCTTCGGATTCGTAGTCGAGAGCCTTAGCCCTCGAACAAGGGGGCCGTCAAATAATAAAAAATGTTTTCCCCCACAGATGGCGGCAATGCAAAAAAGATTTTTTATGGTAGCCTTTAACCATTTTAGCAATATTTTAAATTTAATCATTATTTTTTCCCTTTACATTCATGGTAGTATTTTGATAATTAATTTGTAAATTTTATTTACATTCTGTTATTCTATTTAGAAATTGCTCACTTTAAAATTTTTTTTCTGTGAAACTCAATCTTAAATTCCTTGTCTAAATTTTATTTTTAATGTTTATTTATCTTTATCATATTAATCACTGAGAAATAGGTTAGGATAAAGGCGAGTTATCCAAATATGAAAATATATTTTTTTCAGAGAGGCGTTCTACAATTTGAAAAACTATTTGGCTACAAATGAAAAAAAATTCTATCTTCCATTTCAAATATAAAAAAAAATATACCATAAGGCTAGCTATAATCAGATTATTTTTACAATCTACAAAATTAAGTTATTACTTAATGTTTGCTTTAAAAAATATTCATCGGAGCACGTTTTTACAAAAAAATGTGGAGTAGTATCAAATTCAATTAATCCTATAAATTTAAAAAGATGGGAACCGAAGCTATTCAAGAAAATTAAATTTTAACGAACAAAGGAGAACCAAATATACAAAAAAAACGTAACGGCAAATTGATTTTTGAAGAAATATGTGTTTAATAATAAGTGTGAAAATTTTTTCACTCAATACGCTACTTTATTTTTTATGAAGTTTTAAAAATATTGAAATAAGAAGCAAAGAAAATGCAGTTTGTTGAGTAGTAAATAAATATTTATTATGTAGGTAGCTTGATAGACAAAAAAATCCGAATTTTCGAGTCCTGGAAGGCGTTTCTCGTTATTTTTAAGTATAAGGAATTATTCCTATTCTTAATGTTATCATAATTGCTATACCGATATTTACCTAATTTTAGCTACGCACATCTCAATAATTTAAAATATGCCAACGAAGAAATTTATCATTCACATATAGGAATTAATTGAATATTTCAAAATGCCCCAAACAGAATTATTTTATTTTAAACTTACATAATCTTTCATCCCAAACGTCCTATTTTCAAAGCCGTTTTAGAGAACAGAAAAAAATACTCGAAGGATTGACAAAAAAGGCTCTTTAAGGATATTGAATAATTGACAGACCATTATCTATTTTCTTCTTCAAACAACATTTTAAATTATTTCCCCTAGTTCGCAACGGTAAAGAAATGTTTCAATGTGACTCACAAAGCCTTTCCAGCAAACAAGTTCCATAAATAATAAATAAATCGCCATAGGCAAAGCTTTATTGACGTCAAAAAAGGCTTTGAATCGTATTTTCCAGCCTGTGATAGCTACATCCAGGGAACACGGGTTGAGGTTAGGCCGTTTTCCGGATTTCCCAACCTAACCTAATCAAACCGGAGATGGGCCGTTTTTCCGGACATCGTTGATTTGGCATTCATGCCAAAACATTTTTCTTAGCCCCGGTAATTTAAATTTGATTTCCAAGATCTAGATAAAATTCAATAGATGGTCAAAGGACAGTTTCACTAGTGACGATCCCATGAATTACCTTACATAGGTTTATTTCGCTTTAGAAACATATAGATATCAATGTATATTTGTAAAGTGGTGAATACTAAATATATTATTTAATTTATTTATATTTACAATGGACTATTTGATTTTTTATTTTATTTTATTTTTATTGTTTTTAAATGGTACTGTTAAATGGATGGGATCAAATCTCATAAAATAAAAACATGTAGTTTCGTAAACAACATCTAAAGAAAACATATAGGAAAAAAAAAAATTTTAGTACGCACTAAAATCTTCAACATGAAATTTAAAAAAAAAGTTTAATTGCTGAGGCCTTGTTTCCAACCTGGTCCACTTCCTGTTGTGATATGTTATGCTGGAAGAAGTCTTAAAAGGAGAAATTCAAGAAGAATTAGCAAAAACAATTTAATTTAAAAAAATATTTTCTTTCTAAACCTCCAAACCGAGCGCGAGCGTCGAGCGGCGAGGCTTTTATAACAGTTAGTGCAAACCTAATAGCCTCTTCAATATTTATTCATGTACGTGCAAAAAAATAGTAAAGTCGTACGCAGGTTACCTAATATTTATTTTATCATTATTATTAAAATATATGAAATACGTCAATTCCGGCAACGTGCGAAGGGCGCTAGTAGTGTAGCAAGTTCCATATTTTTTTATTTCTCTATTTTTCTTCTTTATATTGGTTTTCAATAAAAAAATGTTAATTTTTAAAGTATTGTTCATATTTGTAAACTTAACTTTTCTTAGTTGAAACATTTCATATCTTTCTTTGATATACCATACATTAATTTAAACCATACAGTTTTTTTTTTCAAATATTAACGAGAACTCCTTTCCTAAGCACAGACAACAGCTTATATTATGAAAAAAAGTGTATTCCACAAAATTCTGTAGAAAATGTTTCCGACTAATGCTATCTAATAAATATATATATTTTTAAATGTTGCGATCAAATGTCAGGACCTGCCCGTAATGTCATTTACAGCATTTGATAAAAGAGGACATTTAATTATATTTTTATTTTATTTTATTTTATTCACGCCTAGAAGGCTTTTACATGTTGATACATTTATCACATAGTTTTACAAGGGAGTACAATAATGTACACATAAAATAATAAATAAAGTGTAAAAGAAGTAAGTAGGTACCACATAACAGTATGTAGTTACAGCGTAATTATCGCAATGAATAATAGTTTAACCTGTGGTTACATTATAACAGCAGGTTGTACAAAAAGAGTATAAGAAGTAGTTTAGTGCATAATATAATAACATAAGTATAAAGTAAGTGAGAAGGTAGAGATACTATGTAAGTAGTTAGTTGAAGCGCAATAGGTGGGTAATAAAGGCAGTTGATTTTTAATTACTATGACGTTGTAAAACATGGACAGTTTATAATATACGTGTTGGTAAAACAGCAAACCTTTATAATGCCTGATTAGATGTTTTACAGAAACATAACATAATAAACATAACAATAAAAAAAAAACTTAGTAGCAGTAGATTTATAATTATTATGATGTTGTAAAATATGAACAGTTTATAATATACGTGTTTATAAAACAGCAAACCCATATATATCCTTATTTTATTCTATTCTGTTCTTTTGCACTGTTGTTCTTATTATGCCTGTAGTAAAATGATATCCCTGTTAGGTCGGAACATCTATTATAATGTATGACTATGAGACTGATTAATTCAATGTCACATAGCGGATATTTTATGTGGTAAGGTCACGAGTTTGAAACCCATACCAAAACATATTTTCACATTATCTACATGCATAGTTATCTAAATGCATAGTTATCTACATGCATGGGACACAACACTGAACAGGCGATTCGTAGAAATGTATCTGTACCGATCCGAAAGAAAATGGTGGTCGCCAATTTAACATAGGATTTTTCAACTCCTATTTCACAGAGAGGTCAGTGAAATTGATTATCTATTGAAGAAAGGATTAAAATTTGATATAAGGAAAAGAAAATGGGCACACGGACATGTCCACAAAACACCTTAATCGATTTATCTGTAAAGAGAGAAATAATGAATATATTTAAACGACAGGAAATCATATCAGAATAAATAACATTTTACATTTTAATACTGTGGCTTTAAACGAAGTATTACCGATTTATTAAATAAAATTTTGATTATAAAGCGAGAAATGTATTTATAATCAAATACAAATTTTATTTATAACCATTATATTAACTCGGAAAATGCCAAAACTCTCTAAGTATTAAAAGAAAGCCTCTAAGCCAGTTTAAAGGTCAAGTCTTTGTGTACTTAAGGTTAAGTCTGCTCAAGATAAACGAGATAAGGTAAATACACTATCTTAGTGTATCAGTCCTCTACTGAGTTATTATTTTCACTGGTCCCAAGAGATGTTATATTTATGAAATATTTACCAAAACTCGGAAGCCTTTGTTCATAATTCTTTTGTTAAAATCAGCAAATTTATATAAAGGGAAAACGAGTAGAATTCAATATAATTTAGGGATGATTTTAAATAACGTTAACCAGACGTAAAGCAAAAGTGTTTTGTGGAATTAATGCTAACAGAAATAATTTATTATGTTTCTCGTAATTACATGAATTTTAAAGCTAAATTATTTTGAACCTTAGTTTACATAAAATTATTATATTTTTAGTTAAATTATTCAAAAACGACACAAAATTTGTTAGAATATCTGGTGAATCATAAATGTTTGGCGAAGATTTACATTATTTGCATATTCATAAGTTATGTAAAAATCTTTACCACTTTTTTTTTCTAACTGGACAATTAAGAAACACTGAATATACAATTTCGCCTTTTATATTTTAGTTCGAAGTTTTACGATCATTTCAAAGATCATAGCTTATTCAGAATATGACGTTGCGAGCAGTAGATAGTCATGTTATTGATAGTTGATATTACACAATAGTTTTTCCTGCTTCGGATTAACAGATATCCGCTTAATTGTATACATTATTTTGTAATAATAAGTGTACGAGACGTATAAGCCTGTACAAGAAAAAGAGCGTAAATATTTAGGCACCAGCACACAGGGACGAACGGGTATTGTGATTTGCAGATCCTCTTGAGAAAGGTGTTTGGTAATTTCCCAATGGAGATGTCTAACCAGATACAGTCGAACCTCGGCAGATCCGGGGCCGGCATTCAAGGCCGGGCCGGTCGCTAATCGCTTGGGGTAACGTCAGCTGTTGCTGGGTATAGAGATTTTCTTTGTCAGTTAGCGGCAGGTTGAGGTATTCAAGGTATAGCAGCATCTGGTAGAGGTTTTGCGGCATATCCGAGGCTTCGTCTCGTGGATCTATTGAAATATGAGTTAGCGGTCTGTTGTTTACCATATATTCGGCTTCTGCCAGCACAGTGCGCAGGGTTTCCTCCCTTGGTGCTCTTTTTATGGACCGTACTAACCTCTCCCAGGCTCCCCCCATGTAGGGTTTATTGGCGGTATGAAGTGCCACTCGATGTCCTGTATCTCCATAGTCTCAAACATTCTTGTATCCCGGTTCACTGATACTATGGGGTCTTTCATCTCGTTATCAGCGCCGTGAAATATTGTTCTGTTGTCCGAGTATATTACCGCAGGTTGTTCCCCACGTGATGTCATCTATTTGGAAGCTTCGTTTGAATGGTTGCAGCTAGGACTTTACCCTTTTCTAGATTTATTTCTACTTGGGGGGTGGTTTTTCTACCCGAGGTGTGGAATGCCTATGGCAGCGCATAGGGCTTTAAATACTACTTTTTTATTTATTTGTAATACTATTTCTTTTGTAATTTACGATGTTATCGTTTCTTTCTTTAATTATTTGAGCTCACATATCAAGGGACAAGGCTGCTGTGTATGCCGAGTGCGTATCTGAAGCGTACCCAGATGCTACGGGTGGCTCAGCATCATTGGCTTGGGTTGCGGAGTCGTTGCAAACTCGTGTGTAGACTGGTCAGTCGTCGTGTGGGCGCAGTTTTCTGCATGGTCGGGCCGGTTGCTGCAAACTAGTAAAAAGAAGAGTTGGCTATCGGGTGGGCTCGGTTTGCAGCATATCCGGTGTCAGCATTCAAGGTCGGATCGGTTGCTGCAAACTAATGGATAAATAGCCCATTGTTGTGGGTCTTGTTGTCTAAACAACTAAAGTTGAACCCGGTTACAATTATTACTGCCTCAGCAAGTTCACAGTTATAACGAGAAATTACCCAATGATATTATGTATTGGATATATAGATAACAGAGGTAGGTAAGTAGGTACGTATGTACGTATAATCAGGAACGGCTATACAGAGTACATTTTAGTCTATTCCTCCATGTTTGCTATATATGATTCGTGTTCTCGAGTTGCTGCATATCACACAGCAAACAGCCGGTTACAGCAAACTCATGGGTAAACTGGCGGTCTGCTTGGCGTGACGGATGTTTTTCACCCAATGAGTGTTGACTTGGTTTGCATATTGTCATTTGTCGGACGTCTGAGGGGGGTCCTTCTCCTAGAGCATATCCCAAGACTAGACGTGAGGTATTGATTGGTTGCTCAGTGGAGCCCGAGGCAAGGGGGCTCAGGGTGTCGGCGGGATAAAGACGTCTCTCTGCTTGCCTGGCGGGGACGTGAGATTTAGGATGTGGAGGCCTTACGGCCGCTGCGAAGCGACGGCATCTCCGCTGGAGTAGGACTGAAGGCGTTTTGTGTACATCCGGCTCGAAGGACCAAATTGTACGAGAATATAAGCCCGCACAAGAAAAATAATGTAAATAATTTGGCACCGGTACACAGGGACGCACGGGTATTGTGATTTTCAGATCCTCTTGAGATAGGTGTTTGGTAGTTTCCCAATGGAGATGTCTAACCAGCTACAGTCGAACCCCGGCAGATTCGGAGGACGGCATTCAAGGCCGGACTGATCGCCGCAAGCTCGTGGATAGGCTGGGTGGCTATCGAACTCAAGTTGCGGCATATCCAGGGATAGCATTTAAGGCCGGACTGGTCGCCGCAAGCTTGTGGTTTGCGGATCCTCTTGTGAAAGATGTTGTTCGTTCCACGTCTGGAGTGAGAATGGGTTTTATAGGCCGAACTTGTTAATGCCAGAATATGTGCAAGTGTCCTTGCAGGTTTTATTTCTTATGATCCAAACTTGTTTTTTGTTTTTCTTTCATTTATTTTATTTTAGTCATTTGTACATTTAAGTTTACAAAATAACTAATTATAACTCTTGTAATATTACATATACTCGTAGAATATGATAATTTAAAAACTAATGTTTTTTTTTTTGTTTAACTTAATGTGTTTTTTACATTCTATTTTAAATTTATTAATTGTTCACTTTTGATTGGGTCCGGAAGAGCATTATAGCATTTCACACCTTTATAAAATATGCTATTTTGCGTATTGGCTTTGTTCTTTTTCGGTAGCCTGATATCCTTACATGTTCTTGTCAGCATTTGTTTTACTGTTAGCCAATTTAATTCCTCTAACATTTTAGCTACTTTTGAATATCTATTTCGCTTTAACATTATTCTCATTGCCCTATTTTGGAGAATTTGTAATTGGTTCTGTTCTCTGTCGTTACACAAGTAAAGTATCGTTGAGCAGTAGTTAAAATGTGGAGCAATAATAGAGTTGTAAATTGTAAGTGTCGTCTTTCTGGACATTTTTGGAAGTATTCTTCAGGTGTTTACGTAGAGGTCAGTCAACTGGTACGTGTTGTTTTTGTATACTTCAAAATACGCAAAGATCACTCAACTGGCAAATATTATTGTTTTTTTTTTTGATTTTCTTTTTTTGAATTGATTCATATGGACCCGTTTGATACAATAAGACTATAAGAACATCGTAATATATTTTAGTTAAAAAGTGATTGAATCAAAATAGGTGTTTAGCGATGATAACGTTTTCTTCCATTCCCATTATTTAATAATATAACACGAATATCTTATTGCCCCATTACTAAAAGTTTGTGATTCCAAGCATGTTTCAAAGGGCAATTATTAAATTGTTTTCCGTTCCATAATGCTTCGATTATCGTATGCATAACATAGAATACTTTTTCTCTGAATCATATCGAAGCGTGTACCAATATGAACCCCGTTTTTGGACAAATTATCCATAGCGAAAACCTTTATATATTATATACTTTAGGATAAAGCTTTCTAATGTACATTGCTTGTATATTTTCATACTGTTATTACTTAGTTTTTATTAACACAGATTAAAACTGTATAACGAAGGTAAAAACGCCGTTAATTACTTGAAAGCATGTAATAAATAACAAGTCACCTATATATTATCATTTAATACGTCTTTTTCTTTTATTATGAAATAAATTTGAAAGAGTTGATCAGATAAAACAATTAGATGTCTCGGTATTCGAAATATTTGTTTCTGGATGTTTTTGTTTGAGACGCGAATAAATTATTGAATTTTTTTGTCAACGAGATTTTTTTAAAAAAAAAACAAAACTCATCAGTAATAAAATAAGAGCACAATGAAACATAATTCGGTCTTATGTTTACATTAAAATGTAATCTATTATGTATTTGTTATTATAAAATCAGAGCAACAGATAACACATCGACCCCTTAGAGCTAAAACTCAATAGGTGCCATACTAGATTTATGGCTTTTACCTCTAATGGGACGACATTATAAATTATTGAAAGCAACATGAGTTACTTATATGAGAATATCTGCGCATTCATTTTGTATGAAGGAGGTTAAATTTCTATTTGTGTGTCGCCGGAGTTTGTATGGAATTAATAACAGGGTTGACACTCAATTTAATCGGGTATTTTAATACAAAATACAGCATTAATATTTAGTATATTTCACGTATTTCGGTCCTAAAATAGGTTCTTTGCCACTCTTGAGACAAGATTAAAATGTGTCGTATTCATTTATTAAAATTTTATTGATAAAGGAATGTATGATAACGCCGTCTTAAATGTACGTATTATTATTGTCAAATGAGAACAAAAAGCGCATGTGGTCATATCCGCGGAAAAAAAGTTATTAGTTTAGTATTTATTGCTTGTAAAATATTTTTTTTGGAAACAAAAAATTATGAAATTTAATAAGCTTCTCTATTGTACCGGAGAGCTTCGAATTTTAAAAATATCTACAATTTAAAACAGAAGAAAACTAAAGAAATAAAAGTTGGAATTTCAATAATTTTGGACGTTATAAAATACTTTTTAATGGGGAAAGATTATTAACCCAATTATTATTTCAATTTTCAATATTGAATAAAAAGTACCCATTATATAATCATACATAATAATTAATTATTACGAGTATCATCGAAGAGTTAATTTTTTCATGTGAATACCGCTTTCCAACTGTTTCAAAGAGTTCCAAATTTTCTGCTTTCTAGTGCGGGAGCCACTGGGATTATGGCAACCTCAATTGGGGTATGTCGTGAGGCTGCAGAAACTGGGAATGGTAAGGATATGGGGAAGGTGAAGATTGAGGAGTACCTGGCTCTTCAAATTTGGTCATCAAACACGGGTAAAACTATTGCAAGCTATTTTTAGAATCTGAAAATTGGCCTTTCACCAGGGTGATATTGAAATGATTTTTATTTTATTTATTTATTCTTAAATTTAATTATGAAAACTAAAATATTAGCCACTGATAATCTCACTAGGACAATCTTGTGTTGAGATGAGCGGCTTTACAATTTAATAATAATCAGTAAATAGTAATAAGTAAATAATAATACATAAATAAAGTTAATATTAATAAGTAAATAATAGTAAATAAATAATAAAAATGAGATAATAATAATAAGTAAATAACGATCAGTAAATAGTAATAAGCATATAATAATACTCATTAACTATGAAGTAAATATTAACAATTAAATAGTATTAAGTACATAATAATAAAAATAAAAATAGGTAAATAATAATATTTAACTAAAAATAAAAATATGTAAATAATAATTTGTTCACTTAATGATTGTGATTGTTCACTTCGTATATGTATACCAGATTGCTTAGATGTGATGAATTTTAGTGAAGACCCTGTATCAAGTGTATACGTATATGTATGTACACACTTTATAAATGTTTGTATGAGCGGTCGTAAACTGGGAAATGTTAGGATAAATGTCATATCAAGAGAGATTTAATTAATTTTAGCACGTACACCATCAATCAAGCTTTAATATCTTTCCTTGTTATGGTACTAAAATTGTTGAAACGTGGGGCAGTCTAATTAGTTTCCCCCGAAACGGGCCAAAACGCGTTGGAATAAAACCCCAACTCGAAAATATATCCCGCTTTTATGGTGATTCAAAAATTTAAAACCGCGGATAAAAGTGTATCGGTTTACCCACATCGGGTAAATCACGCAATTTAACAAATGGGCTTTATTTTGTCATCGGAGTGCTTTACGAAAAGCTGCGAAGTTTTTGAATTTTCGATCATTTTTTTAAGTAAAATTTTAATATCAGGTATAGCAATGGCTTTTAAACTTTTTTAGAGATTAAATTTTTGCATAAACGTCATCTTCTCTTTATATAAAAATGAATCTTTGTCAGTGTGTTCTAATTTTCTCCACAATTAATAGACCGGTTTCGCTGAAAGTAGCACAGTTTATGCTTATTAGTGCCGGGAAGGTTTAGAAAGTAGTTTAAAGGAAATTCGATATATAAAACTGTTGCTAATAAAAATATTGAACCCGGCATGTTATATTGAAGTTAGCCCATAGATATACCGCTCTGGTAGTTTATTTATATAATTTTGCAGGTGTACTTCGTATGTGGATCTCTCTCAATAATGACACACTTCTGGGTCTTCCCCAATTTAAATATTAGAGAGATATGTAATTTATTTATATATTATAACATTTATACGTTGTTTACTAATTATTAGCTAGTTTAATGAATAATGTAACGTATTAAGGGAATTTATGGGAAAAGATGTTCCCTACTTGCTAGGCTAGCTTGGACTATGTTATAGCAAGTATCTCTTTCGGTTCGTAGTAATATAAAATAACCTATTTTGTGTACATATGTTACACAATAATTTTCAAAAAATTAACATACTATTTATTAAGGTCTATCTAATAGAAAAATATTACGGGAGTAAGTAAAACTTACCCGATAATAATTTTAAACAGTAGAAAGTAAGGTAAAATGCAAAAAAAACAACACAGAAAATTAAAAACAACACAGGAATAAATTAAAATAAATTTACGCGTGTCATTTTAAGCAGCCGTAAGATTACTCATTAAACGTTTTTTTATAAATCTAGTATATGAAGATACCAAGGAAAGTATATTTGTCTGAATACAGTACAAGTGGAGGGTACTTGCAGAAAACCCTTTGTCGCGCTTCTGGTACTGCGTCTGTGGGACACTGATTTGTTTAGGATGTATTGACACGATATATTCATCGATCTATATTACAACTTGGCTGGATGTCTAGCTGGATAACTAGACTGTTGCTCCGAGATCAAAGAGAGTGAGATTTGAGACAATTATACTATATTTAGGCCAGGCGTACACGAGTAACTTGTGTCGCGGTGACAGTTGGGCGACTGTTTCAAAATATATACAAAACAAAACAAAAAAATCGCCCATTGCGACATCTGTGCAATTCCAGGGCCGACGAGAGTAGGGTTACCACCATCACAGTAAGTGGAGGATGTTGCCGTGTCTTGATGGACGACTTAACCAACCGAGGAACTGAACTCTCAACGCTATGTGATATGTAACATACCGTGGCGTACCCAGGTGGCCCGCCCATCCGCCCAAAAAAATGTAGCGTATGATGCGTTCGTATAATATGATCACATAATGATTACAGTGGTTTATGTTTACTTCCATTCGTACTGACTCAAGCATAGTGCGATATGGGAGCTATTGGGTAATTCAGTTCAATCGAATCACTGGTTACTATCATCAAAATATAAATAATTTCAAATATTCGTGAAAAATTTTAGTGAAAGATTTTACAATAAGGACTCCCACATGCACAATACAAAAAATATACAAATCCCAAACACAAAATGTTCAATGTATAAAGGTACTAAAATGTGTAACTTAGTTCTAAGCGAAATGAAAAATGTACCTTAATTAAACATGTTTAGAGAAGGAAGTAAAAATTATGTAAGTAATAATTATAAGACAAGCAATATGTTAATTAAATTAAATAAGAACCTTAAATATAGAAATGCTGTGAAGTCACAGCATTTTTAGAAAATTTATCAAATCGTCTGCAATGAGTGGTAAAGCAAGTAGAAAGTAGTTGAGAAACACGTTAGGGAACCAAGTAAAGTAGAGTATAATTCTGTTTGTACCTAATAAAACTAGTTAAACTTGCTTTTCAATCGTTATGAAAGGTGACAGCAGATGACTCTATAGAGGAAATGAATCCATAGCGCCGCTAAACTAGCGGACTTCCTTCTATAATTCCTGAGCGTTTTCAGAGTCCGCCGTTACGGGCTCGGCATCTAAGGGGGTGGAAAATAACTCAGTTATCTCAGTCAGTTCATTAATGTCATAACGTTCTACCCTTATAGATCAGCATATTAATTCGGTTAAGGATATCAGCCTGTCGTTAAACTCTCACTTAATTCAAATTTGTTCGTTGGGAAAACCCATTTTTGAGCCTAAAGTTTCGAAATTAAATTATTGTACTCAAAGCCATATTGCATAAATACTAGCTTTAGTTACTGATTAAGCCTGAGATACCTATTTATAGATTGAAATATATGAAATAAACAATATAGCGCTCGTCTTTCTTAAACTAACTAACTAACCATCATGCCGTTTCCTCGCTTCATTCACATACATACATTC